>VZRW01011371.1:0-19759 GCA_013398125.1 Aegotheles bennettii | reverse complement strand
GGGAACCCGGTGCTTTTTAAAAAGCGACAGCTGGAAGAACCCGTGTATGAACGGATTGTTTGTAAACAAAGTGTTTGCTTCCACGCTTACGCTTCCCTTCTGCTCTCCTGACAGACCTACAAGGACAGAGTAACTCTTCAAGGGATGAATGACATTTATGGAACGAGCAACCTTAAAAAACATATTCTTGCCCTCTCATTTTATTCATTTCACAAATCCTTTTAATCCTTTCATCACAAAATGATATTAAAAATGTGTATCATTTGCAGTTGCCTCTGCTGCCTGTTTAGATGCATGTTACCTTTTAGTGACTATAATGTTCTGCCTTCCTTGGAAACTTGTAAAAGAATCAAGGCTGTTCAAAAAAAGTCAAAAATTCAAATTTAACCTTGTTTTACCTAAACAGTTACAGAACTTTTAGGGAAATGTTCACCAGATGTGAACGCTGAACTCACTTGTGACGTGGGGTGCTCCACGAGTAGAACACACACTGATGTTGTGCCTCAGCAGGTGCAGATCATCTCCCTTTTTCATTCTGCTACCTCAAAGCGTCACAACAAGACTTTCCACTTTCTGCAGGGCGTTCCTGCTTGCTCTTTTAAAAGAGAAATCAAGAGTCTGTGCTTGTGCTATCTTAATTATGACCTGTATTTAATCTAGAATTAAATAAAAGCAGTAAGGAGTTAATTCCAGGACGCTAGGAAAGTTGGGGGAGTTTTAGTCACGCTGTTCAAAACCGGTTTTGTTTTTCCCTTTTCTTTCCAGTATCTTATTTTAATGAGAACTTCACCTTCTGAAGAAAGGTCACCTGGAAAGATTCAAGTACTCCACCCTCTTCAGTTAGCATCCTGCTCATAAGAAAATTCATTCTGAATTTTCCAGCAGATCATCTTCCCTGGTTTTGTTGAAGGAATGACATTTCTGAAGGAAAAAACCTTCAGAGTTGATAAAAAAGGAACAACCACGAGGCAAGAAACACCCACTCTAAATATTAAAAGAATGCAGGCTGTATTTAGAGCAGGTTAATCTATGCTACAGGAAATAATAGCATCCTCTGCATACTACTGTGTATTTCAAAGTGTGCAACTATTTAATCTGTTAAATGCTAAGCAGCATTTTTCCATCAGTATATTAATTGTTTCGTTCTTTGAAAACAGCAATTGCAAAAGATAATCCAGTGAAATGCAGCAGCCTAGGTCTCACTTTTAAACCGCTGGGATGTCTGCATTGCCGTAGGACAAAGCCACTGCATTATTCCAGTTTGCTGATACACTGATAGCAATTCAACCAACCCAACACAGCTCAGCACCCATCCATTTACCTGCTGCTTCTCAGCTGCAGCAGAAGCGACTGCAGGGCAGACACAACCCATCCGATCGTGATGAACAGCTTTGCTAAGACCATCTCTTCGACTCCACTGTTGTGGTGTTTGACAAATGTGTTACATGTCCTTTTTCCTCTTAACTAGAAGATCACCTGCAAGTTCAGACTCCTTTGTGAATGGGAAGGCCTGAGTACTTCTTACAGCCTTTGGAACAGTTTTCTTCTATTAAGAAGACACAGGAGTACCAATACGTACTTTGATAGTTTGTTTTCATTAGTATAATTACAATACATTCTGGACAGTTACAAAATCTGGGGAATCACGTTTTCTCCATAGATTTCTATTGCAAACTTAAAACATTTGGGTGCCTTTCCAGTACTTCTGCACACTTTCCCTACAATCTTAGTAAAGACATCCAGTACAGCAACCCTTTTTTGTTGTTGTTTCAGCAGCTGTTATATCTGCGTTGTGCCTCAGGCTTTGATGTCCACCTTGAATGGGGGACTGAGGGCTGCTTAGCTGAAAGCCTGCAGTGAGTCTCTCACGTCACACCAATTCAATAGAGGACATTTCCACTGGGACAGTTTGAAAAGGTATATAGCAAAGCGATTTCTGGGTCACTTAGAGCAGTAACATTTAATGTATTTCTAAAGTCAAATCCTGCTCTTGATCAGAAGGAATTCCAATTAAGTCAGTCAAGTATTTAAACTTTGAATTTTGGAGAATTTGGCTCCACATAAACTGATAGCATTGTTCAAAGACAGCAGCTTTCTCAAACAAAATACTGCCCCTAGTACAAGCCACCTGGCATTCTCAAATACAAGCAACATTCTCCTGCATAGCACTGTTAGAATGTAAAAACATCAACTACTGAACCTAAAAGCATTTTTAACCCACTTTATAGAAACTTCAAGTACATTGTACTTAGCTGCTTTAAAAACGCCTCTTTGCATCAGCAGGTGTGGCTACATATAGTTTCCACATACAGGCTGCTGAGTTACACGATATTGTATGTAGGGGCTGAACAGTATGTTTGCTCATGTCTAGAAACTCAGTCCAGCAACATTCTGTTCCAGAGAAATGGATACCCTACCTCTTCCGTCCCGGGACAAGTGATATGGCTCTGACCAGAGGAGCAGACTGCAAACTAGCAAAGCATCTGAATAGTTGGCAAAAGAGTTGAAAGGCACATAGCTTGTCCTTAGCAATATTTCCCTGTTCCACCTGTGGCACCCACTGAGGACTCAGTGTTGGGACCTAGCTTGAAATAAAAAAATAGTAAGAAAATGGAAGCCTCCCAGGAAAAAAAAGTAGGTTACCTTTTTTTTTGTGTTAGCTTTACAATTTTACTATTGCATGTTTTCCTCTACCTTTCCAGTGAAAAATGAGGAAGCTATGGATGCAGTTTAACCATACGTATGGACTTAATACTACTGTAATATCAAATAGTAGAGCTGCTGTAAACTGTTGCAAGTACTAAAAGCAATGCTTATAATGGTCTGTACAGCATTTTCAAATATTTACTTTGAAAAGAGATTAATGTAGTTCTTGATTTTCTCAGCATTGCTTAGAAATGCTAAAAAACTACAACAGCTAACTGTTACTCTACACCAGATCAATATACCCCAACAGATATTTAGGAATATATGCCATTATATTTAAAAATACCAAGCTCCTCTAAGCTGGCAAACCTAGAAGATTTTACATAGAGTTAGAGATAAAATATTAAAAATTCTTATTTCAACTCCACACACTTGACATCTGAATAGGAGTGATGTAATCATACTATTTATTCATCAGTGAGACAAAATGTTGTATGGAACTAAATTTCTGAGATTTTAAATAGAAAGTCATTTAACTCGTATATACACAAAGTGTTCTTTCCACAGATATTTACAGGGCAAATATGTTAGAGGAGAACCACTATGACTAAGTCTCTACAAGTATAGCATCCTTTCTGAGCTATTCTCTCTGCTGAAAGAATCCACAGAAGCTTTGAATTAAAATCTAGACAATTAAAGTTACCGATATTTCACAGTAGGTAAAGAAGCCATTAAATGATATTTCAGCATAAGGTTTCTGGAAACAGCTACACAGTAGAGTTTTACATCCACCCCTCTTTTCCAGCAATCATGGTGAAACTAAATCTCTTCTTAATTTATGAGAGATAACGGCATACGCAAAGATGTACGTGTATAGCTGTAGTTCATCCTCCTCGATAGAGGCTGGTCAGCCGTTCCAGTTCTTTGCAGTTATCCATGGACATGGAGTCTGCTTTCTTTCGGAGACGGTCATCTCGATATACTTTTGCTGCATAAATTAAGTCTGTTTCTTTAAGGGAAGGAGAGAAGAGATTTTCAGGTTAAAACTGAATACTTTGCATATGATACACTCCTCCTCAGAGCTGTCCAAAACACCTCAGGTTTAATCCTCGCCCTTTTTTCCTCTGTCTATTCTAACTACCCACAGACACCACCTAAACAGCACTGCTACAGCTTCCCTTTGCTGGATCTTCACAAGCATTTGATCTTTTTAAGCAGTGAAGGTGGTAACAGCCTGCCAGCACCCTCATATTTCATACAGCAGTACCTGATTAAAAAAAACCCAAGCAAACAAATACCCCAGCAAAAACCCAAGCAAACAAAAAAAAAATCTCTACTACTTCTGACAGAACTCATTAAACAACACAAATACAGGTCACACTCAGTGACCTTGCATATTATTGACAGCTTTGGAGTCTTGTCTGTGCCCAAAAATCCATTTTGAACGTTGAGCCCATTACTTCAACTGATGCTGCTTCAGACTGCCAGTGTTCAGAGGTATTAATAAAAGAGCTCTCTGTATTATACTGGTATTCAATAGCTTAACATTACTGAGCATTTTAATTCTATAAAATCTTTTTCAGCCCTTCAGCTCAAAATGGATTAGCAAGGCATTCTTAAATGTCAATCAGCGCTGGAAAGATTTTAACTGTCAAGGAGATCCAACACACAACGGGTATTTTGAATCCTCAAAACCACAAAATCAGCTATTACTATAAATAGAGAAAATCTATTAGGGGCTGCTTTCTCAAAATCAATTTGGGTAGTTTTCAAAACCTGATAAATTGCAAATAGCAAACAACATGACAGTCACCACCTTCAGGTTATTTTTCTTCTTTATACTAGGGTCAGATGTTTTTCTAGTCATCACACTTTTCCCAGTAAATACGTACATAGGGAGTCATGGGCCTCTTTGCATTGTCCAGGACTCTGTTCATGCTTAAAAAAGTAAGCATGTCAAGAATAAATGCTGAAAAATGGGAAAGATTCTTTCTTCTCTTTCCCTCCCCAGGTGGAAAGTGCATATCAACGAAATCTTTTGAAAGATATTTAGACGGAAAATATATCACAGGATATATATATATAACACGCCAGTAAATCCAAGTGTAACGACTAGGTTGATAAAAGCAAACTATCCTTCCAGATCTACAGTCTGCTGAAAAAATGTACAAATATGTCCTCTTTTTATTCTGTGGGATTATAGCTTGTCTTTAATTTTTTGTTAATAACCACAATCATTTTTGTAAACTATTTTATTGTAAGATTACCAATCATTCATCTAGCAATTACTTGTAGATGAAAAGATAGGTTTTGTTTCATGAAGGGTGAACATATTCAGACATTGCATGATGATCAAAGGACACCCTAGCTGGAAAAATACAAGAGTTTTTTGTATTTGCTTATGAATTACCCCCTAAAGTTCTCTGATGCTGTCCTCCATTTGAAAAATCTGGGGAAAAATATTCTGATCAAAACTCGTACTCTGGGCAATAATCTGAAAGTTCTCCCCTGAAGTACTGGTGTTTCTCTTGCATACATGTGGCACAGTTTTCTGTCCACAGTTCTTTCCTGGGGGAAGTTTGTAAAACTGTGGAGATTTACTTATGCATAGGCAATGTGTACTCCTGGGTTAGCAGCGTAACACCTCCAGGAAGCACTGGGCCTGCTATGCATGGGCAATGCCGTCTGTATCTGTGCATGTACAGCCCAGCTGTACTCAATTGTGCAGTCCTGTTTGGGCATTTTATGAGCTGGGCTGTCTTTTACAACTGGGAGAAGCTAAGAGGGCATCTCAGCTGAAAGGCTTGGCATCACTGGAATGCAGAGAGTGAGGCTGTGCAGGAACACAGGATTTCACTTGGAGAAGAGCATTCTGTTTGCTTCTGGTCAGTTCACTGACCATTCATGAACAAATTCTATAACCAGCAAACTATTACTGAAGTTTAACAGCTGAAAAGTTGAATCCATCTGGTTTCAACACTGATGTCATTTTTTTAGCTGCACTGTTCTCACAGAGCATGAAAGGCTCACAAAATGGTCACAGGTAATAGAATAACAGGTTAAAACTGATGATGATTAAAGATGGCCAGTGCTACTCAGTATTGTTATGCTTTAACACTGAATTCTAGGCTTCTGAAAGAAAACAGCTCCTTGCGTAATATTAAATTAGACTAGAAAAATAGATGGTAAACTAAAATAAACAAATAAATCAATCAATCTGGTTTTAAGGTCTGATACAGCAAAGGTGTCAAGGCAGAAAAATTATTCATCATTGGCAAAAGATTAAGCACTGATTTACAGCTTATGATGTTTTACAGGATATGCTGTGTGTCCCTGGTCACCTGGAAAAGCAGTGTTTGTATGTACTGTAGTCCAACTCACATTATATTTTTCCTTCTCCAGAAACACTTATGTAGGCTTTTGCTTTACTTATTTTTATGAAAGCACCTAGGGTCCAGCTCTGCAGTCCTCAACAAAAGAAGGACATGAACCTGTTGAAATGGGTCCAGAGAAGGGCCACAAAAATGATCAGAGGGCTGGAGCACCTCTCCTATGAGGACAGGCTGAAACAGCTGGGGTTGTTCAGCCTGGAGAAGAGAAGGCTCCAGGGAGACCTCAGAGCAGCCTTTCAATACTTAAAGGAGGCCTTTAAGAAAGATGGGGACAAACTTTTTAGCAGGGCCTGTAGTGATAAGACAAGGGGTAATGGTTTTAAACTGAAACAGGGTAGATTTAGACTAGCTGTTAGGAAGAAATTTTTTACAATGAGGGTGGTGAAACACTGGAACAGGTTACCCAGAGAGGTGGTAGATGCCCCGTCCCTGGAAACATTCAAGATCAGGCTAGATGGGGCTCTGGGCGACCTGATCTAGCTGAAGATGTCCCTGTGTACTCCGGGGGGGTAGACTAGATGACCTCTAAAGACTCCTTCCAACCTGAACATTCTATGATTCTGTAAAATGAGATATTGCCAGTAAAACACAGAAACTGACACTGGGGACACTTTTAGAAGTGAGAAACAGTAGGGAACCTTACAATATTTTAATAGTACAAGCACTTCATTCTTGCCTGAGGCAATCTTTTTTACAGTAATGCATGCTTTCATGAAACTACACCTATTATCAAACTTACTTTGTTGCCTCTCCTTCCAACAGTTATTACGAATGTTGGATATATAATCCTCTTCCACACTCTTTTCCACTTTCTGTAATGATGCTCCTTTATATTCATTTTTAAAGTCCTTGTTGACATAATAAACAACATGCAAGTTTTCTGTCTGCATTTTTATGGTCTGCCCTGTACTCCTGCGAAAAAGGAGGGAAGGGGGAGAGAAAGACTAGATATTTATTTGATTTTCTTCTACACCACAAATACACTTATAAAAAATACTGCTATTACAGAAGAACAGAGCATCACTGAATGTGCCATTTCAAGACAAGTAATGAAATGAATGGCTGTACAATCTGCCAAAGAATAAAATTACTACATTTACCTGAACACTATAAACTTCTGCTGCTTAAACCCTTGATCTTGAAAAAAACAAAACCCACTCTAGTAAGACACTTGTTTCATACCTCTTTAGTCAAATATAAGCTTTGGTAATAAAAAATTACATTAAAACTCAACAGAAGGAAAACCAGGTCACTATTCTGTAGCAACCCAGTACAGGGATCTATCTCCATTCCAAATATTTTCTTCCAGCCCTGACAAATCCATTTTCCTGCTGGCATTCTGTGGATTAAAAATCAAAGACTGTGTGCAAACATTTTGGCAGAGAAGTGTTTATCAGCATCACAACAGCTTAGTTGCAGAAGTGAAAAAAATCACAATCTGGAAATAAAGAACTCTGAAAAATAACAGAGGAGAAAAGAAAACCTTCTGTTGTGGGATTGACAGCTCTGCAAGGAATTAAGGACCTTTAAAATAGTTGTGGTGAGTGGGCTATGTCTACTAGCTAGTTTCATGCTTGCTTAAAGTTATTTATTACTCTCAATGAAAAAAGGTTTATACATCCTACTGTACAAAAAAGGTAAGTTTCACAGGTAGAATTCTTTGAAAGAAAGTGAAGATAAATTGTTTTACCATCACCTAGAATGAAGCAAACAATAGACAATTTCCCCAGCCCTCATCTACTTCAAAACTTAAGTAAGGATGAGAAAGTTGCTTTCACATACTTTACTTGCTAGAAGCACAGATGACCCCTAAAGAATAATGAGCCTTAGAAGGTTTCAGGATTTGATTAAATATGATGGAGATGAAAACACCTTTGCAACATGCTACATTGCATGGACCCACTGCCTTGTATCAGATGACCTCCTAAACTCCAGGTTTAACCTTTCGTCATTTAATGCCAGCCAGCAACTAAGCCTCACACAGCCACTTGCTCATTCCTGCCCCAGCAGGACAGGGGAGAGAATTGGAAGAGTGAAAGTGAGAAAACTCACGGGTTGAGATAAAGACAGTTCAATCAGTAAAGCAAAAGCCACATGGGCAAGCAAAGCAAAACCAGGAATTCATTTGCTGCTTCCCATCGGCAGGCAAATGTTCAGCTATCTCCAGGACAGCAGGAGTCCATCATGCATAACAGTTACTTAGGAAGATAAACGCTGTAACTCTGAGCGCCCCCCTTCCTCCTTCTTCCCCCGGGTTTATATGCTGAGCAGGACGTCATATGGTGTGGAATACCCCTTTGGTCAGCTGTCCTCTCCCAACTTCTTGTGCACCCCCAGCCTACTCACTGGTGGGGTGGTGTGAGAAGCAGAAAAGGCCTTGACTCTGTGCAAGCACTGCTCAGCAGTAAGGAAAATGTCCCTGTGTTATCAGCACTGTTTCCAGCACAAATCCAAACCATAGCTTCATACCAGCTGCTATGAAGAAAATTAACTCTATCCCAGCCAAAAGAAGCACACTGACCTCTTTTCTCTATTACATTCTCACAGCACATTATTAGTACCTAACTTTGAAGTTTTGTTCTGCTTCATCTATGACTTCACTTCCCTTCCTCACTATGGGAAATTAAGGACTAACTAATTGAAGGCTCTCTAAAATGCTTCTAAGTGGGAGAGGGTGATTACAACATCCTCCCTTCTGTTTCAAGCTAATGGAATTAAGCATTACTTACGGTCTTGGGTATAAGGCATAAGGAGGGTTAGATACCATCAGCTGGCTCAACAAGGAGACAAGGATCAACACAATAATAGGCATCAACTGAATGAACATAGAGAAACCTCCCTAAGGAACAAAACAGATTCAGGTATTTCATAAAACAGCATCAAAGGTAAATGTGACAAGATCTAATGCTAAGCGTGACTTTCTGCTTTAAGCATCAAAAGCTGCTAGAAAAACTGTAAGTACAAACCTGTACATGCTGTGGTGTTACCGTAACTTTCCAATGCATACACAACACTCATAGAGTGCTCAAGCTGCAAGAGTTCATGGGTTAGCACGTACCCACAAGCAATTACCAAATGAATAGCTGGATTCAGTTACATTGTACAACATGATTTGGTCTCATCTATCCAGTGATATATAATTATACAATAATATATATAATTCATATAGATGAATATTAAGCATTAAGTACAATCCTTACCTCAGCCCAAATAAATTTTTAAATGTAGACAAGGATTAGTGACAAGAGTTAGTGATATATTTAGGCTAATACTACCAGTCATTAGTAAGATAGTGACACACAACAACGGATTTACAAACCCAGGCTACTATCTTTTAAAATCTGCATGTCTATTTACCAATCAGTAAGACTACCACCTGCTCAAGTTTTAAAATATGTAACTGGCAAGCACAAATTCTCCTCTACAGAACAGAATCCTGTACAGTCACATCACTGAAAGCAACTATGAGCAAATTTCACAATCCACAGTTTAAAGTCAATGGCACTTAAACATACATCACCCCTCTCTTCCTCCCGTTCATGTCCACTCTGACGGTGCTGATGAGGATGACTGTAGCCAGCACGACCATTAGAAAATGAATGTACACTACCTAAGGAAAGAAATATCCACATTTACACCATATAAAAAACCCCTATTTCGAGGTCAATAGAGAAGCAACAACATAAAGCATTTAATAACATTACTGCACAATGACATAATTCAACTTTAAGATATAATTCCAAAGTTGTGTTAAATATTTCAAGATCGAAGACAACTGATTTGTTATTTCATGTACTGCAGAATCATCATAGTAACCCCAAAGAGCTGAACTCACATTTTTGAGATTTAGCAACACGTAGGGGAAAAATAAACTGTAATGCAGTTTCATGAACTGGGGTCTGAGGCAGACTGGAGTAATTGTACTGTTTCATAATGTCACAAATGCTCACTCTGGGCAGTACCGCTGTACCCTGATGATTATACTGAAATACAGAAATACCTGTTGGAAAGGCCCCTCCAAAAAACATGTTGAATAGATCCTCCGGAGTAATATCTGCCTCACAGCCTCTGTGAAAGTTGAATCTACCGTTGCTAGGGTGATTGCATGTTTGCTCTTCACTGCCTGTAAGGTCATACTGCTTTCGTTTCTCTGGATTACTCAGCACAGCATACGCATTTCCGATTTCTGAATCAAGGAATAAAAGATAACTCCCATAAATGAAATGTAAGAGCTATTCCAGCATGAAAAAGGCAATTTCGAAGTCAAGAATAGGCAGCGAATTGTCTTTTACTGTATGTTACAAATCAACTATAGTACAACAAGGTCCAGAAACATTTCTACTTTTCTTAGCATAGTTTCCACAAAGTTTCGCACCAGTGCTATTCAAAGGCCTCTTATCCTGTTGGCAGAGGCAGGACAGCTTTGATCCTTTTTCTAGGGAAACACCTACACCAGTGGAAATGTTCTTTCTCACTGCAATTACAAAAAAAGTGGTGACTTCTTCAAATGCATCAACTTTGTTGTCTACAAGAGCGTGAATGGGTTTTTTTTATATGCTTCTTATGATATTTTATGGATTACACTAATAACACAAAGCTTTTCATGATGTAACATGGACAGTACAACATGCATGCATGACAGGAACATGTGTGTTCCCAAAGTTGTCAATATGACCCCAGTGTTTGGAGTGCCTGGCCTGGATGCTTGTTCACAATCACATCACGTTCTCACAAATGAACAACTTCAACTTTGACAATAGAAATGGAAAAAATTAGTTAGGTAAGCATGGATGGAATCAGTGTGAAAAGACCACAAGCTCTGCTGCCTTTGCAGGCTTTGACCCCAGCTGCTCTGCATAGACATACAGCCCTTGCAGACCTGAAGGAAAATTTCTGTTGGCACTTGATGAACAATCTTCACTCAGTCATATCTTCATTAAACCCATTCTGTTTTCTTTTCTTCTCTCTCTTTCAGGCCTCTCCAACAAAAGGCTTCTCTTGCAGCCGACCAACACAAGGCACGGGGATTATGTTTTTGTGCTGAAAAGCCATCAGTCATCAAAACTTCATGAAAGGGGCAACACTATAACCTCAACACAGGCACGTATGACTATGGCTTTGCATACTTAATGTTTCCAACATTATCCAGTCTAAAAAAAAGTTAATGAGCTTTAGCTATGTGCCTTTTAAGATGCCCTTAGAAATAATGATTAGCAATTCCTTTAAGTGGAGGAGGAAACCCGAAAAAATGAAGCCTGGTAATTTGCACTGAATGCGTGATAACTACTACTGACACCAAGTACTGCTACAAGGTTCCTCTGGTACACAGCATGAGGATAAAATTGGTAGTAAATTTTCCCAACAATTAAAAATTTGTGGAGACATGAATCAGGTGTCTGCACATCAAGTGAAGACACCATACTGTCACAGTACAGTCAGCAATCTTTTTTGACTATTTGTTATTTGCTTTTAATTATTTGATGCTAATTCACAACAGATTGGATTAAAATAGAATTTTCTTTAAATAAAGGACATAAAAAATGAAAAAAAAAAACAAAAAACTGCTCAGAAGTTTCAAAGGAAGGATTTTTGATGAAGTTGGTGAAAGAGATTCCAAGATATTAAAAGTTTGCACAAACTTACTAATCTAAAACATAACCTCAAGGAAGCTGCTTAATACAACAGAAGAGTAGTACTAGGTAGCTCAAGATCTAAGCAAGTACCTTGCCTAACATCAAACCAAATTATGTTTTCTTAAAACATAATTCTTAAAAATTATGTTTTCTTATTTCTTAAAATAAAGCATTTTTATGAAGTAATAGCTATTATTATGAAATTCCTTTTCTCAGTTGGATGCTAGAAACTCATCAGACACCTTTAAAGACAAACTAAATCATAAATTTACTCAGCCATACAAAAAGATTACAATAATTTCAATGCAAGAAAAATGCTAGATTTTACTAAATAATTTTTAGTCAAGATTCCCCTATAAATTTTTCTGTTCCTTTACTCATCTAGTTAAGAACCAGAAAGTTAAATTAAGCTTGTAAGTGAAATCAAACTTGTACAAAGTGCTAATGTTAAATAAAATATTAAATAATAAGAA
This sequence comes from Aegotheles bennettii, assembly GCA_013398125.1. Lineage (NCBI taxonomy): Eukaryota > Metazoa > Chordata > Aves > Caprimulgiformes > Aegothelidae > Aegotheles > Aegotheles bennettii. Next base: position 7,615 of record VZRW01011371.1, on the reverse strand, counting down.
ACTGATGTCTTATGTTTTAAAGACTATTTAAAATGCTATTAACAAGGAAAAATATTTTATTCATGGGACTGGAGACAATTTTATAAGAAAAATATCTTTTTTAGATAAAGACATCATATAGCTGCATTAAAATAATCATTACCAATCAACTTTCCTGCTATGTTCTATCTACTTTTCATCTGGAATTGTTAATATATTATTATAATTACCCCTTAAAGTCCGTATGAGAAGTCTTGCTCAGGACTTTTTTTTTTCTTTCAAATGTCTGCATGTAAACCTCACACAGGAAAAAAAATGTACCATAATCAGACTATTTATTTATGCATGATCATTTCTTACAGATTCGCATTTTTCTTCTTTTGTGTCTGAGATGAAGGTTTAGTTTTCTTTAAAAAGCTTTTCCTTAACAATTTCCTTGTGCAGGGAAGCTTGGCAGCCTTAGATCAGATCAAGTTAGATGGACAATTTTACCTAAGAAATGGTCAAAGGCAACTATTAACAAGGCCATGTTTGAACCCAAGTGTTTTTGTTAGGAAAAAGTAGTATAACTACACACATACAAAGAATTCTAAGAAAAAGGTAACTTAGCATGGCACGTGATTTAGTAAAAACTGCATTTTTTACTGAAGTATAGTAAGGATAGAGAAGTGTAGAAAGGATTCAAGATAGTAAGATTCAATTGACTACATTAAGTCAACAATGGTAAAAAAGTGCATTTAGGTTTCACAGATCAAGTATTCGCTCCCTGTACCTGAAAATTACAGTCAGTCCTCTGAAACAGAACCCTACTGTGAAAGTTCACATTATTTATTTATACTTCTAGGAATATGTTAAGATAATGAAGGTCAAATATTTTATTGGATAAAAATGTCAGTTTAATATTAGCTATAAAACACCACATTGACAATTTTGTAAAAAGACAAGTGACCAATGCTTTCTTTTAATCTGACAAAGGTTAATGATAAAAGAAATTTTAAGTAAAAATGGTGTTTTACTTTTAAAAGCCTCTGTTGCTCCAGGTGCATGGTTTTTGTCTGGGTGGAATTTCAAAGCAAGTTTTCTGTAAGCCTTCTTTAGGTCTTCTTCACCTGCATCCTTTGACACCCCAAGGACTTCATAATAATTTTTACATTTCTTTATACTGCAAAAGAAAATTAAGTAAAATGTTGTAAACAAACCTATTTAAAAGTAGTATGTTAGAACACAGCTGCAAATGGAGTAATACACTGCCCTGATGCAATACATTACATCCCTCGCTTTCAATATAAAATATACAAAAAATTCCACTCTAGAAACAAAGGATGCCATTTTTCATAATAAACTTACTATTGAGCACAATAAACTATTGTACTCAAAATTACTACATACATTTATTTTACTTCTTCTACTGTAGAACTACTACAGTTGTAAGAAAAGGTTTCAGTTTGCAATTACATTTCCTTGTCCCCAATTATATGAATATTGCTGTTAATAATGCATAAAATGAAGATTCCAAATTTACGTTGCTGAGCTAGAACAGTGAGTTTTGGCTGCAGAACCACAGGAAGGCCTGTTTTGACTGTCAACAGCAAATGTACTTCAGTATGCAGGATATAAAACAAAACAAACAATACCTCCTTTTCTCCAAACAAAAGTCAAGTCATAACACCATTCAAGCACTTACTTTTCAAGGAAATAAGGCACGTAAGAATATCTTTGGTGCTGGGAATGCACCTGGATCTTAACAAACTTTCTGTAAGTGTTTATATAAATTCAAAGAAACAATAACAGCTCCAGCAGTTACAGCTTCAGCTCATCTCATATGTTCAATGTAGTCTTTTTTAAAACTCTGAAAACTTGGAAATACTATTCCTGCAGGCAGTCTCACCCAGACAGGAAAAGCAAAATCTGGCAATGATTTGGTACGCTTTACAATACACAGAAGAAAGAGCAGTTACCGGGGACAGAGAACATCAGTTTTATGTGGGCAGGAAGAATTAACAAAACTAATAAATACACCTTAAAATCAAACCAAGTTACTTGGGTAAGAATTCAGAAACTTAGAAAAATAAGGCCGAATCACAGACTTGCACTGCAGGAATGAGGCACACTGACGTTTGGTGCATAGCAAAAGAAAAGAAATGGTCTGAGTAAGAAATAGAAATTACATCCACAAATATTTTAAAAGCTTCATTTGAGTCTCTTCACATGGTTGTAACTGTGTCCACATTCTCTTAAATGCATGGATTTCTGTGTAAATATGGAGTTAGCATTACAAAGACTAGACACAGGGCAGCCAAGTGGAAAAAGAGGGGGTAAGCAAGTCTTTGGCGTTTTCATGGAGGAAGAACAGGTACCCTGTAATTAAGGGAATGCTGGCATCAGAAGTACCACCACACTATCATGGGTGGTCCTCCACAGCTCACAGATTGATCAAATCAAGTTTCATTTGAGGGATCCCTTTTTCCCCTGTTCAAATAACACAAGCTGTTACAGAAGTCTCGGTGTAATGCTCACAAGAGCACTGAATTGAATGTATGCAGGCAGCTGCCAACACGAACATCCTGAGAAATAAATACAGCTCATTATATTGAAGTAACATTTAATCAGCTCCAGTTAGGAAGCTGATAAAGCTAACTAAACACAATGAATCCATCATCAAGAAAGAACAGAAATACATTAAATTATACTTTGAATAATGAAAACTCTTGTTTGTTTGTTTGTTGATTTGTATAATAAGAAAAAAATTTGGTAGTATACAGATCCCTTCATCCTTAGCCTCAAGACCTGGATTACTGATGAACAGTATCAAGAACAGATAGCTTTATTTAAAAGTATAACAGTATCAAATTAAGCTTTTATTTCAATAAATTGCTATCTCAGCATCCAATCCAAGTTCTTCTGTTCAACAATTCAGTATCTGTTAATGGACCAGAGTCTTCAGAACTTCAGTTGATATAAAATTCAGTAGTGAGTGATCGATCCTTAGCAAAGTTGTTATTTTATTCACCTTAAAACTGTAGTGTTAAACGTTTGTTCAAGTGTTTTTAAGCACCATGCATCCTCAACAACTTTTCCCCCAGCAGCATATGTTCATTTCTCATGGAAGTAATAAACAGAGAAAAAAACCCCATTAACGTTTACTTCTTTGCAGACTTGATATGCATTTATTTCACAACTCTAGGATGCAGGGAGGAGAAAAATGGAGAAAAAAGAACAATGCAAGCAACACCAACCTGTTGTTCTGACTCTCAAAAAACTCATCCCAGAGCTTCTTCCCATTCACAACCAGTGAAAGTCCCCCAGTGGGAAACCACGGGGAAAGCAGGAATGGTGGGTATCAATCAGAAGACATTCAGGTCAGCACACGACCCACCAGCTTCCGACACCATGATCTGCTTAAAGTCAGTGCATCAAACCAGAGCTGCTTCCTTGTGAGAAAGTGCAGGGAGAAACCTGCCTTGTGGGTCATACAGCACTTGCCCTCAGAAGGGATGAATGTAATCACCCTCCATGGAACAGCTATCCTGAATGTCATCCACAAATGAGCCATTGTTATTTACCAAGAAAGAATTGTTCAGCTGAGGTATAACACATTTCTACTTTCTCTTAGCAAGTCTTCGCTAGTGGTTGCTTTGTTAAACAAAAAACCCCCTACAAATACACAAGCATCTCTATTCCAACAGTCCTGATTTTATATGCAGATATGATTTAACCTTTCAAGCACACCTTGTACCAAATCACCCTCACACCCTAACCTGTTCCCCTAGGCTAAATGGTCAGTATCAAACAAAGAAGCTCTTGTGAATCTGTGACTGTCACCCCTGACTTTTATTCTCCCTTGCATGTTCTTGCTAGGATGGGCACACTCAGAGCAACACCGCCTGCAACAGACCTATAACTGATCCTCCAGATCATTGCCACTGCCCTCCCTTCTACCGCACAAGATCAATGCTGAGATACGAAACCCCTGCTCACTGTTCAGCCCGCCATCACCTTCAGATCCCAACCACGTCCTCTTACAAACCTCAGCAGCAAACGTAAGCTGTAAGTACTCTGCCGGATAGCCTGAGGAGCACTGCTGCACGTGACTTCATGGTGAAGCACGTGGAACATGCACATGTACGTATGGCAATTCTGCAGAGTTTAGCAGGGCTTTGGATTAGGCAGATCAAACTTTAAAGCTGAAATACATTCAATGATTGTACAAATGCACGGGGGCCAAATCCCCATACTTAAGCCTGAAATTCTCAGCAATAACCTTGTGCTATGAAGCCCTCGCTACATCCTGCCATTAGACAACAGTTTTATACAATTGTTTTGCTGCTTCAAGACAAAAAGCATCTGCACTGTAAGTAGCTAGCAGCTAGTTAATGCAAAGTTTCCTACAGGGAGGGAGTCAGTGACTTCTGTCAGGAGGTCCCTTACTGAGCGCAACTCCGGCCAAGTGTTACAGGGTAATGGTCTGGGTTTTCCTCCCTCAGCAAAGTCTATGTCAGATTTGCACCAAAACTTGTACTGCAGTAGCTTTGTACTGGGGATGATGGGACAAAAGGAGATGATTAGAAGCTACTTACTTTCCAATTAAACAAAATTATCAGTATTTGTGGTGCACGCTTGAGAGGAAAAGCTTTAATGCATCACAAACTCAACCCAGTAAGTCAGTCTGCAGCAGGACAAACTGTACGGGATCGCCAGGGCAACCCGTAAGATCCTCAGGTCATACATGTGCTGTGCAGTCAAACACTGTTGGAACACACACCACATCCTTCTTCCACCTTAAAGAGATGGAGATCATGGGCTTTACACAGAGATTCTCCAAGACGTAAGTCCTCTTCCTCCAAACTATGACTGTCTTGATGAGAAATTTCTCTCCAGCTGCTGGGAGCTGTTGGAAGCCATGGCTAGCCTGATCCTTGTCCCTCAGCAGAAGCAGGCTTTTTTGGACATATTCCTCATCCCCTGTCTCTAGGAGACTGGTGTCTGACAATCCTCCCTCTGTCAGAATCCCTCACCTGGAGTGCTTGTCCTGGTTTGAGCCTGGACAGAACCAATTTTCTTTTAGTAATTTTACTTTTCAGTTGTCTCCTCTAGTAGCTGCACTTGCTGACATTTACTGCATGTTTTTCAGTCAGTGTCTGCCTCTAGGACTGATAACACTCAATGTTTATAGTTACTGCCGGAGAATGGTGTGCAGAACCAAGGCCACTGCTTGGTTCTGCTGAACTTTTTATGCTCTGGAACAAAAGGGAGCAAAGGGGTCACATCTGTGACTCTCCTACAGGGACGAGAAGACCTGACACGTGACCAAAACTGACCAAACAAAGCATTCCATCCCATATGCATCACACTTGGTATAAATCTGAGGGATCACAAGGGTCAAGCTCTCTTCTTCCATGGTTGGCATCCTGGGAGGACTCTGTAATTCATCTGCCTTTGATCCCAATTCGTGTATTCCTGAACTTGTGCACTCCTGCATCCAGCTCCCATCCGCCACTGGCTGGCATGACATTGGTTTTGTATTTATTTGTATGTATTTCATTTTCTTTTTCATCATTACCGTTTCATTAAAGCTGTCTAGTTTAGTTTCCAACCAGTAAGTCTTGGGATCTTGAGATTTGTCATGGGAGTGCAGATAAGTGGAAGGAACCATCCCCTCCCTACTTGCCTCCTACTGCAGGCCACACAACGTCAGTCAGCAGAAGCTGAGAAAAATTAAGAGTGAAACCAGTAAAGGTTTTGAAAAAGACTGATCACTGATGTTACTTACAGCTTTCAACCACATCTGAAACTCCTGTCCTGCAGCACTCTCAGCATGAACAATTAAACCTCTGAAAGCTGCGTTTCAAATTGGTATTTGTTTGGTTTTGCTGCACTTAAGGCACTGCAGTTCATAGCACTAATTTTCTTGCATATATAAACTCCACACAGGTGTTTCTGTGAACTGAAATTAAAATTGCAATTTACATATAAATTGCTTACAGACTGCCCCTTTTGTGTTGAATTTAAATTTTTCCTTGTTTATTTCTGGCATATTTGAATTTTGGTGCTTTCACTGTTAAATTTGTTTGGGGTGTTGTTTTTTGTGAATTGCTTTTCTTGTGTTTTTCTTTCCTGGCTGGATCACGTCTGTATCTGAATTACTATCAAATTATTTCTCTTGTTGAGCTAACTTGTCTTTGCTGGATTGTTATTCCCCCGCCAGCACCTTGGCACCATCCTTCTGGTTAACAGATTTGGTGGCTGTTTCAGGAGGGCACGTTGCTGGGTGTTCCTGAAATCAAATCTGACTTTTAGAGAATAGATTTCTCAAACAGCATGAGGGCAAGTGATGGCCTACATTCATTCACAGTCTGTTGACAGAGGTATCTTGTCATGAATTGCACCACCCCGGCTTGCAGTTGACAAGCCACCTGCAGCAGAACTGGTAAGCCAGCTTCAAACTGCATTACAGCCAATTCTGCCTGACGCTGGGCTCCTCTCCATGCTCTCCTGGCTGAAGGCAGAGGAAGCCCTTCAGGTCCTGAAATACCTGCTTTCACCTGCAGAAATTCTGGGGCTACCACCACTGGTTCTCCTATGACCACAAAATTATGTGATCCTACTGCTGCGCTGCCTATTTCACTTTTCAAATCTACAATTCAGATTAGGTCAGCATCAACAGCTTTTATCAGGTTAACAGAACCTATCAGAGATGCTTGCATTTCTGTATCAAATACCTGCAGTGATCCATAATCATGAAGTTTTGAGTACAATTAGCTATTTCAAAGGGCCTTCCAAAGCCTCTGTCTACAAAGAGGGATGACCCAAAAGAAAAATACTTCAATCACGATCTCCAAAAGTTTGAGATGGGAGCCACAATTTCTCCCAATTGTAATCTGAACTGAGCAGCACAGTGAGCAGCAATGAGAATGCTAGCGCTGAAGAACTGAGCAAGAGGAAGCTACGCCAACTTCTAATCCCAGAACTGAGCAGAAAACCACAATAGAATGCAGGCCGATTTCTACATAGGTCAAGTTTCCAATGGTGCCAGAGGGCCTGATGCAAATTGCATCTTGCAGCTGAATTGGGAATGTGCCAGTCAGTTCGGATGACATTAAGTGTGGTCTGCAAAAATTGCTTTAGATTGGGTAGAGTGGGTCACAGTATTGTTGAGGAACCCAAGCTGGTGGCAGCGTACTCCTAGTTTCTGAAATGAATAAACCAGATGTTTCAGATCTCTGGTTTACTGATATACTCAACAACACTTTAGGGTGCTTGTCTTAGTACCTTGGCTCTTGGATGTACCTGGTCAGTTGGTTTCTCTTGTGGTATTACATGAAATACTCAAGATTGTGTTTACATCAGCATACTTCTCTCCCAGTTTTGTTTAAGCTTTCATTTTAGCTATTAAAAATGTAGATTGAAGTCAGGAGCTTTCTGACAAAGTCCACTGTATCTTCTGTGCCACTTTTCCATGACAGGCTGTGTGACTGTGATTTCCACTTTGACCTTCTCAGCCATTTAACTGGATATTTCAACAATTCACGTAATTCTAGCAGCCTAATTAGAAGCATGCCCTGATTTCTTTGCTTTGTTTTTTTTTTTTTTAGCACATGTTGATTGCTCTTATTATTTCACTTTCACAGAATCACAG
>VZRW01011368.1:241526-377354 GCA_013398125.1 Aegotheles bennettii | reverse complement strand
CGTTTATGTTAATTGCGCTTGTTAATTGGTTACGGTTTTATTGCTGCCGGCAGGAGCCGCGGGATGGGCAAACGCTGGCTGAAATGGCAACCCCCCACCTGGGGGGGCAGCCCCACAAACTGGGGACCCCTGGGCAGGTCGGGGGGGGGTTGGTGGGGTGCGATGGCCACCTGGACACACAGTGACATGGACAGCCAGCCCTGTGCCCCCCTGTACAGGCAGGGATGCTCGGGGCTCTGCTTCCAGCCCCAGCTCCCGGCGTTTCCCTCCTCAGCTGCAGCCGACCCTGGCCGGGGGGGGATGAATTATTTCTCGTGATAATCTCCCCCTCTTGGTGTTTTTTTTCCTTCCTGCGTTTGTCGGGGGCTGCCCCGTGGTGCTGGAGCTGCTCCCACTCCCGCGGGGCTGCGGGGACCATCGGGGCCACCCTGCTCAGGGTGAGGTGGGAGGGAACGGGTGCAGCTGAGTCAATTTTAGGGGATTTTTTCTTTAACGGGCACTTTTCCTCGTTGTCTCTCCAGTGCTCCCGTGCACATATTTAAGCATTTTTACATCCATCTTTACATATAAAATAATGTTCTGCTCTGTAAGCAGCAGCGAGGTGCTCGTCACACCAAGGGGTGTCTGGCACTTGGAGGGAGGACCACGCGTGCCAGGTGCCACCAGCTGATGCATTCCCAAGCTCTTCTTTGAAAGGGAAAAAGTTATTCCAGTTCTCCCGGAGCTGTGCTGGACATGGAGTGAACTGAAGTTGCCCTCCTGGATTCAGACAAGCACCCACAGGTGTGGGACACCCCCACCACCCCCTTCAGCTCATTTAAGTGAAAAATTACACACAATTCATCTTCTTTAAAGGAAAATCACACACAGTTCATCTTCTTTAAACAAAAATTACACACACTTCAGCTTCTTTAAATGAAAATCACACACACTGCAGCTTCTTTAGAAGATGTGGCACGTAGAGATATGGTTTAGCAGGACTTGGCAGCATCAGGGTTACAGTTGGGCTCGATGCTCTTGAAGGTCTTTTCCAACCTAAATGATTCTCTAAAAATTGTGTTTCATTGTAACTCGGTAACTGGGCACTGCTGAGAGGTGCAGATGGGAGGGGAGCCTGGATTCTGCTCCCTTGGTTTCCATGGTCCTAAACCTCCTCATCCACCACCCCACAGTGCAGCTGAGTCCAGGAGCTGCTTCAGGGGTTGGGTGTCCAAAGGGTGCCCGTGCCCTCCCCTCCCCAATTTGAGCCACCCAGCAGCTGCCACAGCCCAGTTGCTCCTCCAGCATCCCCACACCACGATGTGGGCTGTGGGCATTCTCCAGTGCCACCCGGGCACGGCAGCGGGGCTGCCTGCTGAGCAGGGAGCAGAGGGGACCTCTTTTTCCTGATCTCATCAAATAATGGCTTTGCCCTCAATGCCTGACTTCAGCTTTTATTTTTTCCTTGCCTTTCCTCAGCCCTGCAGTTCCTTCAAGGGCTGACGAGCAGGACTCAAGTGGGAACAGCTGCTTTGCTGGAAAATAACTAAAATTACGCATTTATTTTTTTTTTCCCATATTGGGTAGAAGCCCCCTGGAAAAACATGAACCAGTGCTCGCTGAGTGTGGGCAGGCCACAGTACCCAGTTCAGGCTGCTGTTAATTTTTATGCTTCATGATTTGAACCCCCACAGTGGTACCTAGCCATGGGGTGGCCGACTGCTGGTCCGGGTGCAGGACGTGCTTTGGGGACACCAAGTGTTATGGCCGAGCACCAATTAAATTATTAAAAAATTGTATTTATGAATTATTAGAAGTTTCAGGAGCTGTACCCACTGACATGAATTACCACGGTCATTTTGCAGCCAGCCTTGCTGTCAGGGCAAAAAGGATAAAGATGGGTACAGCTGAATACAGAGCCATCATGCCCAACTGTTTGTGGTTTCCCCCATGCTGACCTCTGCCTTAGCCAGACACTGCTAATTCATGCACCTGGAGTAGCAACTAATGCATGTAAAGCCCCGCAACTGTTTCCACTTTAACAATCTGCCCGTGTAACTCCCAGCCGAGGAACCTGTGCTACTGGAGATCTCTCCTTTCCTCCTAAGGGTGAGCACAAAAAGCTGCGGGGAGGAGGAGGGTGGAAATGGTCAGAGGGCTGAAGCCTCAAGGAAAACATATGCCTATTTCCAGTTAAATCCCTATTCAACACTTATTTTAACTCCAGGACAGACAGGACTTCTCCAAGAAAGCCATGAGAGGATTTTAAATTTTTTTTTTTAATATGAAAAACTGTGATTTTAGGAAACAGCATTTTGGTTCTTATGTACATTTCTAGTATCACTTCCTGTATATTTTTAAGCTGAAATCCTCTTAGCATGCAAAGTAAATAGATTATGATATACTGAAGGATTAAGAATCACTGTCTGGTGTCAGATTAATCCCTCATATAGACCATCACTTGTACTGACAGAAATATGGCTGCAATTCAGCAAAATAGCTGTGCGGCGCAGCAACGCAGCGCAGCATCTTGTGCAGAGCAGGCACCCGTCCCCACACCATGTGTGTGTGTCTCAGAAATTAAATTTAAACCTGTAGGACATTGAAGGGACGAAGCACGGGTGTAGGTCTGAGCAGGGATGTGGTGCAGCAGCCTGCTCTGTTTTAAAACTCTCTTTATTATAATTTTTCCCCGTTAAGTGTTCAAAAACCCGTGATTCGCACCCTCCAGCCTGCAAAGCAAAAAGTTCCCTTCAAATATACCCATGGATATATATAGCTGATTAAATATACCCAATAAGTATACCCAATTCAGGTGAAGTGCTGGAAGGGGTTGGGAGTTTTTCTGGTGGGATTAAAAGCACCCATCACACAGCAGAAATTGAGCAGCATTTTGGCTCCAAGGGAAAATGACAGACCGACAAGTGAACACAAATATTTTTGGGGGTAAATGTAGAATTTTTATTAAGAAAATACTTGTGGTTTGAGGTGGTTTGGGTTTTTTTTGCACTGTGCTTTTATTTTCAGTCCGTTTATTGTACAAATTTGTTCATCGTACAAAACCAATTTGAAGAAACATTTGGGTTGCAACCACCCACCAACAGCCAAGCTCAACCCACACGCGTGCCTACAGCAGGGTGCCAAAATCTGCATCCCTGCACCTGATGGAATGGTGGGAGGAAAGACCTGAGATGATGCTCACCCCTCTCTTCACCATCACAGAAAACCTAGAGGGCTGAAACAGGTTACGTTACCTCCTCAGTGCATTTTCTCTTCGTGGTTAGAGGCGGCAGATTAAAATCTGGACTCCAATGGAATGATGTTTAAGAGGCTCCCTGTCTTTTTTTCAAGGCAAAATAATGGTTATTCAACTAAGATGATATATCTAGATATGAAAATTGAGAGCATTCTTCGAAAAATGCTGCCGACTGTGAAAGGCTGCTCTTTCACAGAGGTATCCTGAGTGAAGATTTTATCTGCTGGTATCTCAATAGGACGGTTTTCAGAGCCTTAAGTGGAAATTCAAATCTGCTTCCAAGTGAAGATTGTTAAAATATATAATGCTCAGGGAATTACAGACTTTCCCCTGAGAAGTTTATGGAGTCGTCCAGCAGACCCCCTCACCCCCCCAAATTTTTCAGCACTGCGTTTGTAGGGTGAATGGGGATCTGCAATTACTCCCCTTTTTAATGACACATGGAAATGGCACCAAATTGCCCTTCGTACACCAACACGGGGCAGTTTGTGCACAGACACATTCCTGCTAACCCAGAATAATTTGGAGGTCCAAGGGTAACACTTTTATAAGCCTGGTGCTTCATCTTCTGCTGGTGGCCAGATCCAGAGCCGGCTGGAATTTCACTGGAGGACTTCCCATGGACTTCACCACCTGGGTGAGGTTTCCCCTTCTTCACTTCAGTCACACCAGCCCGAAGTGCACGACCTTGAGGGACCCGCCATCTCTGGGCTCCTGTGGGGGCAAAGACAGGCTGGGTCAGGCAGGCTGCAGGGACACGCAGTGAGGAACCTTGCTCTGATCCTGGAAACACCATCCCAACACAGGGAGAAGAGACAATTGCCGACTCCCTCTCAATTTTGACCGGGCATGCAGGATGCAGCCCTAAAGCAATGCAGCCAGCCTCATCGTGCAGGGTCACGCAGCTCTCCTCCCCTTTGCACCCCCTGTCCATGCTGCTTTGGGGAAACCAGGGCTGCAGCAGTGGACATGGGTTGGGATATGATGGGCTGGGAGCCTCTGCTCCACCTGCCTTTGAACCCCCCCTTTCCCTGATGCTTTGGGGAAACCAGGGCTGCATCCCCAGTGACCGCACACAGTGTCCCCTGCAGTGGACGTGGGGTTGGGATGCCAGGGGCTGGGAGCAGAGGCTCCACCTGCCTTGGAAGCTGGAAGCTTACTGGCCAAAGTGAAACTCCAGATTTTTCTACCTTTTAATTAAAACACAGGGTAAGCACCATCAGCCTGGGCTAATGCCAGCTGGGTTTGCCAAGGGGCAAAGAGGGACAGCCTTCTTGCATCCTGGTGATTTAAGCACAACCCTTTGGTGCTGGCACAGTGTGGGAACCCCAAGCAGGGGTTTGTTGTGCACAGGCCATGGTGATGGGGAGGGCATGTGCCACAAGAGGAGTTATTTCATAATGCGGCCAGCACGCCTGCGAGATGCATGAAATGCTTTGCCTTGGAAAGTGCTGCTGTCTGGTGAGTCACCGCTGCCTTTTGAATTGCAGGTGAGTCGGCAGCACCTCACCATGCAGAGAAAAAACAAGGTGTGGAGCTGAAAAGCAAAGGAAACGCGTGTTTGTCCTGTCTGGGAGGGCAGGACATGCTGGTGGCGTGGGAAGGGGGGTGGGCTCGGCCCCAGGAGGTGGCTCTCAGGGCTGTGGGAGCACTGGTGAGGGTGGAAGGGTCTCTGTGAGGGACTCCCTGCTCCTTGGCTTCAGGAAAATAAATTCACCCAATCCTTGCAGCTTCGTAAGGAACCTTTGCCAGAGCAGCAGCTCCATCTCATGGCATGTGCATTTCACCACAGAGATAGAAACCACCCTCGGAAACCTCCCAAGCCTGGTGTGGAGGAGCAGCAGAAGCTCAGAGCAAGCTGTGTGGACACCGAGTTGAGTTCCCAGCCACTGACCTGGCACTTCCCGGCAGGAGGGAGATGGCAGGAGGTGGCCTTTCCTCAATACAACCCCTTGTTATTTCTCAGGGGCAGTTTGAAGATGATGAGAAAGCATCCTCAATGTCCTGTCTGAACCAGCACTCACATGCCAGATCCCACTGGGTCACTCCAGGGGTGAAACTGGAGGCAGGGCTTCACTGCTGCTTAGGCAGGTGTCTTCAAGGAGGGCATGAGTTGCCTTACTCAGTGGCAGCCCTCATGGTGGGGCTGTGTGTATGTGCCTTGGGTTTTGGGTGTCTGCAAGCTTCCTGTGGGCTCTCTTTGCTCTGTGAACGTCACTTGTTGGAGGCTCCAAAAATACGATTATTGTTTTGCAGTGGAGCCACAGCAGTAAAGCCTTGAGGAGCATCAGTGGCTGAAGGTAAGAGGAGGCTCTTTATTCCCTAGAGCTGTGCCAGTGCCAGCTGCAGAGGGCTTTCTGCTGGTGCTTGCTCAAGGGAATTGGTGGGAAAGTGAAGGCAGGCTGGAGAAAATAAACCCACATCATGTTTGACCATTTAGAGTTCAAGGTTGTTTGGGCAGGTCCTTGGTGTTCAAGGCTCAGGGTCTTGAGTGCATCAAGCAGGTACCTGACCTGGGCTTTGTGATTTGTGCCTCTGCCTTGGGAGAGGTTAACAAGAACCCACCCAGTTGCTTTTTTAGAAATAAGTTTTCCAAGAACCCTATTTGCAAACCTCTCTGGTCACACCAAAGCAGACTTGGCGGTGTGGCGTGGGAAGCCTGTGATGTGGCACCGAGCTTGTAGAGGTGCTTCATGTAAATCAAAGGCTGAAGAGGAATGATGACTGGAACGTTCTTTGACATCTGCATCTTTTCTGATGTAACACCCCAGCAATAAAAGAAGCTGTAATAATTTGACAAGAGTTGATTTTCATAGCGCAGGAAGAGGGCTGTCCAGGAACAGGGGAAGCCAGCACGGCACTGGTAATGAGCAGCTAGTCATCCCGAGCAGGAAAACATGAATAGCCTGACAGGAGAGCATCCACTTGTGCCCTGGAGAGTTCGGATCGTGGGGCTTTGCATGGTAATGATGTGGTCCTGCTCCGGCATGCGAAGGGAGGAGCGGGACGGGAAGGCACACCCTGCAATTGAAAAGCCACTAAGCCATCTCGGACCTGCAGGGATAGCAGGATGGAGGCAGTGGTTTGCTTGGTGTCCCCAGGTCCAAGGAGGAACAGAGGATCCCTTACAGTCTCCTGGAGTGGGAAATACAGAGAAACCCCTCTGTGCTGCTGTGCTTTTTCTCCTGGGGATTATTCTCAAGGACATGATGAAGGTGGGAAAGGAGGAGAGTGGAGAGGGAAGAATAAATGAAGGAGCCATGGGGAATTACCTGAAAAGCTTCTTTTTTTCAGGCAGAGACTGCCCGGTTCCAGGCTGCAGGAAAAGAGCCTGGTCAAAGCAGCAAGAGTAGGCTGGGTCTTCAGCAGCACGGTGCTCAAGGCTACTCCCATCCTATCTCCAGCCTTTCCTGGAAGACAGGGCTGAACATGACCACCATATCCTGACCCCACCAAACATCGTGGATGGGATGCTCACTTCTCCCAGCCAAGCCATACCAAACCAGACCACGCACAGGGCAAGAAAAACTGCAGCTTATCCTTGTTCCTCCTCCCTCTGCCCTCAGCGATGGGATCCTCTGGCCACCACCAGTACCAAACCAGCCTGGCAAAGCCCCGAGGTCTGCACTTGTCCTCCCGTGAGCCCTCACCCATCAGCACCCAGGGGCTGCAGTGGGGACACACGCGCCCTGCGCTGGTGCAAAGCCTCTGGCACTGCTGGGGAGGATGCAGGAGGTCCCTGTGGCCGTGTGGTCTTGCCTCTGAGCTGCCTCTTGTAGGACTAAGGCTTTCCTCTAGAAAACAAACCTCGTTCACCTGCCCGCGTGTCGCTTGGCTGTGTGACAGCCAGCTGCCCTGGCAGGTGACGGGGAGCGCTTGGTTGCACGCTCTCCACAGTTTCAGGGAGGAGAAGCTTCCTCATAGCTGAGAGCGGCCGCAAGCGAGGGAGACGCAGGTGATGATGCACCTACAGAAGATGGGTTCCATATTGGCTGCATCCTCACCGAGGCCCCCATGGCCATCTGCACCCGGGAAAGGTCCCTGCTGGCTCCAGCCTTTCGCCAAGGAACTGGAGAAGGGGACAAAAGCGAATCATGGGGCTGGCAGCTGCAGAGCTCTTCCTGCAGAATCGCCTGTGCAAGAAGGGCTGGGCTCTGGGTGTGCTCCCCTTGCGTGGCACCGAGCCCGGTATTGTGAGGGCTCCCTCTGAGGCAACGTGAGGGAAGTGGTGGTGGAGGGATGCCAGCCCGGGGGAGCAGGAGGGCGACAGAGGGCCCTTGGGGACAGACTGGCCATCAAACACTGGCACTGATGCAGCAGGGCTGGGCTGGTGGTGGTGTCCGGATGGAAAGGTGGGTGCGTTTGGGTTGGATTTGGGATGGGTTGAGCTAAAGCCAGAAGTCAGTCCAGACAGAACAGACCCGCTCTGATTTGCTGGGTGCTGGTTCCTGCGTTGGTACTCAATGGCTGCAAGACTTCCACATTTCCACACGCCATTAGAAGTCTGGACAGAGCGGGGTTGGAAACGTCTTCCCAGAAGGGCAACATTAGTGTTGCATGGATGGCTTTCCTACTCCAAAAACCTGGTGTGCACATCAGGCTCTCTCCTACCCTCGGCTTGCCAGCGCTGCTGCCTCCAACAGCACCACAGCTCCCTTCCCTTGGTCCTGCAAGGAGCAGAGCAGCTCCATTTTCTTATGCATAAGCAGCTTGGCCACAGTGGAGAAACCAGGGCACCTCCACCGAGGTCCCAGAGGTCATGCTTGCACCCGACAGCTTCTAGCAATGGTTGGCTGGTTGATTTAGCTCAGTTGCAGTAACTTCCTGGAACCAGAGGATGCTTTAACTGCTCCCTTGTGCAAGTCCTTAATGATGTGATGGCAAAGTTTTGTTCTTTGGATCACTCCCATTATAGAGAGCTCCTGCTTGTGTGATAGTCCAGAGCTTTCAAACGAACTTTTCAGTTTATGAATTCAGCTGCTTAGATGGGGGCCAGGAGCATCTTAAATGCAGCTCCAGGAAACCCAGGGACCCCACCAGTGTCCCCAGGCTGTCACCGCTGCCATATTTTACTTTACTCTGTCTCCTGAGGCCACTGAAGCCATCAAAAAGCCACTGGGGACATTCTCTGATTCCCCAGCAGCACGACCTGGCACGGCGAACTCTGTCACCTGCTCCCCAGCCTGTCCCCATCCTCCACCCAGCGCCAGGGCGCAGGGGCCCGGAGGAGGCTGCGGAGGTGGGGCTGGCGCGTGTTGTTCTCCAGCGCTTTGGGACTGGTAGAACAGCTCTTAGAGCACGATTTTACTTGGCACAGGCTGGTTTTGTAATGAAAGAAATAAATAAGTGCCATCCTGCTCCGCTGGGAGGTTGAAGCGTTTCCTTTCTTCCTTTCTTTCTCTCTTTTTTTTTTTTGTTTTTAATGATCTGTTTGTACCAGGGCCAAATACTGAATACTTTGGCCTCAAAAATAAAAGTTTCAACAAGAACTGTAATTGGGAGGAGGCTAAAATACAGGCACTCTTGTGCCTTCATCCCTGCTGTGCCAGGCAGCTTTGATTTTATTTATTTGATTTTATTTTTTCCTTTTAAGCAGAACTGAAGGAGTGTGTTGGTGCTGCTGACTCACCAGCTCTGGAGACAGGATTGCCCTACGTATGTGCTCCATATGCACCCCCACCGACACCCAACCGCCTGGGGCACCAAACCAGCCTGGGAGGGAATGTCCTCCCATGGGACGGGGGTAGCTGAAAGTTGTGAGGGACAGGGTGGAGGGTATCCCTGCCCACATGGAGCTCTTCTCCTCCTCTCCTGCCCCGGTGAGTTTCTCACGGACTGGATGTATGCAAAGTGCCCGAGCCAGCACAGGAGAGGGAGGAGGACACAGGACAGGAGGCTGATGATGGGGGAAGGGATAGTCCACCTTTTTTGGCAGCACCTTGCCGTTAAATCAGCTTAAAGCCATCCTGAAACCATAGGGTAGTATTTCACTCCTCTTTGCTGTGGTCTCACGCTCGAAAGCGCCAATACGAGTGCCGGCTAGTTCGGGTAAGATGAACATGGATGGAGGACAATAAGTTCTTTCTTAGGTCCCATCCAACAGGCATCAGGTAATAATAATTTCCAACTTTTATGCGCTGCGCTCAATTCAAAGCCGCAGACGAAGCCCCGCTCGGGATAGGAGCATTTCTACCAATTTCAGCAAGAGCCCTGCAGGCAGACAGCTTGCAGGGACAGGCTCGGGGAGTTTCAGGAAGCTACAAAATAGAGTAAATAACAATAAGCAGAAATAAAAAAATAAATCAGAAATGCGTTACCTGTTCTGAAGGAACTGCTCTCAAATTTCCTTCAAAAAAAAAAAAAAGGTGACTGTGTTATTTACATTTCATTTAACTCACTGAAAAACCCAAACAAACAAGGGCATGGTATTAGGTAACTCTCTCGCTTTTTTGATAGGACACAGCTATTTTATATCCTGCTATTCAATGGATGAATTAAAATATTTAATATATTGCTTATACAAGTTTATACATGTAGGATGAGTATATTCCCTCAAACACTACACCAGGTTAAAGCAACCGTGATTTCTGCAGACAGGGCAGCACGGAGACGCAAGGCCAGCGATGGATTGGAGTTCCCACATGGTCCCAGCTCGGTGGAGAGCTGTTGCGCGAGTGGGATGCACATGCTGTGACACCTCTCTGGTGTACCTGGTGGCTCTAGGGGTGGTAGAGCTCGGTATGAGCTGCCTGAGTGCTCATCTTGTGTCTCGGGAGGGTTTTGCTGCTGGAGGTGCTTGAGGATGAGGCTTCGTGTTACAGCTTGAGCCGAAATAACAGCTGCCAACATCAAAAGAAGTCCTGCTGCAGGCAACGTGCCTCTGCCCCTCGCCGGGTGCTGCCTGTGGTGTCCTCCAATCCCCAGGCAAGGCAGTTGGGTTCAGGGGATGGACAAAGGCCCACAGGAAAGAAAAGAAGTAACTTTTTGGGGTCGGGTTAATATGCTGGTAGCCCCCTGTGTGATCCCATGGACATGGGCAGAAGAAGGCAGTGAGGGGGAAGCAGAACCTCCCCATTTTGATGATGGCAAGCTGCTAGCTGGCTTGTTTGACTTTATTTTAGTTGTGGCTATAGGGACCACTGTTAAGCCTTGACTTTGTGTGTCTGTGTGCCTAGAGACCAGCTCAGTTCCTGTCAGTATAGCGATGGGACACTGGGACAAGGCAGAAGATAGAAATCCTCGTCTCACCCCTTGTGCAAATACTCTTGCACATCCCCGCCTGGCTGGCTGTACAGGACAACTCTTTAACCACGACTTTCTCATGCTGGACTACTCCTCTATTAGCCTGTTGCACTACTTTGGCTCTCTATGATGGAGACACCAAATGGTGCCGAAGCGAGGTGGTCACGTCCACTTGCAGAAGCAAACGCTGCTTCATGGGCCACCTGTGAGGCTCTGCTGCTGGCCACTGCACACTGGCTATAACAGAACAACAACGACCCACACTAATAAACACTTTGCCTGTCTCTGTTAGATCGTGAATAGCTCTGGAGATAGGAGATCCATCCAACTGGTTGAGCTATCCAACCTTGGGAGAGCCGGCGGCCGAGTCCTCTCGCCTCTCCCTGCCAGGTGCACACAAGTCCAAGCAGCAATGCTACTGCCTCATTTTTCTTCCTAGACCCAAGTTCTTTTCCAAGATAGCCATCACCATCATTATTCATCCCCTTGTGTATCTTAGAAAGAGATGCTTGCTCACCTTCCTGGCTGCTGGGTGAGGGTTTCCCCGCCAGGCAGGTGGTGCAGCCACCCGCTCCAGGCTCCGGCTCCATGTCCTCTGATGGTCTGCAGCTGGTGGGTCTTTGGAAACAAAACACAAGTGACAGGAGGGGAGAGAGCAAGGACCGAAGAGCTGGGGAGCCACTGCCCAGCAGAGCGAAGCTGTTCTGTTTGTTTTCTATCTTTTCAAGTACACAGCAGCCTGTGCAATCCCCAGCTACAAATTGTAGCTCTTTTTTATCAGATGCCAGTGCATTTGTTGACTGAGCGTCACTAGGATCCCTCCTTTGGCCTGGCAGCCACTCCAGCACTCTCCTGTCACTCAAGGACGTGATGTAAAGCTGGTGGTTTTGGAGCAGTTCAGGTTGTGTTGAGCAGGACAGGCTGGGGATGGGCAGCACACGCAGAGAGGCACTTGGGAGGACGCCGGCAGAGGAGGATGCCAGCCCCCAAAAGCAGGTTTTTGCAGTTAAACCCTGCCCCCACCTATCCCTATCACCGAAACCCAAGTCATGAAGGAGCTGCAGGAAAGAAAATGTCAGCTCCATATTACAGAAAATGCGGATGGAGTTTTTTTTGGTTAGGTTTTTTTTTTTTTTGGTTCTGCTCATCTCAGTTTCCTCACTCATCGTTAATCTCTGTTTACGTAGGCGTGTGGAAAGGCAATCCATTCCCAAGGCAGTGGAACTGGAAATCTGGAGGTTATCTTCTGCTATCTCGGCTTGCCGACTCGCCGCTCGTCCTGCCGCCCGCAGACCGCCGAGTGCCTGGAGAAGGCTAAGGGAGTGCTGCCTCAGCAAGAACCAGGAGGACACAGAAAATAAAACAAACCTCTCAATCCAGGCCAACTGGGATCCCCTTTTGGGGAAATCTCCTCATTTGGGGGGATTTTCAACCCTCATGGACATAGTCATGTTTGACTCTGGTAGTGTTTTATAGAATCACAGAATCATTATGGTTGGAAGGGACCTCCAGGGTCATCAAGTCAAACCTTTACTTGAGGGTGGCTTTCAGATATGACATGAAAATATGAATGCTTTGGTTCAGCACCCAATTTTGTTACTACTGATGAGAATGTAAATAATCAAAGAAAAAGCTCAGATTTTCCCTGCACCTTTGTCTTCACACCACCAGTCAGGCAAGAGCTAGACGAGCAGCTGGGCAACTGCAAAGCAACTAAAAGCAACTCCCTCGATCGGCTTTCCCGAGACATTTTTAAGCTGCAGTAATGCAGCTCTCCCATCGTGCTAAGCTTTATTGGTTTAGAAAAGAAACTAAGAAACTTCATTGGAGACCAGATTATGCTGGTTGCAAAAATGGAGGGATCCTTCTGCTCTTCAACCCCATTATCTCCTCTGTAGTGTCTCAATCAGCTTTCTTACACAGCCTTGGACTCTGCCGAGACCTGTAAATTGCTTTTTTTGGCTGCCAAATTGCCATAACCCTTCTATTTTTATGTTTTAAAAGAGCTTAAAACCCTCCATCCTCTTTGGACGTGTCTTTAAAATTGACCAGTACTGGGAGGATTTCATGTATATCCGAAGGCTTAGAAGAAGATGTTACTTCTACCGACCTTCTAGTTTTACAGTCAACAGACGTGAAAAGCCCAGCGGGGATAAAAGGAACTTAACCAGTTCTGTCTAATGCATATAAATCTACCTAAGAGCTCAAGGCACTGGAAGTACTCAATGCTCAACGTTTATCTGAGTCGAAGATACAGAAATGGGTCTTCAGCCCACATGCCACATGTCCCATTTTGATGCCAGGTTAATATGAATTAAGAGACTGAGATGAATAAACAAGGTCAGTCTGGGCTGGGCCAAGTTGGATCAATGTAAAATAATTGTCAGTATTTTCTGTCAGCAGCGCTGGTTTATCTTGGCTCGGGATTCTCGGCGCTATAGATTATAAACTGTTTTCAGTGGAACAGTTGGCAGACATTTTATTGATTTTTTCTTTGTTTTGTGAATGCTGGAAAAATTTCCATTAAGTACACACGCTGCTCATGTGACAAAGCCAAATTGCTTTTTCAAACTTTTCTTTCTTCCAGGGGAGCTAAGGCAGTAATACGTTAGCAATCTGATTTAATCAAGGGGACCTTTGTCTGGAATCAAGAGGCCATAGAGCACACCTTGATGCATCTCAAGTACCCGTGGGCTCACAAGAGTTAATTTTGTATTTTCAAGACGCTGCACTAATTAATTTGCCCAACGCCCCTCTGAAGTTGCTAATGTATTATCTTAGTTTTACCGAAATCGAGAGCACAGCTTCACACACAGCCACGTCTATTTGCCCGCTGACTCCTCCTCCATGTGCACGAAACTCCCGTTGCCTTCACCGGGGCCGAGCAACAGCAAAGGCAACCGCAACCGGGTGGGATTAGCACTGCTGAGCTGCTGGATCCCACCTCCAGGATGAATTTCCTACACCACATCCCCGCAGCATGCCTCTTAATAGAGTTACTTTGGAACTGAAAATTGCCAGGACAGATAGAGCGGCTGGACCCATGGCAGGCTGAATTTCTCAGCCTGTATTCTTGTTATTTTAAGCCCAGGTTTGCTTCCTGGTTAAAGAGAACTTTTGAAAAGGAGAATGATGAACAAACAGAAGTGCCAAAACTGTGACGAACGCTTATTTTGTTTAATTGCACAAAACAATGGAGTAAGAAAAGTATTCAATGTTTTTTTTACGTGACACACAAAAGAGGAATCAGTGGGATAGCTCTCATTCTCTCTCCCTCTCCTTCCGCTGATTTAATAACCAACATATACAGATATGAAAGGCTGTCATGCAGTTTTCTCTTAATGCTTCCCAAGGTTTGATCAGAGATGCTACAGATTTAAGATACACAAACATGCTTCTGAGCTTAAATAAAAACCTTGCAGAGCAGTAGAAATACGTGTATTTTTAAATACATAAGCAACAGGGAAGTTTTATGATAAAAATCACTGTGGTGAGATATATTTTTGCCTTCTATCCTAATCACTTGTATTAAAATAAGAGCAACCCTAACTAAAATAGGAGTAGTTCTAGTTTGGGGGATGGGGACAAGGTAGATAGATAATAAGCTAAAAAGAAAAACCCAGTCCAGCTTCACACACATCCTGACACTACCAAGATATTCAAATTCACTTGCATTGGGGTAAGGAAACAGAATGACACATTGATGGGAAAGAAACCCACACCACAGTCACCAACACCAATGGCAGAGGAGCAGGCACAACCACAGCCCAGCACTGACTCTTGAGTACCAGACTCCAGCATGGTCCCATCACTCACTGCTTGACTCATCCAGAAACAATCTGTCCCACAGGGAGTCAGTCGGTTCCTTAAGGCATTGCTGAGAGGATCGGTATGTTACCTTGGTCCTCTCAACAACAGCACCCATAGCTTCCCAAAATACTTTCCTTGTGTGCAGCCAGCAAAAGGGTTGTGCTGATCAAAACGTTTCTATAAATAGATAACAAGAATAATGCCAGAGGGGATGAGAACTGCTAGGCTACAGCAGATCCCCACCCAGAGGGACAGAGCAGCCATGGTCAATGGCAAACACACACGAAGAGGTGAGAACTTCGTTTGGTGAAGCTGTTCACTGGCCTGTGCATCATTGGTGGCATCCAACTGTCCCGTTCATGGTAAAGTGAAGAAAACCATGCAGCAAGAAAAATGCCTCTATCTGGGGCTCTGCCCTGGAAACTTCATGGCTCATAGCTTGCTCTGTGTGTGTGCATGGTGTCACAGGTCTGGCCAATAACCGGGTGACAGATGCTCCCCATTATCCCCACCACCCTCCCAGGGACAATAACAGGGGAATAATTGAGAGACACTTTGAGGTTGGTAAAATACTAGAATGGTTTTAATGAAACAGAAAATAATAGCAACAACAAAAATAAAGATGGTGAATTCTATGCGAAGATGTAAGTGTATCTATATATAAATGAAAGTGTAAATATGGAGTGTAACACCTGGATGGTAACTGTGTCCAGACCAGAAGGTTCCATACTGGACTGGGCAGCAGATGGGGGCACCTGGGCTCAGTGTCCCCAGTGACAGCCCCCAAAACCCTCAGGGTGCCTGTGCTGGCCCTGCTGGAGGAGGCAGGGAGGGCAACCTGCCACTGTGCATGATGTTCTTCTCCAGAGAGAAGACAGGACACCACCAGCGTGGGGCGGGAAGGGAGGGGTGACCCCAGCCCTGACGCCCACCAGCCCCAGGGCGGGCTCTGGGCAGCCATTTTGTACCGGGCAGCCATTTTGTACTGCGGGAGCCATTTTGTACCGAGCGCCAGGGGCAGGCGCGCTGTGATTGGCCCGCGGGGGTCACCTGACCCGCCCTTCCCGCCTCACGGGCACGGTCACCCCTCGCCTCAGGCATCGCCTCAGGGGCGGGCGGAGAGGGGGTCCCGGGACGCTCAGGGTAGTGTGGAAAAACTTCATCCTGGTGCTCCCAAACCAGGACACGGGGTTCGGGAAGGTGATGGCAGTTCTCCACTGACACCAGCACCGCTGCTGCTTTCACTGAGGTAAGGTGATTCTCTGTCTGTAAAACACACGTTGGCCTCACACGGAGCTCTCTGCTTTCCCACTCTTGAGGCAAGCAGAGAGACCAGATTTTGCCTAAAATAAGAAGTTCTCAGAGAAATGTAATGTAGTTTTATTCTTATTTTTCCTGAGGGGAAAGACCTCAGAGGTAAATAGGAAACAATTCAGGGTGTACATTTATCTCACGGGTGAGCAGGATACATAAACACTGATGGCCAGCGTTAAACAGCATGAGAAATGGAGAAAGTCAATAATGAAACAAAAAATGACCAAGCTAACGAACAATGAAAGGTCTTTACAGGAGGGAGAATGTGTCCCCATTATTGATTTTGGAACTGCAGGTAGTGGTTGGAGGCTGGGAAGAAGTGGACAGTGGAAAGGTCAGATATGAATTTGTGATGTGGGAAATCGGGCAGAATAATGATGCTGCTGTGCACTTCCTGAGATGCTCAGCTGCAAGCACCACACAGCCACGGTTCCAGAAACTTCACTGCCTTTTAGTCGCCATTTTTTGAGTGAATTCACTGAGGCAGCAGGAAGCAAATGTGATTTAATTTTGGGTTCACATCTTGGATCAATTTAAAGACGTTTTCTCAAGGGCTGCGTAACCATCTACCCATTATAAACCATGTCCTCTGCTGATGTCTCAGATTAGGCAGCCAAATCTCTGGTCTAGAACACAGTAGAGTAGGGTAGGTTAGGGTAGAGTAGAATAACATAGTATGGCATAGCATAGACTATTTCAGTTGTAAGGAACCTACAATGGTCCAACTGCCTGACCACTTAAGGTCTGAAAGTTAAAGGAAGTTGTTAAAAGCAGTGTCCAAATGCCTCTTATATGCTGCCAGGCTTGGGGCATTGACCACCTCTCTAGGAAACCTGTTCCAGTGTTTGGCCACTTTCTCAGTAAAGAAATGCTTCCTAATGTCCAGTCTAAACCTCCCTTGGTGCAGCTTTGACCCATTTCCACATGTCCTGTCCCTGGATCTCACACAGTGCTTGAGGTGAGGCTGCACCATCACTGAATCCAGTGGGGTGATCCCCTCTTTTGGCCATGCTGTGTGTGATGCCCCCAGGAAGCTGTTTGCCCTACAGGCTGTCAGGGCACACTGCTGGCTCCTCTTGAGCCTGCTGCCACCCAGCAACCCCAGGTCCCTTCCTGCAGGGCTGCTCTCCTGCCACTCCTCTCCCCATTTACACTCATTACTCTGTCCTAGGTGCAGAATCCAGCACTTGGACTTGTTAAATTTCATCCCATTAATGCTCCAGTGACAATGCTCCAACCCTGGCCAGAGAGATGACACCTTGCCATGACTGCAAACCGAGAACATTCCTGTTCCCCCAAGCTCCTCACACTCAGAACCTTCCTTTCTTCATACAGATTTCTACAGATGGAGAAGTTTGATGCAGACTTGACAGCCTATAGAAAACAAACTCCACGAAACTGGAGGCAAAACAAGCCACAGTTATGTGTTTTGGGGTTTTTTTTAAGCACAGAGAAGCAGAATCCAGCACTTGGACTTGTTAAATTTCTGACCTCCCCAGCACAGGGGGTGCCCAGATTCACACCCGTGCTGACAGGCTTCAAGCGGCTGTGGCCAGCCAGGGCAGTCATGAGAAGTTTTCTTTCACAGCTCTGCAAGAGGCAACCAAAGAACCCTGGGCTCTCCTGGGGGAGGTCAGCTGCAAGCCCCAGGGGGTCAGCAGGCTGAGGAGCTGGTCGTGTGGGTGGGAGCTTGCTTTGCACTCGCCAACCTGGCAAGAGGCAAACAAAAGCCCGGGGAAATCCCAGCAGTTTAATGCAGCTCTACTGATTGCAAGGAGCCACTCCTGAGGCTCAGCAACTTTTTGGTGACCCACCTGGGCAGGTGCAGGTGGACGTGGTCAAGCTGGGGAGTCTGGGAGTAGGAGTAAAGTTTAACTCTGCAATCTCTCCTCCAGGACGCCTGAAGAAGACAGAAGTGGGACTGCCAGAGCCGTGTGAGTCATAGCAACCTCCAAGAGGGAAAAGGTGAGCTGAAGGGAGGATAGCGTGTTTATACCTTGGGATCAGAGGCATGTTGGGATCAGTCTCTGCTCTGGTGCTCTGTTAAAGTAGCTCCTTTGGTTGGAGCACTTGGAAAGTCCTCTGTAGTTGATACAGTCGCCAGCACAATCTTGCTGTCTTTATTATTTGTCCTTATCAACACAGTGCTGTCTCCATCCCGCAAGGTAAGACAGAATAATTGTACACTGTATTTTGAAAAGCAGGCCTCACCTCCCAGGCCATGAGGTATCTCTGAAAGCTTTAGACAGTGTTCTGTAGCCTAAAAGTTGCAGGCTATGTACAAAATAAATATTTCACTAGTGGTGTGCAGCTGGCATAACGGATATTATAATACTGTAAAAGCTCAGTCTCTTAATGTGAGGAAAAACAGAAAACCAGGAAATACCTCCCCAGCACAGGGGATATACCAGAAAACCGGGTAATATACTGATTTTGACAAGGAGAAAGAAATGTGTTTCTTGCTCACACACAGAGTGTTCAGCACATTTATACACAAACGGTTAGGATGACTTTTCAGTGTGGAAGTTCAACATTGTACTCACACTAGATTCACTAAAAATGTGCCTACATACAGTAGGCACAGAGAATAAAAATAAGTACATCTCTATACCCACTGGGAACAAATAATGGTTTCTTTTCTACCAAGAATGCATGAATAAAATTAAGAGAAATAAATGCTTTTTTAATCTGGGTAGAAGAGCCGTTTCGTTCTAACTTCCCAGCCCGTGCGAGGTGGTGTGCTGGTTCACTAGCAACAAAAGCATTTTAAAAAATCCCGGTCATCAGACCTGTTGTTTCTCTCATAATGGGTAAATTCCAGGTTTTAATCAACTTTGGAAGAAAGGCATTCTTGAAAGATCAGCCCGGGGATTTTGCTCACAGGCCAGTGACGAGCTTACAGAAACCCATGAAGATCACCTTAGGTTTTTCAGAAGTTCTGTTTCCCACCTGTAACTGTTAATTCGCTGCGTTTCCATTGCTGTGTTTCTCAGTTCTGCACATTCCTCCAGGAAGGCTGCATTTGCCTAAGTGGTTTCATTTGAAAACAGTTAAAAGCACGTTAAATGCTCACAAACCACCTACATTTCTGGGGATTGTTTTGTGTCCGTGCCACGTACTTCCAGCTTCCACGTTTTTTTTTCCATGTCTTAGTTCCTGCTTACTGTTTTAATGTTTTATTGTGTCTACAGCCATGATGCAGATGACAACTGAGGTTGTCAGGAAAGTTCAGAATATGAAACATACGTTTCAAAAATATTTTAGTTAATTGCTTCCTCCTCCCTTTCACTTTCTGCTGTGGAAATATACAATTTCCCTTGGCCTTACAAACCACCTGTGACAGACACACAAGTGCATTTTCCCGTGTTGCTCACCTGCGGGAGCAGCTCTGGGCTGGTGGTCCCATGGCCTGGCTGGGAGCAGGCAGGTCACGCTCTCCTCCACACTCTGAAGATCGGTCAATGAATACTTCACCAGATGGGTCTTCTTCATCTGACTGCCCCAGAAGTTCTGCTAGGATAAATCAAGATATGGTATCAGGCTTACTTAATTTAAAAGTACCAATCAAGTTGCCAACTGTTTGCCTTAGATGTCAATAAGCACAAGGGTGTCCTCTCATAACGGATCAAATCAAATGGAAAACCATACCCTTATTCAGCTTTTCCCCTTGAAAAGGAGGCCAAGTAGCTAATGACCAGCAACAATAACACATCCAAGAGTTTTTGGAAGGGAGGGAAGGAGTGTGTGTGGGCTTTAATTAGCAAGGAGGAAATGTCTTCTCCAAATTGTCAGCTATAGAAGGTCAAGCTAGATGCCAAAGGCTGCTGCATGCAAGTATTTCACTGCTGCCATACTGATCAAAGCCTTACCAATTGGGCTGCTCTCACACAAGGGCATTTGTAACTCCTTTCTTTAAAAATAAAGACTGCCCTTAACTTTGTTTCAAAATATTCTGGTTCACAATCCAGACCTGAAGTCTTCAAGGAGGTGAAAGAGGGGCCTCGAATTCCCAAGCTCCAGTCTGAGCCCTTTGGGGAAGGAAATTGTTTGAAAACACCCAAACCACCTAAATATATAGAGGAGGAATTGCATATTCTAGGTGTGAGACTTAAAATAAATATAAAATTTAATCAAACCCCAGGCTATCAGAGTTTGGATTAAGGGAAAAAAAAGTCCTGTTACAGATAAAGACAACCAATTTGGCTTTCTCAGGTCACTGATACTCCCCACATGTGCTGCTGTTTCCCACATGTGGAGCAACGTGGGGAATGGCTGAAAACAACCAACTCAGCCAGGGGTGACACAACTCCAAGCATGTGCACCATGCTACCATAAATAAAGGAGCTAAACTGGCCCTGGGACAACTTCTCCACTACCTGGAATAAAAATCCAAGGAGAAAAAAAGGAAGGGAAAAAAGGTGTATGAGCAATGCTCTGCATCTAGGAAACTCAACTCAAGGGCAAGTCAGGTAGGTTTCTCTGAAGATCCCTTGGAGCCTTTGCAGATTGAGCAGCCACGAGAAGGAAGGGAGCAATATGGAGAACTTAAAAAGGTGCAGAAGAAACCGCTTTTGAGATGCATGAAGAACTCTGGGAAAGGGCTTAAACAAAATTGTGTTGATGTGTGTGTAGGCAAAATCCACCGCAGCTCTGGCAGGACAGACTTTGACAGCCTCAGCTTGGGGACACAGCTCTTGCTGCCCAGCTTCCACCTGTGAACTGAGCCTTTGGTCGGAGAGTCTCCCTTGCTTTTAAGGAGGGCAATTGATCTTTTTTTTTTGCTCTTTTTTCTTCTTTTTTCACCTACTCAGTAATTTCTAGGGCCTACTTAACCTGCCCCCTTCGAGGTACAAACTGTCACCAATATACGATGTCCATGGCTTCTCCTCAGACATCACTCCTGAGGCTGACCTGGCTCCGAAGAGCAGTGGCATTTCAGAACTCTAAACCCTGAGAGATGCCAAGAGAGGAGAGCGTGCGTCGAGAAAGCAAACAAACTACAACTGGGTCAGCTTTGTCTTGATCCCTTGCCATCACACTATTTACATTTTCTCGTACCTGCTGAGAACCAGGTCTGAGTAAATCACAGCTCTCCCACGTCAATCACTGCAGTGTAACTCACACGTGGTGTGCTCTAGGTGGGACCTAGAAGTTTTGTAATGTGGAGCAGTCTGCAATTTGGATGCCTCCTGTCCTCATGTGGTGTATTTCAAATATATGAACGCTGAGAGTGACTGTAACCGTGGCCACTGACTTTGATATTCTGTGGATGCAGCACAGCTACACTTTGTTAAAGAATGCTACTGGATGCATTGGAACCTCATGGAAAACAGGGCGGTCTGTCATATGCAAGCACACTTGTGGCCAAAACTGGGGGATGTGGGGGGTTCTCACCCATGGGAGTGTAAATAGATTTCTTTGCATTTTCATATCTAGATTAAATATCTGAAACTGACCTCAAGTTACGAGGACTGAGCCTATTCTAGGCTGGGTATGCAGCTGTTGCAGTAGAACGTTAGATAGGATCAGATGCCAGGAGTGGTTCAAAGCCACAAAACCATCAGATATGAGCTCTGGAGTAAAGAAATAAACATTTTTGTTGTGGGACACTGGGCCGTGTTGCTTGTGAGGTGTGCTGCAGCAGGGAAAACAAATGTGCAAGGCACACTGTTCGAACAACACAGCCCTTCCCAAACCAGAGGCAACACATCCTGCATTTAACTAAAAAGGGAAGGATTTTGGCAACAACGCCGTGGAGCTGGGAGAGGGTGGTGGTCCTCACACCTAGATGAGGGCTCTGGCTAGGGTTTGGTGCTTAACAGGGACTTGACTTTGTGCTAGCATAGGAGGTATCACGAGCTGCACCAAAGATTTCGTATTCAGGTAATCTGGGCTCTTCCTCTGGCTTATTGCACAATAAACTCTTGCTGTTTTTAATTCTAACCTAGTATTTGCTTATCACGTTAGGATCTGGGGATTTGAATCTGAATTTGAATTTTAACAACTTGAGAGTTGGTATCACAGCTGATGTTGTTGTTTCTTCGTTAAAGCCATTTATCAGGAGCAATAATATGGATTATGTTGTGCTAAAAGTCTTCACCTACAAAATCTTCCTGTGTCACGACAAATATTAGGATAATACAGCACATCCACAGCCACCCAATGTGCATTCTGCATTTCCAAAATCTGCTGACAGCTGCTATAGCTGCATCCAGTGCCTGTCTGAAATACCCAAATACGTTTCTTTGCAAGTCCACTAAAAGTTTTTCATGAGCCAGATGCTCTCTGAACACTGCACACAGGCGATGAGATCTCATGCCTTCCCTGCTCACATCTGTGCCATTATTTACCCTTAGCTATTCTCTTTTGGATCTGGGTCCGCAAATCAGAAGCTGTTTCCATCCTCCTGTATCCTCCACCAGGCTTCCAGGGATAAAAATGCATTTTAAAATGTGCAATCCTACTGTAAAATGAAAATCTTCTTTTCATACTGTTTGTAATATTGACAGCTCTACTTAACAGAAGCCATTAAATTATTTACAGAGTAGCAGCCGCTCTTGTAAAAAAAGAGCCTTTTTTTTGGGCATGAAAAATAAACTAGTTGATAAGTGAGAGATAAGCCATTTGGCTTTTTCTTTGTGTGCCCAGCACGGTATGCAGAGTCAATTCTGTACAATCTGATGTTTACAGAGCAATCGTAGTGTACGACCTCCTTAGGCAACAGGGCCACAAGAAGCCTTTAAAACGCTGAAGCAAGCATTTAATCAGAACTCTTCATGCTGATCTTTGAAAAATTCAATAAGTTCAAAAAATGTAACTCCTTCTAAAGATAAAATATCAGGTTTTTGCTTCAGGAGTTGCAAATATATCCCAATGAACTCCCAGTGAACCACACAGACTTCAGACATACTGCTCTTTTTTTTTTTAAAAAAAAAAGGAGTAAATAATAGTGGTTTTTTTCTGAAAGAAACAAACCAAGGGTCTGAAGAAATGCAAATGGTTAAGGAAAGCGAGCACTATAAACCAGTACAGTTCAGTAATAACCCAAACAATCACATTCTTTTTTGGCATTTTAACAAATTCTTCTCTTTATCTGAACAGCTATTCCCATGCAGTAAGTTTGTACCTCCTTTTATTATGCATTAACTTATATTTTTTATTATTTTTTATTCTGACCCATTGAAATCAAGCTCTCATGCTTTCGTGAGGTTTTGGTTTTGTTTTTTAAGGCAAATAAGTGCTGCAGGAGGCGTGAGATTGAGCATGAGCTCACCCATTACCAAGTTGCTCCACCTTAACTCTACCCCAGGTTTTCCCAAATGACATGAAGACATTTCTAAAGCCACCAAGTAAAATTCTTTTGGTATCAGAATTAGGGAGAACTTCCATTGCTGACTTGAGTGTGCTCAGCTCTTTTTTTCTGGCTATAATTGTTTCCCTGAAAAGATCTTTCTAAATAAACAGATTCTAATAAATTTGTTTAGTTTCAACAAATTCCTTCAGGGCAACCACACAGCTTTGTTTTGGGTGTGTGTAAAGGTATAACATTAAACTTCTGGTCTAGTTTGCCATATTTTTAGATTATTTTTGTGTTGTTTTGTTAATTCCAAGTGCTGACATGTTTTTCATTTGACAAATATCAATTGTTGACATATTGGGTTTATGGTACTTTTAGAACTCACTGGGAACAGCTAAGTGCTGAGAGAGCTGGAAAAGGTGCGTTAAATCAGAATATCTCCCTTTTGGGTTGTAATTTAACAATTTGATACCTGAGAAGATAAGACATTTCAATCACTACTAAGCAGAAGCAGCCCTTGATGGTAGCATAACGTGTCATTATTTCACTAGGTGGATATTAAGCGTATTAGCAGCAGCAAAACTGTTTCAGTGGCTCTGCCAGCA
The DNA here is from genome assembly GCA_013398125.1 of Aegotheles bennettii. Lineage (NCBI taxonomy): Eukaryota > Metazoa > Chordata > Aves > Caprimulgiformes > Aegothelidae > Aegotheles > Aegotheles bennettii. The sequence continues at coordinate 353,851 of VZRW01011368.1, read as the reverse complement.
AATTGAAGAATTAAAATCAAACTTATGAGATAAAACTAAAGAAGCAGTTAACGTTCATAAACAACTCCTCTTTCTTTCTTTGGTAGCATGGACAGTTACACGTCACTCAGCAGCCTTCAGCAGCTTGTAGTGAAACCTAGCTTTAAAACTTTCTGCCAATGGAAATGCCAAGTCTACCCCAGCTCTGGCTGAGATTTCAATCTCCACTGCTCATTTGCTCTGCTAGAATCACACACAAAATTAAGCTAACCACTATACAGGCTGAACAGTTCATTTTATCTCCCCAGAGCCTAAGTAATCAGGTTCCTTAGGAACTACCTTAGCAGTGCCAATATTATTTAATTAAAAGAAAAGGTGTGTCTTACAGGGTGATCCAGATGTGGTAGTACCAAGTTGTGGTGGATCGCCAGCTCAAAGAGACGGAATAACCAAGGACTTGCTTCAATTCCAGGCCCTTTCACTTCAAAGGCTTGACTAGTGTCCCAGCAATCGAGATATTGCACCTCGAGATTTTATCGGGTTGCCCAAACCATGTGAAGTTTTCCTCATAGTCTTGGCAGCGGGCAAGGAGCTCTGCTCCCGGCTGCCAGCGTGTGTTAACAACCTGGAGTGCCAAGGCACGAGATGAGCAACCTAGGGCTGCTATAGCTCAGTAATTACAGCAGGCACAGGAGGGAGGACATTCCTGGTGACGAGGCATTTTCTTTGTTTGGTAAGTGCTACTTTAGAACAGGTCTGGGGTTTTTTTTCACTTTAAGTGACTATCTAGAAATACCTGTTCTAAAGGAAAGCTGGGCAAAAGCTGCTGGTGAGCAGAGACATTCCCATTGTCTGGGGTGAAGGCTGCAGCAGTGGAAATGTGGGTGCGTGCTCCAGAGCATCTCAGCGAAAGCATTCAGGGAAGACCTCATTATATTTAAGTGATGCTCCAGAGACTCCACAGAGGCAAAAGTGCCTCTGGCATTGCAAGCCCCAACCCACAACGGGCAAAGCAGGCGCTGCCGAACATGCGTGTTCCTTCAGCTGCTCTTCGTGATGCCCACACCCTCTGCTTGGCACTTCCAGCCCAAGGACCCAGCGTCTCCACTCCCGGCTTCTGCCCTCCAGGCATCCAGAGCAGGGAGATGTGCCGGCCGGACCGGAGGCAGGGAGGCTCAGGGGAGAAGAAAACCATCTCAGGGGTTAATTGAAAGAGAAATACATCTGCAAGCACAAGGTGCAGAATGGAAGCCTGCAAATAACTGCTGCCAGATGGAAGCTGGCCAAACTGATAAAGCAGAAAAGAAATTGAGGGTTAAATGTTTTGGATGCTGAGCATTTGGAGTTCAAAGAGGAGCTCAAGGAAATTCCCAGCCACCAAGTCCATACAAAGAGGCTGTAGGCAAACACAAGCCTTTTGCAGGACAGCTTTATCCCAAACGGATTTTCCAAAAGGGAATGGTTTGGATGAACGGTTAAGGGATATCTTCTAGTGCCTGGGAGCTCTTGTGCCAGGGAGAACGATGCCGACAGGTGAGCTATGGCTGAGGGCAGGAGGAGTTGCTTCCCACAGGGAAATGGATAAGAAGTGCCTATATTGGGTCAGAAGAACAACTGTAGCTGTGGATGTAGTTTCATTGGTGCAAACAGGCAAAAGGAAGCTGCTTCTCCAGGCCAGGAGGTGAGGAAAACCAGGGCAAGGCTGGAGGTCACTCTGCCCCCCCTGAAGCATCAGCTCCTGTCCATGTCAGCAGGGGGGACCCGATGGCAACCCAGTTTTCACCAGGTAGATAAGGATGGAGGGATTGCAACTAGAAACTCCAGCCTAACTCCCAGGGAGAATACATCATCAGAAGGATGCTTCCTTTTCCAAGAAAAACCTCTGCTCTGGGTCTGCACGGGCTACTGCTTTCTAAGCAGCGGATTGAGGGTAGGGAACCACCTTTTTTCACTGGATCAGGAAGCTGCACTCAAAGCAGAGGATGGGACAACTGGTGATGTGTCTCTGGTAGAACACTGGCCATGCCAGGCCCTTTGGTGGTTCTGTGACAAGGATCCTGTGTTGCCAGCACTGACCCTCCCCTAGAGGCCAAACGAGACCTTCTTGGTGTCCAGGCAGCCTCTTTTCTCATCAGCTGAGGTTGGAGTCCTCTCCAGATGAGGTCTGCAGCATTACCCCACGCTCCTGCGGGGCACAAGAGTGGCACAAGGACAACAAGGCCCTGATGAGTAACTCCTTTAGTGCAGGAGTTACAATTACAGGTGGGAAAGCCTTGGTTGTAGTTATCAACAGTTTTTGAGCAGGTGTATAACTGCACCATAGTGCTGGAGCAAGGCTAGAGTTCAAGAGTTAGCTAATTGTATGTCTCTCAGAAAGGAATTGCCTCAGACCAGTTAATTTGTCAAGATAACGAATTGCAGCAATTCTCCTCGTTTGGAGCTGGGCCACTAACACTGATCTGAACTGTATTTAAACTCTTGATGACAAAGACTGAAAAAGATATTGCAATACTGGAGGTACAGGTTCCTAAAGCAAAACTGCATGTACAGCTGGAGCTGAGAGGCAGCAAGGGCATGCGAGTACACATCCTGCATATCCCTTAGATATGAAGAAATTCCCTGGGGCACTGACTCTGGTGCCTGGGCAGGCAGAGTTCATCTTGAATCTCTGGGAGTGTCTGAGGTCCAAAAAGGATAATGCAGTGCCCATCAAATCTCGATTTCTGCAATATGAGATAACACGAGCAGAATTTTTACCTCCCCCATTCCAAAAAAGAAACAGACCCTGAAAGCACTGATTTGAAGTTATTGGGGGTTTTCTGGTAGCCACAATAAAAGACCCCTCTGTGGGCCTGGTGCTGTGACTCCCCTGGCCCTGTATTCTCCCAGGCTCCAGGTCATTCTTTTCTGTGCAGCAGCAGATGTGAACCAGTTTGGAGGAGAGGAAAAGCAGAAGAAAGCTTTGGTAAAAAAGCAGGCTTAGCCCAATGACTGTCCCCTCTTTCTGCTGGAAGTGAAGCAGACGGCATCAGGTAAAATAAAACAATGAATGTTCTTGTGTCAGACCTTCTCCTCTGGCTGGCAGACGTTCCTTCCCCCACAAGAGAAATGTGGACCAGGATAAATCCTGTGCATTGACTCAAGGGAACTGAAAATAATTGGGGAGGAGCAATCTCATCCCTGAAGGATGCTCTGGACATGCTTACACTGGGGAGCAGGACCAGCTCTCCCTGGGCTTCACTGGGGTCCTCCTCCAAAGAACAAAGCCTCTGCTGCTACTGGCATCTCCTATGAGCAGAGTAGGATGCATTGAAGTCTCTACCATTTGTGCTCCAGCAGTGCTTTTTGGTGTTAGGAAAAGCAGGAATGTTTTCAGAAATGATTTCCTCCTGTTAGGTTAAGCAGAAGTAATGTCAGGTAAGGACAGAGAAGTATGCGAGACCTTTGACATAGACAACCTGTCTCTCACCTTCCAGCTTGTTTCAGGATATTCCTGCTGAATGCTCTGCTTAGGAATGAAATTGCTTTCTTTCTCATGTTATTCAGAAGAATCATTCTCTACCTGCAAGTCCACTTCACTGAGAAAAGCCAAGTGGCTTTTATTTTGGAATAAGTGCATCCACAGGCAGAGTTCTTTCCAAATAGCTAATCTGGTCACTGCCACATGTAAACAAGCCCTTATAAATTGATGGGGATGGTGAAGAACCCATGAAGGTATGGCCCAGGACTTCTTACTCAATTTGCAAGCATGCACTTAGACCTCTCTTCCTCGGGGCTAATACGGTGATCAACAGAGCTTACAGAGAGCCAGGTTCAACTTAAACAACACAGTCATATGGTTGAAAAAGACATGAGCTTCTGAAAACTCTCTCCTCCTGATGTCCCTTCAAGTTCCACATCTATGCTGCTTGAGTCTACCTTCACTCGTCAATGCCACAGTCAAGTGGTGACCTAGGATGTGGCAGATCTCAGAGGTGTTGATGGCCCGTAAGGCTGGGCCTAAGGCAGGTAGGGGTGAAGATGAAGTGCTTGCAGCCTCTCCTAGAACAGCAAGTGATTGATCAAGGGTAACTTCACCCTGCTTGCAGCTGGGTTCTTGGCTTTGGCTGCAGCAGCAATGTCTCACTGCGTGCAGGTTGAAAACAGAGGCTTAGATGTTCAGGTAGAAAACCAGAGAAAGGGCAGATCTTTGCATGATGAATTATGCCACCTTGTGCAATATGTAGGGAGCTTCTCTGTTTTAATTCCCAACGCTTTTCTGCCGCTGGAGCGCTCCTGGGAAAGACAGGGCTATCTCAGCTTGGATATCTGGGCTGAGGTGGCTCTGACTGTGCCTGTGGTGGCTTAGTGCTTGTGTCCACACAGTGTGGCAGCAGCAAGAGCCATGTGGGAGATGCACAGCGACCTAGATCAGCACCCCCAATTCCTGCAGCTGCGTGAGCTGCTCCGTCCTATGCAAGTGTGATGTGAACCAAATACCAGTCGCCTTAGAGACTGACCTTGTTTTCTTGGAGAAACCCATGTAAAAGTGGCTGTAACAACACTCCTGGCACTTACCTCACAGGATGTTGTGAAGCTTAATTAAATGTGCGCAGAAGCATTCTGAGATCCTTAGATGAAAGATGTTTTTATAAATGCAAATTATAATAATTACGGCTAGTAACCACCATCAACTACTGAAACAATTAATTCAGGTTGCCACAGGCCATCACAACAACGTGTGCAAAGAGGCAGCAGCCATTTAATGACATATGCCTTGCGTGAGAACCCAAAGCCTTAAAAATCCTGTAAACAAAGAGGAAAAAACTAGACACTCAGGGCTTGGCTTCCTCTACTCCTCCCGTCCCCCCCGTGTTCACACTGGGACTTGTCCCCAAGGAGAAGAGCCCCCCATAAGGACTGCATTGGTGGGATCATGTTAAGTCCTGGTGGCTCTTTCATTTTACATTGCAAGGAGGCTGAAAATGTCAGCAAACAGCTGGGCTCCCAAAAATGAGGAATACATAAATCTAACTCTGCTTTTTGTTTAATTCTCCCTCTCACCCCTCAGCCCAGCCCGCTTATAGCATCCCAGAATAGACTTTGGCTACAGGGTATTATCCAGCTGACTTTCCAAGGGCGAAAACAAAAGCGAAGCAATCAAGATGTGTCTGGCCAAATACTTAAAGGCCCAGTGCACACATTTAGCTGACAACTGACTGAAATCTGAACCATTTTGCTCAGCCTTTCTTGTTGCTTCAAAACTGATTTGGGCTTAAATAGCTAAAACCTACAGGTGTTTAAATGCTCTCCCTTGTCAGCAGAACAGCCTCATCAGACATGGTCTGAGGATGCGGTCAGACTGGAAGAGATATCCAAAGACCCCACAGGTGAATCCCAAAGAGCAGGCTAGCCCACCTGTGCCCCTCAGGCTTATTTCACTGCTTGCCTTTAAAGAGGAAAATTCAGAAGAGTAGTAGTTACTAAGCATCCAACTTAGCAAAGCAATTAGGCTAAATGCACTGCAGCTAGAAATTTCAGCAATGCACTGAATTTAATTTGAGAATTCATGGTCATAAGACTGAAACCTTTAACATTTAACCTAGCAGCAAATTAAATCAGCTTTCTGATCAAGTGAAAAATTCTATGCTATTGAAGTTTGAAAGTGTGAAGCACACACTTATTAAAAGGAGGTTTTTTTATCTTTTTCTTTTAATGAAGAAAAACTTGGGACCAGTTAGTTGCCTAATCCAAGAAATGGAAAAATGGGAATATTACCTGTAAATAAAGCCCGAAGTACAAAACAGTGCTGCTTTCTGGACCCTGCCAGACCAATGTGCTCAAAATATTCAGTGGGTTTCAAGGAAAAAAAAATGCTACTCAGGCTGGAAGGTTGTACAGACTAAACTTACTTTGATATCAATGAGCTTAATTCCTCCAGAGTTTAACAGGAGCTAGTTCCATGTGTGAACAATGAAAATGCTTCTCTGTTTTTCTCAGTCCCTTTAGAAATACTGACTTTCCATGATACCCTTTGCACCTCAAGAATTGGGATACTGAGTTGGGAATTTCTTGGGTATGTTTTCATAAAATGAGGGCTGGGATTTTATGGGGTCTGTGTGTGTGTGTGTATCTGCATAGAAAATCAGCAACACTGGTGCAACGTATAGGAAACATACTACATGGTAGGTACCAACATGTTATTTTCAACCTAAGAAGTCTGTCATTTTCAACCTAAGAAGTCTAAAACTTCATTGTGATGTGGGTATGTGCAAGCTGTGTGTTTGCACACACACATATATACATACATACACACTGACATCCTGTTGTTAAGCTCTCTTAATGACACACTCATAGAATCATAGAATCATAGAATCATTGCTCTGTTCAACATCTCTTGGCTGAATCCTACAAGACGAGATAAAACTTGGATGCGTTTTCTAAACACACCTCAAGGCACCAGGACATAAAAGACGTTGGAGTATTAGAGCACGTCTTGTTTGAACCATCTCCGGAGCACCCTGACTGACACTTTACAACTGCGAGAAAGGTGTGGCAAGTGAAGCCACAGGAGCAGCTATAAGGGCAGGTCCTCACCATGGCCAGTGAAGCCACAGGAGCTGCTATAAGGGCAGGTCCTCACCATGGCCAGTGAAGCCACAGGAGCTGCTATAAGGGCAGGTCCTCACCATGGCCAGTGAAGCCACAGGAGCTGCTATAAGGGCAGGTCCTCGCTGATGGGCGTTTGCCGCCCGCCACTCACCCGCTCGGGCGCTTTGCTGCACGGACTTGCTGGTGACCACCAGCTCATGCTGTGGTTCAGGTGCCCAAAGGTCCTGAAAGCCAACGTGACCGCATTGGCATCTGAAAACCCCAACTGAGGGGCTGACACCTTCCTTCCCACCCCTTGCCATGAGAAGAGCCTAACCCAGAGAGAAAAAGGGAAGCTTTGGGAAGGGGACACACAGCGCTTCATACGTCCTTTTGGAGGGGTTTTACACTCCCAGGCTGTTCCTCCCAGTCCCTGGGAAGATCTTCATCTGATTGGTGTCCCTCAATTACAGAGCGGCATGAATTTTGTTTGTGTGTTTTTAAAACCCTCACGGAGGCAGTTTACACTCCACACTGCCTCCTGCAAACACAAATACTTTCTCCCTGCCCATTTAAATAAACTCCGTCAGCAGAAGCAGCAGCTGCGGGTGCCGCTTGGGAAGCTCAGAGCCCCAGAGGGAGATGTGGGCAGCTCCTGGCATCGCTTGTGCTTCTGAAGGTAACCAGGAGGAAAGTCCATGGGAAGCGGTGTGAAGAGCTGACACCTGATGCCAGGAAAGGAAAATCACCATGGCTCCTGCTGGAGTCCCCCCACCACCCCATTTCTTGCTCCTCCTCTCATTGAAGTAGACAACAGGAGTTTGGAGATAAGATTCTGTCTCACACTGATGCTCACCTTTTTGGAAAAAAATGTATTTTTTTTTTAAAGAGCAGGTAATTAACCTAGGCTGCGTGCTCTGGTATCTGCCCAACACAGCAGTGCTTGTCAGCCACTCCTTTCATCCCTTAAAGTGCATTTTGTATCCATGGAAAGCAATTAATGTTCACCAGGGAACGCCTGCCCTTACAAAGCATCTTTCCACATTCCTGCATTGACATAGCGATCTTTTCCTTTCCTTACATGCCACCACCAGTCCTTCTCACACAGACGTGCATCACCCACAGATGGTCACCCTCTACCTGGTTACTACTGTGCCCGGTAGTCCTTCCTTTACAGCCAGACTCGGCTCCTTCTGCCTTTGGACAGAAACTCTCCCTTGCACTTCACGTTTTGTGGGATACTTTTGGACTGGTTTAGGTTGTGCCTGGCCCCAGAGCCTCTACTCACACCAAGCTTGGGATGCCAATGGAGCAGGGGCTACAGCCGGCTGCAGTGGCCAGTGCCGGGGGTTCCTCCAACTGCTAGCCCAGCTGGCACTTTCATCTGCTCCCTTTGTACCAAACCCAAGAAGAACCTGGTCTGAAACCACACGTAAAAATAAGGAGCTCTTCAATTTATATTTCTGAAGCCAAAATAGATAGCAGGAACTTTCAAGCCCTCAGCAGTACCAATATAAACAGAGGTTCAACCACTGCTATTTAAAATAGCAAAGCAAAGGAGAGTTAGGATGCAAGTAAACTGAAGTATGGGAGACAGCTTTCTAGGCAAGCTGAGTAGGACAGGGGGTGGAAGAACATCATCGTGGCAACTCTTAATATGAAAATGGTCAAGGGTTACTTCACAATCTTGTATTAGCAGGTGGCTGGAGCCATTTAATCAGGCATTTTCCCTATTCCTAATGCCTATAATTATCTATTATAAAGACAAGGTCAGATTGGCACACGAGATTTTTCTTTCCCTACCTCCAACCTGAAGGTTGGGCTACCCTACCCAATTCTGGAAGCCTCAGCTCTCCTAAAGAGAACTGCAGCTTGGGGAACTGTAGCAGAGATGGTACCTGAGGACCACTCTGGGCTGTGTGGGGCATGCTCAGGACCAACCGCTCCTGTCCCGTGCAGTTACTAGAAAACTGGAAGTAGCTGGAAGAAAAACCAGCAGCTTGGTGATACTCAAGATTTAATCTGGCAATATATATATATAAAAAAAAACCCCACATCAAATTTAAGTGATGCTCACAACCTCTTCCGTCTCAAAGGAGAAAAGAGGAAGGCAAGGCTGAACCCAAACCATCTTCTTGCACAGCAGATTCCCCAGTCCCAGCACAGGCCAGGCTGATTTAGCCACTATGCTGACCTGATCTAAACTTGATTAAAGTTAATGGTGGAAACATCTGCATTTTCAAACAAGGCAAAAAAAAAAAGCTATCCTATGAGTACCTGAGGTATTCTCAATACTCTGGGCAACTGGAGAACACTTTAAAAATTCATTTTCTTCTGAAAATACTTTTTTTCCCCAAACCTGATACACATTTTAAAACTGTGCTAACTTTCAAACTTCCCATGTAACCAGAGCCTGTTTGCTGCCTTTGCCATCTCATTTTGGAAGCACCTAAAGCCTTGTTTAAAAACAACTGCAAACTCCTTAATGCACATCATGTTTTTATTGTTTCTTCATCACATATATCACCGACACACCAAAATAAGGCAGTGTTTCAGACACAAAAAATCACTTTAAAACTAGTTTTTAAGTGTTTATATCCTATTCTTCTGAAGGAATGGAACTTTTAGCTGTTTTTTTAACCCAGTATTTTAACCAACGCGTGCAGGACCCATCTCTAAGCTCCAGGCATCAACTTACATGAGTAATTTAACATTTGCATATGGGCAAAGCAGTTTACCTCCTGCGGCCTGCAAATTACTAATAGTATTGACTGTTTCTTTTGTCCCAAAAGAGGGTGTCAGATCAGTGTGTGCAGAAGCTCTTGTCCTGGTTTTGCAAATATTACACTTCTTTGGCAACTGCAGCACCAGGAACCCAAGACACAGGAATGAAACACAAACAGACTTATCTGTTAGTAAATAACTCCAATTAGGTGACTGAAACACCTGAAATTGAATGTTTCTTGCTTTCTTTAACCTTATCCTTCCTCTCAGTCGCATATTGTATTTTCCCTGAGTTGAAAATGAGAAGTTTAGGATGGGGCAGCATCCCGTTGCGCCCCGGAGTAGCCTTTGTGTATCATGGTTGTTGTCACACTGACACCTAATGGCAGATAGAACTAGAGTATTTCTGGAGAATCAGAGCACACCCCTGATTTCCCAGCGGTGTGGTTTTCACCCTGTGCTGTAAAAAAAATGCCTTCAAATAGAAAATTAGTAAGCTTTGGAAATGGACTTTACCTGCCTGTGGTTAACCCCTGGGGGGGGCAGTGCTGGAAAGGCAGCACCAGCGGGGAGAGGCTGAGAGGGAAAATGTCCTGATTTCTCAAAAATTCCTGAAGGAATTTTACCATTAAAATTCTGTTTATTATGGTGATCAGAGCAGAGTGCTGCAGTCCTAATTCTTCCCTTACACACCTAAGAGGCCACAGCAGCATGGTCAGTGGGACCATCTGGGCTCACACAGCAGCAGACTATGCCCACACGGGCTCCGAACCCATGGCTGTGGGTGAAACATCTTCACCATTCAGTGGCTAAAAGCAAGGGCCTAAGGTGAGCACTTTGTGGCCACAACGCATCCTCTGCAGTGAAATAAATAATTAATTGCAGCCATGCTCTTTCATCTGGTGAATAAAAGTTTGCATTATTCAGGCAGAGGTGTGGTGAAGTTCAGCGATGAACTTCAAGTGGTGATTCAGGAGAGGTTCAGACCAGGTCCCAAACCCTTCAGCTCATGGCAGGCTCCTGATGCTTCCTGAGCAGCAACGCTCCCCAGGGATTCTGCTGGGGTTCTCCTGCAAGGTCCCTGGGATGGCCCCACCATCTGCTCTCAGCCTGCTGCACTCCAGGTGTATGTGGGTGTCTCCGGGAGGGGGGGGGGGATCTTCAGCAATAAGAACGTTAGCAAAGGAAATGACTAAATTTAGCAGAGGTACATGAATAACCACAGCATGATGTAGCAGAAGGTAGGTTACCTCAAGGAAAAAATATAAGTTAGCAGGTGTTATGGAACAGTGATGTATTTATGAAAAAAATAGAAATCACACATAGGTTTTTAATGTAATTCTACAGGAAAAATCATTGTCTTCCACTTCCTTGACAGTGGAAATTTTTAAACTATCATCAGCTAAGTGGTTAATCCATGGGATCTAATTTATGTGAGAACTATACCCCAGCTTCTAACTGATCTTGTGGTGATCAAGGGCTCAAAGCTGTGGTCAGAGCCGTCACTGGTGAAGGACAGCAAGAAAGTTCTTGTAACTCCTGCCTCTGGTTCTCTACGAGAAGCCTGGGCTGAGCTCCGAGAACCATCTAGACAGGGCTGGTGGGGTCAGGCCCAGCAAACCTCCCTGCTGACATCAAACACATTTAAATGTGGGCAAGAGCAGGGGGAGGGAAGCTGTGCCCTCCCAGAGGGCAGAGGAGAAGCAGGGACACGGGTGCTGGGGAGCCCAAGCTCCCAGGCTAGGTGGGTGCTACAGGGCTGGGAGGGCAGGAGGCAGAAAGCCAGCGGCTCTTGCATCTTTGGTTATCATAAAGATGAAAAGGTGGGACCTGCAGTGACCCTGCAGTAAGTAACTAATTATAATGATCACCATAAATGCTTATAAACTGTTATTAATGATACATTTTCATCATATTGTAATATTTTGCCACTTCATGACATCAACATTGCCGAGATAACCAACGCTGCCTCACAAAGTATTTTTCAGACTGGATTTTACAGTTAGAATCTAGCTTGATGCAGGACTTTGGGTGTCTTGAAAGCTGTGAACAATACTGTCAGAGGGCAGATGTTGTTCCTGTGTGACCTCAGGAGTTGCAGCAGTCTCATGGCACGGAGATTTAAAATGAAAAGTCTCAGTGCAGACTAACCCACAGGAAGGATATTTAGGGAAAAGTTATTTCCAACAACTGAGACAAAATACAGAGTGTGTTCTGAGGGAGGAAAGAGGTCCTTAGCTCTGGCTGTACTCACTGCCTCCTATCAGGCACTGGTGGTCAGTTTTTCACCAACGCTTCGTCTCTATCAGCCCATTTCTTTGCTTCTCCTGGCCGGGTCTGGCACTTCAGAAAGCCCCAGACTGACATGAGCCATGGGTGCAAAGTTTAGTGTCGGGCCCTGCTGAGCTCTCTCCTACAGCTTTCACCACCAATATCCTGATGGGAATGTCACCAAGACAGGACTTGACCAGGGAACTGAGTTTTGTTGGGCCAAAGGCATTCAGCAAGAACCAACACCAGGTCACCAAACACCTTCGCTGCTGTTGCGGGGCTTTTCGGGGTGAGCTGTCAAGCAGTCCCTTGTGAGAAACCTTTGGAGGAAAACAGCCTCAACCTCTGACTTTGCCGTAGGCAATTCCACACCATCCCCACTTCAGGTGTGGTTGGGAGTATACGGAAAGGGGAGGCAATAAATAAATAGTCTTTAAATAGCTTTATTTGCTTGTTCCATCAGAAACCAGATGTGCAAAGTCCTTGTGAGCACAGGAATCCACAGCCTTCTCCTGACATTGACCACGCTGTACCTGTTCACTACTAAAACTCACCCGCATGGGGAACATTTGGTGGCAATTCTTCAGCAGGCCACCATGAAAAGCCTTAATGCTGAGATATTACACTCAAATGTCAAGCCCACCCCTCGCCCCAGCCCACCATTACAGCTCTCCCCCAGCTCCTGCGCTGTCACGCCACCGGCGCGGTGAATTGCAGCCTGTCACATCACGTTAGGTTAGGCAGAGCAAACAGGACAAAACACATACCAACTGCCATGCAAATATGTGCTTGCCAGCTCCCTTCAGCACAGAGAAATGCGACCGGCGAGCTCCCTGTCAGAGAACCAGAGGCTGGTGGATGGCTCTAGGGTGTGAGGCAAACACACCCCTGACACAGGGTGAGCACACAGACACCCAGCGCTCAGCCAGCTCCAGCAATCAATGAAAGCACCTCCTGCTGTGATTAGTTCTTGTCCTTTCAGAAAAAAACCCCCAGCAGCTGTGGAGTCTGTGGCTGCTGATGTCACGAAGCAAAATATAAATAAGCAACAATTAATCCTGTGCTCAGATTCGGAGCTATTTTTATGGCTGGCCAGACTCTGGCTGTGTATGTGTAAATACAACACCCACTTATGTACACACACACGTGCATACTACGAGATGTGTGAATATACATTATGTGGCTTCTAACTGCAGCCCTTCAGCCCACATGTGGGCCTTTTGAAGCTAATGGGAGATTTACCAGGGGCTTTTTCACAGAGCTGTAGGCAAGACTGGAATCCAGAACATATGAATATTATACTCTAATGATACAGTGTAAATCATCTCGTTTGACCTACAGTGAATTAGAGGCCATTAAATTTCATCCAGGTATCCTACACCAAGCCAGAAAAACTTGTGTTTGACTAATGCATAAATTGTATTTGGCTAAAACCTACTTCGAGAGAGGCATTCATTCAGTCCCCATGCAAAGACACTTCCCACACATCAATTTCTTTGATAGTTTGTTTCAACAGTTATTTTAACTGTGTGTGCTTTTTATTCAAATTGGCTTCAGTCTGTGGAGTCAGCGCTCAGAAGTCAAATTCCTACTTAAATTCCTGGCTATAACATCAGTGGGTACCAGAGTTCTGACTTGCTTCTCTCTACTTCACCCCTTTGAGATCTTTTATGCTGAACCATTTTACATCCTCACACAAGGAATACCTCTGAAAATCCTTTTCACTTTTGTAACTTCCTTCTTGATACGTTGCCATGGAAAATAAGTTGTTTACTTGGTAATTAGCATCATCCATTCTCTATTGCCTGTGCACATCAACTTTGCTGGGGGTTACAGGGATAAGATGGAAGGCTCCTGAGAAGCTCTGAGATGAGAGACCTCACTTGGCAATAACCGGGTTGTTAGTAGAATAAATACAGATCACAGACAACTCCTTTCAATTTCCAGAATTCGGAAATATTGCAATTTTTTTTGTTTATAAGTCAGTCATAGTATGTGGCTAGAGACACAAAAAATTCAAATCCCTAAAGCTGGATCTTCTAGTTACTGATTTTTCTTTTTTCTACTCAATACATCATTTAAAATGAAAGCAAAAACCAGTTAACCTGTGACTTGCTGGTAAGACTTTCTCATATTAAATAGGCCATAATTTTACTGTGACAGATACCAAAAAACAGGAGGATCACGAAGAATAAAATATTAAGGAGAGAAGTGCCTTCCTTTCAGGCATATAGTGGTGCTTTTCAAATGGGGTTCTGTAGTGGGTGAGGATATGTCACGATAAAGGGGAAAAAATGGAATGCCATGATTATTCTAAAGCTTGACACAAAACTATAAATCTCTTTCAAGTGAAGAGACACAGATCTTTGTGTGGACCTCTGCAGCTAAGCAAACCAGCTAGCCTTTGATGTACTTCTAATTATTAGGGGCTGAGGATTATGTCTTTAGGCAAAGCTGTCGAGCAGTGGGAAGGTATAGATCAAAACTGACACCATGACACAAGCAAGAGGAGAGGTGAGATGAGGTGGAGCCGAAAATAGTTTGGCATCACTGTAGACCTGAAGTGAAACAAATGACTCCACTTCTCGAGAAGAACACGAGGAGGGGAACAATCGGTACCCGTGACCTCTCAGCCAAGTAAAATCCTCACTACTAGCTGGCAAATTAACAAGGTAATTATCAAAGAGCTCTGGTAATGCCAGGCCCACTGGCTAAAATCCCCACCCAAAGCCCAGTGGTGATGATGGAAAACTTCTCCTTGTGTTTGGTGGGCTCTGTATCAAATGCTGCATGTGGCTCCATACGTGCTAGAATGCACGTGTAAGCACAGTTAAATCAGTTCAGATTGCTATGGGTCTTCAAAGACACATGTCCTGGGTGGCACAACATTTAGAAAGTGCTCATGGAATCTCATTCCTTGCCATAGGTTAACTGCCAATCATGCTTTAGAAACAGTTTTCATTAAAAATGTTTCTCTGGGGGAAAAGTCACATTGTTAGAAAAAGAAAAGCAAAGGATTTGATTCCAGAGGTTTTGATTGACTCAAACTGAAAATCTAAATAAATAAACAGGAGATCTAACACGGAGGTGAGCAGAACTCCAAAAAAGTGTAGCACGAACAGATGTCCCCTGAGTCTTTCCAGATCACTGTGTATCGGATAATTCCTTTTAAACATGCCACAAACATGTTACGCAGTGAAATAAAGAGCATGCTGTGAAATGAAAGGCTGAGATTCTCAGATAACCTGATACCTGACAGCAAGAGAAAGATGCATGTGCCAAGGAAGAGTAGGGAATGAAGAAGGCTTTGTCACCGGCGTCAGAGAGGGCACATGGGGGAAAGGAAGAAGTCTACTGCTTGACAGATGAAAGGAGTAATTATGGATCAGAAGAGGAACAAATGCTATCAACTAGGCTAATGCAGGGCCAGAGAAGGTTACAAAAGCAGGCGGACAATTCCAAACACGGTCTTGAAATGCAAGCAGGCTCGCCAGGACTGTCAGGAACAGTAAATTACAAGTGCTTTGGAGGTAGCAGACTGTATGCAAGACCAGACTGGTACCTCAGACACACTGATGGAAGACAAAACACTATAGCATGTGTCATTATCAATTATCACAAGAATATGTAAGCCATTCAATATAAAATACTATCACAGAACTAAGAAGAAATTAGTAAATTCTCCTCTTAAGGTTCAAACTGGTGATGTTCCCTGCCATTAAGGAGAAACATTCAGGGCCCCTACATTTTGAATGTCATTTTATGAACACTATGAGAAATTAGACCTCAGTCTCTGTGAGAACTGATAAGATTTCCTATCTCACCTGCAAATATTACGGAATATTTCCAGAAATGTTTTAAAATTCTATTTTAAGTGGAAAAACCTCAAGTGCTTTCATAAGACATTGCTGAACCACCAAAATGTTAGTCAGACCCGTCTAGCATTCCCAAACAATGCAATTATCTCAACATCAGTGATTTTATTAAGATATCTCTGTTAGAAATGTTGCCTAAACATTAGTGTTACGATATTCTGAATTTAATTCTCAGTAGAAATTGAAGGTTTCCCAGTTTGCCTTTCAACTATGCGGCAGTTCTGTCCTGTCACAACACGAATCCCTTTTGGGTGAAAGCTATTGATTTGAAGGTTAAAATCATCTTGCTGGGCCCTAATGTAATTTGTTGGAAGTTGGCCTTGGGAAACTTTCTGACACTGACTACATATGCTCTTCGTTGGATATTCATTGAGCAATGATGTCTGAAAGGCTGAGTTCTTCACCTCCGTGATCATTATTAGTTGTGGCACTTCTTAACAGGCTGTGCCATGTCAGTTCTTTGCAACTCCAGTTTTACATTAGCAAACTGCAGTTCACAGCACTGAACAGACTCGCGCTTCCACCACGGTCAATATTGTTCCAGGAGCTTTTATGTGAAGTTACACCCATAAGCAGAATTTATTAGTAACCTCCAAATATTGTCAATATTGAAGAAAGTCCTCTCTGTTTTAATCAAGTGAAATGAAGTGCACAGCATACATTTAAGGCAAGGCTACATGAGAACTCCCTGACCTCGTTAAGGAACTCGTAGATCCACTACAGAAATAATTCAACAGAAAATTTTTGGCAAAGGCAACCACAATACCTATGGCCACTGGTCTGCTGATCAAATGGAAGTGGGGAAAGAGGAGACAGCTAATGCAGCCTCTGAGATGCACGGCACCATTACTTCAATCTCCTCATGCCTCAAGATGCATTTTCACAGGCTGTCAAACATAAAATCTTATGAGAATAATTTTCTTTAGAAGATTTTAATCAGTTGAACAAAACATCTGATTCTGCCAAAACCATAGCAGGGAATAGCAGTAAGCTCACTCGACGCTTCATCCTGCTCAGCAATGTTCTCACCAAACTACCATGAACCTACCAAACTACCTGAAGGTCTACAGGTGCCTTTACCACATGCACCCAGACATTCTGAGCTTTGAGGGCAGCCTCTTCAAAATGCTGTATCACAAACCACAATCATGTGAAGAGCTAATTCAGAAAATTTTAAAATAATCAATCTATTTTTAGTTTTATCTTGACACAAATCTTGATATATGTGAGGCGCCTCTAATGACTACAGAACTATGGATGACATCTCTAATTTCAGCTGAAAATACATTGTTCTGCATTATCTGTAGGAGCTCAAAACTTTTCCAAAAGTCTGAGTTTGAAATACATTATGTTTGAAGTGAGCCCTGAACAGAGATATCTTGACAAAGTAAATATATCTGGGGCGAGATGGAGCACTCACAAGGGCTTGGGAATCAGTCAGGAGCACTGACTCGTGTTGTTTTCAAGTAGTGTCGAGCTGAATTTTGGGGATGGGCTAGCTCAGGAAACATCACCAGATGCTGACATACGAGAATGGTTCACATTTGTACTATTCAGGACCAAATACCATACTGTAATACATATATATACACATATATATGTATGAAATATGCTGTAGAGAGGCCAGATATTATCTAGGGAGGTGTTTCAGTACAACGTGGGATCGATAGCACTGATTGCACCTCGATGCCTCTGTTTGCTTCAGTTGCTGCCAACTTGTAGAAGCCTGAAGTGGGTGCTAAGAAAGTTTGGGGTTTGCCCTGGGAAGTGTGATCACTGATGACCTGAGTGGCTGAAAGCCCCAATGAGCAGGAGCTAGCTGAAGAGGACTGGGCTTAGGAGATGGTTAGGGGACAGAGACTTCAAAACTGCATTTGGAAGCTTCTGGCTCTGGAGTGTTTTTCTCCACCTCTCAAAACGTTAGATAGATACAGTAATTTACATCTACTTGTTACCTTTTGTTTTCACTGGGTCCATAAAGTTCATGCCTCATGACATCTTCTCTGCTAACAACAGTTTATCAAATAAAAACATCATCAAGAAAGGACATTGGAGTAAAGTATAATAAAACAAAACCTGTGGCTGAGATTTCAACGTGTTTAAGGCAAGATCCAATCTGCAGTGAAACGAACTCATGGGAAATTCCTGTTTATTTTCATATAAAATGAATTGGATGCAAATTCCTTGCTGTTTATAGACTGAATCTCAGTGACAGTTTGTCCCAAAGGCATTGAAAAGTATTTTAAATCATTCTGATAGTTAATTATTCGGCAAAGGAGAACACTTTAGAGGCTTTATCATATAAAATGACTTTAATAATTTATGCTTATGGGGCATTACAGAGATAACTGTAGGACTGCTCTGAAGGAGGAGAAGGCTGTGTGCCTGCACATTTATCACTGAATTGTAGTAACACATGTATCACATCTGATATGCAAGTAAGAGGTTGTGATCACCTCAGGTTTCTCCCATATCCCTCTCTTTGTGTTTGTCTATAATACCATGTAAGGCTCTCAGTAAACTTACAAATAGCCTAAAGTTCAGAAATCTAGTAATAGCATTAGTTTGCAAGGAATTAAATGAAGACACAGATTAAGGCTTAAAATTTTCTGGATTAACTACCAGAGAGGAGAGGACGAAGCCCTACATCGGAACAGCCTACATATTTGCATACGTCTCTTTGCAACAATTCAGAGGTCACACCAGGAGAAAGGGAATGAATTATGAGTTCTCCTGCCTGAAAAGTTGTGTTCGAGCTATTAGCCTAACCCAGCAATTCAGTCCCTCACCTCTGGTGCTCAGCTCAGTCTGCACAGCCTGAACTTTCCTATATAGCCATAGCACAAATCTTTTTTGCGTTGTAGCTATTGCATCGACAGACAGGTACCCAAAAGCAAAGCTGTGTTATTTTTATAAGCTTCCCTCTTTAGTTATGAATAAAAATACCATCTCGCTTTCAAAGCAAACAATGCAATCGAAACAATAACCCCCTACAAATATAACACGGTGTTGTACAGGACAAGTATTGATTAAAACAAAATGGGATTTAAACAGCATTAATTCTTACCAATTCGAGTAGTTATTGATTCTGCATCAATTTCATTAGCCTTTTTCTTTGCCACTTCAGCTAGTGCCAATTCACCCTTATCTAGTGCAAGGTAATGGATGTCCTTTGGAAAGAAAAGAGGAAAAAAAGATTAATCTAAAATGAATCTCATAAGAGTAACAAAAGGGATTTTGAAAGAAAGAGGTTCTTTTATTATTTAGATCACAAACACAGATGGAACTGATGAACTTACCATTACATTTTAATTCCCTCCCAATGCAAATTTATTATCTTACTTGTGCTGTTGAGTACAGCAATGAATGAAACACTGACCAATCACGCACTGATAAAAGTGAAGCTATTGACTCAGTGTATGAAAGAAACCAATCTGTCTGCCTTTAAGGTACCTTCTGTTGGTGCAACAGGAATTACAAGAGGGTTGAAGTACTGGAACTCTTCTGGCTGACAGCCCCTGTTTGAAGCGTGTTCAGGTTCCCACCTGTACATGAGTTTTGGGTTAAAGCTCTTTCAGGACTAATTCTTGTTTGGAGGCTGTCATGTTCCACTTACTGTTCTTTGAGTAAGGTGATGGTGGTCCTCCTTGTGCTGGTATGGGAGGTAATAAGAGCAACAACGGTTGCTCCATAGTTTTAACACCCACACAGGTGACATGATTCCCAAGTCACTCTTGGACCACAAAGGGGCTTTCCAAAAACGTTGCTGTCCAGCATCAATAGTTGCCAATGCTCTGGATCTAGTCCTTAATCTGGGGTTAAAAGTCAAGGGGCTGCAGCAGGGGCATCATCGTTACACGCTGAACTGCAAAGCATTTGATTGTGAGTTAACCTTCGAGGTGAAAACCACCTGTACTACACACAGCACCATTTGTGGGAGAACACATTCCTGCTGGCAAATTACAGCCTCACTGCCCTTGGGTTTGGCCCTGGAAGTGACGTTTCATCCTTGACCATTAATAGACAATTAACCCTCTCCTCCTCTGGCAGCACGGCCACAGGCTGCTCTGTGCATGAACTGAAACATACGAAGTGAGGGGAGACCAAGAACAGCTGGCAAAGGTTTTCTTCCCCCTCTTCTTGGCTGAAGAGGCCATTTGGTATCCAAAGATTTCAGTCATTCCTCCCATTGCTCTGCAATCTATCATGCAGAAATTTAAAGGGAAAAGGAGTATTTGCTGGAAATATTGACCTCTGCATGCCATAAAAGCAACTATATTTTCACTAATGCAGAAGATTTCAGGTGAAAGTGTCCCCCCCAGTGTGAAGTTACTGCTGCCTTCACCAGTGTGACAGGAACTCCTACAGGAGGAAGTGACTGTACTCTACAAAGAGAGGCTAGATGAAAAAAGGGAGAGCAAAAGCCTTAGGAGAAAAAAATGCTGCTTTTATTATCCTTGCATTTAATAATAACAACAGGAAAAAGAAAACAAAAGCAAGATGCAAACTGAGAGTGTTGAGGAAACAGACATGGGGAAACCTGGCAGTGAGTCACAGGATCCCAGCAGTCTGCAGGAGGGGACAACATTTTCTAATTACAAACTCCAAAAAACGTGCCAGTGTCTGGGAGCAAAGCACTGAGTTACGAACTCATTGCGAACTCTGTGCTTCCTCTCTTTGCAGGTCTAGCACGGCTGTCAGGAGCAAAAGGGCCTGAGAAGCAAGGTATGATTTCTATGAAGATGAAACAGGAGATATTGTCAGCTTATTTAGATAACAATAGAGAACCCAAGGGCTCCTCAACAAGTCTGAACTTACAGAGATTTGAATGTATAGGCAGATTGTGTTCACTAATTTAAAACGCATTCTGACTGTGCCCAGAGACGGTCTTTTTGTGGCTTAGCCCAAGAGAAGTGCTGTACACTTCTGCAAGTTTCAATAATGCCATCGATGCAATTTTAAATCATGAGCTTGGGGAAGAGGTGGCAACAACTGCAGCAAACTACAAAGTTCTTTCAGTTCAGGGGTTGTGCACCGTGTGTATCAAAACACCTCACTTCCAGATCTTGTTTTTGCCCACATTTCCTGTTTCGAGTAAAGAAACGTAAAGGTGTTACACATCCATTGCTAACCAAGAGGGGCCTTGTAAGAAATAAAGATACAGCAGTGGGCTGGGAGGTGGCTCTTCCTTGTGGTTCCTCAAACTGCTGTCATAAAGAATTAAAAAATATAGTAGCTCCTCTCTAGCTCCAAGCAAGCTTTAGAAAGGAAAGATCACAGATAAAAAAATTACTCCTAATTAGACAATTTCAGATCAAATTTAGGTGTTCCTCACTCAAATAAGCCAGCAAAAACGGATTTTTCTAAGAATTTATAACTCTGAGTAGAATAAAGCTAGAAAATAAATGAGAAAGAAGAAACATTGGATTACAGGGTGCCTTAAAGAATGACAGGGAAAAAAAAGGATTATATTAGCTGAATATTAATTACAGATTTTTTCACACAATTACCTGAGGATTTATCAGCCCAAAGATCACATCCTTCTCAAAAACAATGGTGACAATAAAAACAACTTCCAGCTGCTTATCAGGAGTTTGCTGAAAGGGCTGTATTTTATCATTTAACAGTTTGATTACTTTTTGGACTACTTCCTTTTTACCCTCATCTTTGTGACTCACAGAGCTGGCCCTCGGTGAGCAGAAGTCATTTGAAACACTGATGTGCATTTGTCTATAGGATATTTCTGGGCAAAATTCCAACGCTTCTTCAAAACATGCACTTTCCTCATCAGTGTATCACCCAAGATCTGACAGTTTTATTAAAGTGTCTTTGCCTTGCATTTTTTTGCTACCTTTGGTACTTTGGCCTTTTGAATTTTCAGCAGCTGAGAGCTGGAGCACACTACAAAAGGATTTCAAGCTAACAACCCTTCTGCCGCTTGATCTTTTCTGTCACACATTGGATCAGTCACTGTCCAATCAATGCAGCTGTTGTTCATGATATTATGTCCTTTTCAGTTTTATTTTTTTATTGAACTTTGTAGGAGATGATAATAATTGATGGACTTGGCCGTGACGTGAGGGTAAAGCTTATGGAGAGACACAGCAGTGTACGTGTGTCCTGTTATGGCATCATACCAGTGACGCTATAGCTGCAGGACCAACTTTTAAGCCTTCTTTTTTTTCCTTTTCCATTTCTATGAAAGAAATCAGCCCTCAGGTAACACTCTCACAAACTTCTCTGCAATCTCAAAACAAATAACAGGAACGCTGCAGAGCACTGTTTGGTGAGAGAGATGCTCAGGATAAATTCTCCAAGACACATGGCATTTCCTTAGAAGTCTCAGAAGCATTCAGTGTTTGGATCCTCCTCAGCCTCTGTTTTATCTGCTCCTCTCTATATCTGCTCAACCCTTGGGGGTTGGAACTAAGTGATCTTTAAGGTCCCTTCCAACCCAAACCATTCTATGATTCTACTCTATGATTCTGTCCTTTCCTATTTCGTTTCTCTGTCCCCCTTTAATAAATAGATATTTTTCTTTCTCATTTTGCTTATGTCACCAGATATCTTTCTTTAGTCTACTACTTCTTCTCAAAATCCCATTAAATTATCTGGGAATAAGGTGGCGTGACTCCTAGGGGCATCCAAGGTTTTATAAATGGATTTGGTTGGTCTGTAGAACAACAGTACAAGTAATTGACCTATATACTTGTTATTGGTAATGCACATAATTATAAATGCTTTAAATACAGGTAAAGTCAACCTGTATGTTATTAATTGCATTTTGACCCATATAAACAATATATACAAATTATTCAGTGTTAAGCAGAAGTGAAGCATGCACAAACCTGGCTTAGCAACAGTATTGTTATACTAATACCTGGAAGGACTGTAAGCTCTCAGGGAACAGGTTATCTAATTTTCACACAGTATTTAGTGCAATGAAGCCAAATTCCCCAGAAATTACTGTGGCACAAACAAATACTTTTTATGACCTCTGTACTTTTAAACTTCTTGAGCCTTTGCACTTCATAGTCTTGCAGCAGTGCCATTGTTAGCTTGTTGTAAAGTTTGTTCATTAATATCATGCTTAGGAGATGAATTAGCAAAAGGACATTTCCCCAGAGAAGGCAGGGAGCTAGCAGAGGATTTGAAGAGGCTGGTGTGTGTGCTGCTTGTTGCATGAGTTAGGGGAAACTACGGGGGATCTCTAAGGTAATGCAGGCAGAATGAGGACAACAAAGAACTGGTTTTGATCTCACAGTAACGTGAGCCAGGAGGAACTATGTGGAAATATGTATTTAAGAGCATTGGTGAGATAGGAAATGGAAAGTAGGTGTTGAGACAGGAAAGGGAAAACGAAGAGTAGGAAAGGATGGAGCTAATTTCTCTGTGAACATTGGAACTCCTCTTGAAGAGAGTGGAAAAACTTTTTTGTTGAGAGGAGGACATGGTAGCACTTGTGGAGCCAGGAACTGACAGTTCCTCCCTCCCTCTCTTGACCCAGCACTGGTGCTCCTCACCCCAGGACAGAGGTGTTCCCTCAGTTCTGATGTCAGTGGAAGGAAGGAAAGAGGAAAGGATCACGTAGGGAGTGCCCTCAGCTGTAGGAGAGAGGGCCCTCAGGGTGGCAGGCCAAATGCTGGGTCATTTGTTCTGCCAGAACAGCAGAAATTAAGGAGAATTTATTATCTGTATGGTGGGAGTGCTGCTGAGAAAATGCTCTGACCTGCTGCAGACATGTTACAGAGAACCCCGTGTGTGGCTGCAGCAGTGCTTAGCTTGATTAGCTATAAAATTTGTACCGAAGACGTTTCATTCAATAAAAAGAGAAAAGGAAAAAGATGAGCTAAAAGAGGGAAAATCAAGGAGAGTAAACATAAAACATGTAATGAATTTCCTAAAAGTCTGACATTTCCATCACATTCTTTTGATGCATACTTAGAAAAGGTTATCGCAGCATTCACATCTTTCTAATTACATGGAACAAGCCAGATGATTAGAGCTGTGAAAAAAACATCAAAAGGTTCACACAACTTTTTATATAATTAGAAGGGAATTTTCATAACCCATAAAAGCAGGATTTAATTGTGTAATTTAACATACAATTTAAATATCAAGATCAAACTAGCAGGGCAAGTGACTTAATGGGATAAATGATATTAGCATCTAGTGTCAAAGCTTAATTTAAACAACAGAATGTCTTCATTATGCAAAAGAGTCGAGCAAACGAATCATTCAAAGGGCCTTTTTTTCAACAAGCCCCTTTCCTATTGTTTCTTTGAAAACAATGAAATCAGCTGTGGAGCAGCAACATGCTGAGAGAGTAGGAAAGCACGATTGGCTTTGTCCATCTGACCTCGCTGTGACATCCTGGTGCAAGATCTTATAAAACAAGAGCCTCCCGCAGAGCTCACACAGAGGACCTTTCAAGAGATGGTTAATTTTACTTTTGTAGCTAATTAAATGGGAGGGGGCAGAGAGTGCATGAAATGTAAAAACCCTTGGGTTGATGCTGCTGAGCTTTGTTGTTTTAAAAGTACCTGCAGAAGCGTTCATAATTTGTCACTTTTCACAAAACCTGAAGAGACAAACCAAGAGCATTCAGGATCCCCAGGACACGGCCAGCTCTTGTGTCCAGGACTCAGCAGCTGCACTTCTTGAAGGAATGGATTAGAAACGTATAAGCTTATTAGAGTGAAAGATGACATTCACCCACATCAGGACAGAAGAAGAAGGGGAAAGTTCAAAAACATACACATTAATTCCTGGAAAATAAAGAATAGCCTTCAGGCCACGCTGGGGAAAACGTCAATGACTCTGGAGATACTCAATTCCTGCTGAGGAGTTTCACCATGGCAAAGGGCAAACCAGGTAGAATAGTTGTGCCTTCAGTATGTGTCCAAGACTGCAAGTGACACGGATCCATTCTAACGTGCACAAAAGCTGACAACTAACATCTTGACAAGAGCCTCTGTCTCCAGAAATGACTCACCATGAACAGGTCCCGAGCCCCGATGTCAACAGCGAGCAGGAACGCTTTTTCGAATCTCTGATACCTGCAAGCAAAGGGAAACGTGTCACTTGCTCAGAGTCACTCAAGAGCCACATAAAATTTTGCTAATGAGCAGATAAAGTCACTCAATTCTCCTCAAAAGTGATGGCAAAGCTTTACTGGGGAAACTTGGTATGCCCCTTGCAGAACTATGAGGTAGGACAGTGACTACCCTCAACCTTAATCATTTAAAACCTTCAGCAAGTGTTGCATTCTGTGGAGTCCCATCACATCCAGCTGAATCTGAAAGGAGCTGAAGGTACTGCAGATGAAAACAAATCGATCCTTTGAAATACACCAGACATAACACAGATAAATACCAGTCCCAGTAACACTGGGAGAACCTCCAAATCCCCTACAGAAGAGACTAATCCCAAATCTCACACGATTTGAGAGGTCTTTGTAGAAGTTTGCATTGAGTTTTGTTTTCAAAGACCCCTCAACGCAGCTCCCTGTAGATGATAATCCAGTCAAGTCATGCTAAACAGCCCCGAATCCCAAGGGACTGAAAAAGGCAGGGAGTGACACTGCTTTGCCTCCTAACTCCCTCAGACCAGACTCCCAAGAGCTTTCTGAAGATCCTATGGTGAAGAAGGTTGTGTCAATGAGGTTGAACAAGGGGGGAAAAGAGCAAAATTCACAAGCCAAAATAACCTCCAGGTGTGGTCTAGAAGGTTCCATCTGAGTATCACCTAGAGATGCAGTGCAGTAGGAAGGAAGCAATGTAGATGTGGAACTTCACCTTTACCATGAACCCAGGAGGGCTGTACATGGCACCAAGATGGTCACTTTGGTGGCTTAAGGGCTTGCTGAATGACAGCTCCTTCCATTTGCAACCACACAGACTGCCACCTTCTTCCTTCCCAGAAACCACATACCACCTCCTGGCAATGACAGCAAACACCTCCATGGGATGGAGACACCACGGAAGCCTGTATATATCCTCCTCTTGTTTGCAATCCCTGGGAATTCCACAGAAGCAGAAGGAAACAAGCCATCCATCAGAAGCTTTCTGAGAAGATACACAACATTGCACTGGCAAATGCTGCTCACCGCGGGAAGCTCCGCACTGGGCTAACACCTCTCATGCTCAATGTAGATAACCACTATGTGACAGTCACACCACACTGTGAGAAAGTGGTTCTATTTGTACACATTTCTTCTACTGCACGTTTTAAACTGGTCAAAAATACCTACAAGAATAGATTGGGTGATTATTTTTAGATATGCAAACCAAAAAAAAAATCACCTGAATTCTATTTCAGTTGTGAAGTGATTGATTCCTTCTAGAATGATTTCTGTATTTTCCCCATTACTGGGGAAGTGTCCTCCTCCTCACCTGTATCAATTTCAACAACAGATCAGTTCTAGATGCTTGAAGTTTAGGAAGGAGATGACTCCTTTGCCCCAGCGGGGAAAAAGCAGCCTTGGGATTTCTCACGTGTCAGAAAGGTCCTGTTTGTGCTTGCCCAATGAATGCTGGCCAACAGCATCATATGGGTACCAGTATTCATACAGTTCTGTATCTTGAGGGTATCTTAGGGAACAGTGGACAATGCTGGAGCTCTTGTCAGGCCTCCACCTTGGCAGGTGAAGGAGTCCCACGGGATGTCCCGTACCAGGACTTTGTTTCTGACCAAAGCCGAGGCAGTTTTCTGCCTCCCTCTTGCTACAGCCTCGTTGCTCTCTCCTCTCCCACCTCACCCTTGGAATGATTCAGCAGATTGCAAGATAGAGTCAGCGAGGACTCTTCCTCAAGGAATAACATTTGTGACAAGAAGGCATAACACGTTGGCTTAAGTAGAAAAGGAAACACGTTCTCCAGATGAGGCTCCCAGGAGCTGGAGCGGGGAGTCCTCTCCTCCCTGAAGCTAATCTCCCTGCTGTGCCTTCCAAGCACTAATTTGCAGCCCTCCTCACAGAACCTGTTTAAGGGAGGGGAAGAATTCAGGTTAACCTCTTGAACACGGGGGAACAGGCAGAGCACCACTGTTCTATCCTGCTCGTCTGCGTACCCGAAGCTTTTCCACATGCTTTCTATGAAGGGTTCTCCACTAAAACACATCGCCTTGCAGTGCTGCTTCTGAAGCTAAGCTTTAATTAGAACAAATAAGTACAAGCTAAAATATGTGTATCTCAGATAGCTATCATGTGTATCTTTTCTGACACATTTTTCTTTTCAATTATAGATTATACATTCTTAGTATTTAGAGGGGAAATTGGAACCCGAACAGAAACCAGCTCTAAAGCTAAAAAGAATGTCTGCATCATTATTTTTTTTCCCAAAGTTGTAACTATACAGACTATTTGAATGACATTTGCTTTAGCCAAGGCAAAAATGCCTGCAACCAAAAAATGTAATTTTTTCATTTGATTGACCTGCAGAACGGAACCGCGGCCTTAAAGCTGTCATTTCTTTGCTGTCTCACAAAGATTTCATTTTTTCCCTTTAATCAGCATACATATTTCAGTCTCATTACGGCCCCTATTCATAAAACTGTGAAGTTAGCTCATTATTTTCAGATCTGTACTGAGGGGAAAAAAAAGGAGGGGGAAAAGGACTATCCAAGAAATGCTCTTCACAAAACAAAAGAGCTGGAAATAACTATCACAGACACTTCACAAAATATTATAAATCAAAATGCTTTACAATAACTTTGAGGTTTCAAACAAGAGTGGCATGTTTGCATTTCTTTGGGAAACAGCATTAAATCAGTTAAGAATGTCCAGGTTTTTTTAAACTAGCTTTACTAGAAGATACTTGTCATTTTGAGTCTCTTTGGCGTGGAAGTTGTGTTGGTTTTATTCTAGAGGAACAAACAGAGTCTGACCTCCAGCTAATAACGTGTCTTACAAGCATGTTTTGTCATGGGAATACCTCTAGCTATCACTATCACACTTCACTTACAGTTCATCAGCTCCTCAAACAAACAAACAAAACCCCCAAGCAAAGCACCCTCCTTTTTTGTTCTTGTGCTACAATTACAAGTTACAATATTTGCTTTCTAAAATGGCATCTCCAGGGTGCTGGTCTTGAAGTGTCTTCCTGTGCCTCCCTCCACCTTGTCACTTACTGCTTGCTTCACAATAACTCCAGCAATCAAGACTTCTGTGTCTCTTGAAAAAGAGAGATAAGGAAATCTGCCTGTAAACCATGAAGTTCAGCCACTTGTTTGGTCAAAGTGACAGCCAACAGAAATATGACCTTCAAGATTAAAACTCTTAAATGGCGATTAGCTATATAGGACAGAGAGGAAAACATTTCCCTGCAAGCTGCTTAGCACATACAATATTAAGTTCAAATTCTCATATAATAAAATAACGCTGTTGTTATAGGCACTTCTGCAACCTTTCTAAGTATTCTAAAAAAATTTTAAAAGATGGTTATTAATACTTCTGTTGGATGGACAAAGAAACAAAGGGGAAATGTGCAAGGGTCAAAGATGGTCGAAGCAGAGAAGACTCCAGACCTGCTGCCTGCTTGTATTTTGAGAAGGTGACTTAACTGAAAAGAATCCAGGAAAGCATTTTATTTTTAAATAAAATAGATAAGTAATAAAAAACCCCACAATGTTATCTATTAACTTCAGAGGGGCTATTCTTTTCACTGACAGAAATAAAAGGAGAACTGAATGCCCAGGGTTTCCTCCTGTTGGACGCTCAGAAATAAGGTGAATTTAAACATTATAGATCAAAACAATGTGCAAGGATTGCAGCCTGTGGAGAAAGGAAAAGAACCCCTTCAGTTTTTATGAGAGGTTCTACAAATATATCAAAAGGCAGAATGTTGAGTTCTGTATTCCACAACACCTAAATCAAAATACACTTAAAAATAGAGATCATTCTTTCAGTCCGAAAATGTTCAACTTGAAAATATTTTAAATATTTACCCACAATATTAAAACACCTCATGAGAAGTCCAGGAATTAGGAAAAAAAAAAATCATATGAAGGGAGGAGGAAGGGAAGGGAGAGAGAGCTCATGCAAGCAAGAGAGAAATATAGTGCAAAAAAGATGGAAACATTTCTTTAGGGACTAGTTACAACCAACAAGCCTTCTTAGACATGCCCATCGACCATGTAAGCATATTCCTTGTGCTGGGCTGATAAAGGAGGGCTGCAGCAGTTTTTTTCCTTGTCTTCAATAAGGGTACACAACATTTAGAAAATAATCTGCAGGGGAAGAGCTGTGGCACAAATAATATTTATAAGGCAATCCTTTTCAATGGAAGAAATTCCAGAGTCATCCTCATCTCACAGTCCAATCGAGGGTGATGTGCATTCAAAAAGTGAATATTAAATATGCACCAAGCAAACAGAGCAGGAAAAAAATGAATATTGAAATAATTTACATGTAATCAAACTACACTGAAATTAAGCTTTAATTGTTCAGTATTCAGTGATGCATATGCAGATTTTAAAGTATTCAGAATATCAATCAAGTGTTTACTTACATCAAGCAATTGTATTTAAGCATACAAAACAGATGATGAAAATGTGTTCAATCAGCTACAGCTCCCAACATTTACTGCAGGGTTTACATGATCACTTTTAATTCAGTTATTTCATTTAATATTTCAATTTAATAGCTTGTTCTTTCATTCAATTTCTAGGCATCTTGCCAATTTCTTAAGCACAATAATAATAATTATTCATAAAAGGAGCTGTTTCCCATAAATTCTCATATCAGCAATTTTTGGAACAGAAATGGTTTTCATGCCTTTTTTCCCCCCTCAAAAAATGTTGTTATTATCTGAAATATTTTCTTTTTAAATTAGACAATATTAAAATGAAGAACGACGCCTGTAAAATGACTCTGCACCCTGTTTCAATGGAATTCTAAACCAGAATAATTAGAGATTATCAGGTTAAATAATGTAAAAATGTGTGGGTAGGTTGCTAAGTGGTTGATTTAAATGGGGGCAGATTGGTTTTCAACCAACTGTTGAATATAACTCTACTGATTTAGACATGCAGCTGTATTTCAGGATACAGCTTTAGAGCCCATTTAAAAAACCTTGTCCCAGGGCTTAAGGTCTTACATGCTTCACACGAAAAATATTAATGTGTAACCAAGCCAGGTACAGATGGTGGAAATCCAGCACATCCTTGAAATGACAACCCTGATGTTCTATCGATCTACAAGGAAATATTTTGAAGTAAAATTTCAGTAAATTCTGATGACTTAGATTGCTGTGTAACCTTTCATCTACAAGATACAGTGTTAGTCAAAGTTTTATATCCTTCATTTTATAGAGAACGCTGCCATACTGCCATTTAACTCAGAGTTCCCAGAGAGGAATAAATACCTTGAGATCTTACATTTCATAAGAAAAACCCCAAAACACTTTAAACAAAAGTCAATCAAAACCTGATGCGACTTTACCCTAACGAGTTCAGTAGGACAACTTATTTTAAATCTGACCACTGCAGAGGACATCAGACCACTGAATGCAGCCCAAAGACCAGGAACTCTCCACAGAATCTCCCTTTGCCTCTCTTCCCTGTTTCAGGATCTCATGATTTGAGGAACTTGGTCTCGTAATTTTTGAATTTATTTGATAATCTCATGTTGGATAACGAATCTAGGAAACAGACTAACCCTGATACTATGGACCTCCTTCAGCAACAATCAATTCATTGCTGGCTATTTACTGCAGCTGGACTATTGCCACACCAACGTATGTGCGTGTCTCGGGTCACAGAAACTCTGCTGAACTCTGGCTGCAGCTTTTTGGGATGGAGATAACTACCTGCATCCTATTTAACCCTGACTAGTTGCTTATTTTCACAAAACTAGTAGGCACTTGTTTATTTCTGAGACTTCTACCCTCTATAAAGTTGGTTGAGATCCATCAGCGATTCTGTAAATTAGCAGGGAACTGACAGAAGAAGCAATTGCTAAGTTATGACCTCCGAGATGCTACTGGTGTTATTTTGCCAACCTCCTGCTATTAGGCTACTAGTTTTTTGGATTATGAGCAATTTTGAACAGGATACACAAACCTCTGAGGGGTGTCCACAACTTCATTGCCTTCTAAGATACTCTCATACTTACAAAGAGAAAGTCTTGCAGAGCACACCAAAGGCTAATGGAGAAACAGCCACTGGGTCTATATGTAAGTAAGTCAAGGGGATAATCTTCTAAATTGTATTTTAGATGCAGAAGCTCTGAAGGTTGACCAGGTATAATCTATACATCCCTTCAGGCCTAAATTTAGCAAAGCGTTAATGTATGGGTTTACGACCTGTAATTTTCTATAGGACCTAAATATGGGCATGTTAAGTAAAATGCTGGATTTGGGGCCTGAGTGACTTGTTTAGAAAGAAATCCCTTATTGAACCTTTCAAAGGTCACAAACAAATATGTCACAAGTAAAAGCTAGTGAATAAGCATGAGAAAATGTCAGATGGGTACAAATATCTCAAGTCACCCAAAAATCTCTGTTACTTGAGCAATACTGTCCAATTAAGTACCTCTGAACTAAAGGAAGTCCACCTATAGCTTTATAGATTGTTGGGTGAAGAACTGGATGCCCTTCACATCAAAGGGTGTCTTCTGGTATGAAGGAAGAAACCAAACTAACCAACCAAATTAAAAAAATAGGAGGAAAGAGAAAGCTAATAAGGAGAGCCAGACAGTATGACTCCCTGGCCAGAGAGAGCCCTCGAGGGCATTAACTGGCTGTGAATATTGAAGATGTTTCAAAACAACAACAAAAAAAGCCAACAACCAAAACAATAAAAAACCTCCAAACTTACCACGTGATTTATATCTTTTAGGATGCTCTTCTGCTCTAGGAAACCTAAATGTACTCTTATGTGAACCAGTTCAGCTGAGTCTATGTTAAACACACGTGCTTCTCCTCTGAACGGACTTTCAGTGTTCAAAGAGAAGCTGTTCAGGCATTTTTGAGTCAGATTTTCAAGTGAACCAAGTTAATTATTGAATGAAGTAGTTCAGTAAGAAAACACCATTTGAACTCCTAAAATACATATTAAGAAATAGTCTAGATGTATGTAACACTCTAGGAAAGGCAGTAGTTTTAGCTATAAAAAAGCTGTATCATAACCTGTTGACCTTTGCTCAGTTAACTATAAAAGAGCACTAGTTTCAAACTATACAACTGTCTTATGTCTAAGCCAAAGAAGCATTAGTTAACAGATCCTGATTCCATGAACATCTGTGTCACACACTTCTCATGAGGTGTTGGTTGACCACGTTAGCCCAGGGTCTTGGAGAAGGGGGTTAGCCACTGGAGAGGATGACTGCTGGAAGCAACAGCAACCTCCTCCTCCTGTGGAGCACAAATTCATTCATGTCTGTCAAGCGCTCTGAGTTTCAACAGTAGGTGCTATAAAAGTCTGAAAAACAGCAGTTTATTTCTGTTTTAAATTATTATTATTATTATATAATTTGAAACCACAATGGTTTGTTTCTTTTTAAGCTAGGTCCAGTCTTTTGTCTTCCTCACATGCTTCCTTTGAATCTCCTGCACTCTGTATTTCCCCTTTTCATACTAATTTTCCAATATTTTCTGTTTCCATAGCAATATTTCCCTACCTTGCAATTTTACCACAGTGGCTCTCCTCCGGGTTTCTCCAAGCTGCCATGAACACCCACCTAGCCAATACAGCCTCCCCCAACCCTAAATCTCTCCCTTCCCTTCACCTCTTACTACTCAGCAACTTCTCAACAGTCTATCTCCAAATACAGACATACTCCATACTCTTCTGAAGTACTCTGGGCTAAAACCAGATGTTAATTAAAGATGTTGATAAGAGCCAGTGACACCTCTTGTTTCACGTTTATTTTACTCAACCCTCTCTGTTAAATCCTAACTCTTACTGCATTGATTCACTTCTGCTTTTCTTTTCCAGCAAGAACAGGGCAAGCATACAGTGATACTTCCCTAAGTAGTCTCCTAGTCTCCCATCAATTTGTGGTTCAGGGATTTGCTGAGCCAGAGGTGGTTTCTATGTTGCTATTCCTCAGTGAATTTCTCTTCCCTGAACCTTGCCTTTCAACTCACAATTTTATCATCCACAACATCCTGTGGTAGGGAGCTTCATGTTTTAATTACATGTTACATGAAGAATCACTGTATTTTGAAACTGCCACGTGCTGGTTTCACTTGATGACCCCTAGTTTTTGTATTAGAAGAAGCAGTGAGCAGTCATTTACTTCCTTTCTCCTTACCACAATCCCATAGATCTCTAGCTCAGTCGCCTCTTCTTTAGGTTGAGGAGTTCTAGTCTATTTAGTCATTCCTTTCACTAAAGCTGTTTCATGCCTTTAATCATCCTGGATGACCTTCCTAAAGGTTTTTGAGTTCTACTATATCCTTTTACAGATGATGGGACTCCAAAACTACACAGAAAACCCAGGAGAATTAAAATTCACTGTTTTGTTGCCTATTTCTCTTCTCAGAATTCCTGGCACCCAAATTGCTTTTTGTACTTGTGCTGAGCACTGAAGCAAATTCTTCTTCCAGAATAACTGAGCTCTGCCTCCATGATTTTACACATTCGGTTGGGAGGCACTTCCCACCACGTGCTTCACTTTGAATTTATTTACATGGAACTTCCATTTTGACACTATGTCCGAGTCCTGGGAAGCCCTTTTGCTGTTCTTCACAGCAGGCCTTATCTTTACTACCCACAATAATTCAGTAAATGCTGGCACTACTTGCTCCTTGCCAGGCTACTTAGACTATAGATCTGGTATACTTACCACCTCCATTGACCATTTATTCTTCCTCCATTTCTTACCTTTTAATGAATTACTGATCTACAAAAGGGGAGCTTCCCTCTTGCCCTGTTGCAGCTTAGTTTCTTTAAGACATTTTGGTAGGAGACCTTCCAAAAAGGTCTTCACCAGTCAAACTTGCATCAGCAGCAGCTGGATCTCCATTACTGACATGACTGCTGACATCAAAGAATCTGGAGTTTCGAGACGTGACTTGCCCTTACAGAAATCCTGCTGACTCACCCTCACTACAAGGCATTTGTCTGTTTGCTCACAGTTCTTTTTTAACACAGTTTCTACTATTTTCACTGGTACAGATGTTGGCCTTACAGGGCTATAGTTCTTCAAGGTCTCTCCAGCCTGTGTTTTGAAAACTGACATGATATTTCCCATGTTCCTGTCCTCAGGTGCTACAGTCATTGTAAACAGAGGCTGCACACCACAGTGTGTATTTCAGCTATCTTATGCTTGACTACCTTTAGAAATTCTGGATGTATTTTATCTACTGCTGGTCATATATTACTGTTTATCTCTCTATGGTAAAACCTCTTTTACTGATACTCCAACACTTACCAGTGTAAACTGAGAAACATCCCCAGCCTCTCCTACCCTGGCCAAATGGGGATTTTTAGAGAGATCTTCATGCCCACCTGCTTTTTGTGTCTTTTTGTAAACCTTTTTTTCATATACTTTTGCTAGACTTTGTGCCTCTCTCCTTCTATTACTGAAACTATATTTGAGCATCTGAGGTCTTTCTGTTAACTGGCCAGTGATAATGTGATACAGGAGCTAGAATTTACAGTGCAAATCATTCCATTTATCTTCAGAGAGCTCACCTTTACATGGCTAATGAAAGCTAATCAGGTAGGCTCCCTTTATAGTTAATTGATAGGGATAGGCACTGGTGTTTGATTCTTCATGCTTATCTTAGACATCTCCCTTGGACAGGACTACTCACCCTTTGAGTGCTCAGGTCTTTATACTAAGTACAGAGGAAGCCCTGACAAGCTTGTAGGACATCCAAATTCTACATTATGAAGTCAGGAGAGGTGAGGAGCATCCCCAAGACACTACATCCAATTACTGGATAACTGGTTATTGCTGACTTTTGTTCTCTGTTTTACTCATGGGATCCCTTCCTTAGCAGGCTCTTCAGTTCTTAAGAACCATAAAAGGAAGCTCTTTAGGGAGGAAATTTTGCACACAACAAATGGATTGCAGATTTCCAAGCCATGTTCTGTTCTGTTGAGCTGAGCTCAAGATAGAATATTGTCAGATGGTCCACACACAGAAAAGTGAAACGTGATGGTGGGGCCCAGGAAGACTCTGAAGATGAATGGAGAAAAAGTTATCTTGGTAAAGAGATGAGACATGAATCAATCTGGGAAGACTGCAAGGAAAATATAAATAAATCCTAATTTCAAGTTCTTGGTCAGGACCTCAGGAAGAGATTTTTGAGTGTCACTCCAGAAGGAGAGGAGGAGCCACCATCAGTGGTTAGGTAAAGTCGATGGGGAGGGAGTAACTGATCACCTGCAAATGAAAGCTGAGGCTGACTTACTGCAGCTGCTCAAGGCTGGGGATGACTTGTTGAGAACTTATTCTTGAGTTTTTGTCCATGACTATGGTATGTTTGCATTGTTTCTGCACTCGAGGTATGCCCAAAGCCCCTCATATGTCAGGGGAATTGCACAGCTGGCATAGCAGGAAAAAGCCACCTTATGAGGGAAGATTATCAGTTACACCACACATCAAAACAATGGTCTCAACATGGGCTCAGCTTCTAAAAGTAGCAATATCAAAGTCAGATTAACCAGCATGTGGGAATAGCCTTGGCACAAAGAACATTAGTCCAGCGTAGCTATTCTGTGCTCCTTTTTTCTAGTGTGGTCCCATGGGTGGGGACATAGCAGAGAACTGGAGGACTTATGGCACTCTGGGCCACCAAACAGACATCTGTTGGTGGTTGTGGGAAATGGCTCCATATCACAGGAGCTCTGGGACTGCTCTAAGTGTGTGGAAGGGGCCATTTTTCCCATGCTCCAAGCTACATCTCCCATTAGGTCCAGCAAAAAATCTTGCCCAAACCTCTGACAGAGATTTCTTGTAGTTTTACCTTCCTGAGACTTTATTCTCGAGCAATTATGTAATTCCATTTGTTCCCCCCACCCCCTGCTCGATATTTTGTTCAGTAATTTCTTACGTTATAATCACCACTACAGAATTAAATCCTGGAGCTATTCCTGTGGCATCAAAGCATCTGACTGAAACTGGAAGTTGTTGTGCAGCTGGTTTAAGAAAAAAAAAATCATTAGCAAAATAGGACTGAATTAAAGATATTCTAAACTTTGCCTGAGATATTTAACCTCTATAAACCACAAAAAATAATCTAGTTCCATTAAACAGGTGCCTTTATTCCTTGCTTCTAAAACAGGTCAAGAAGCATGACCAGGGGAATCTTTTCATGTGCAGTTCCATCACAGCAACTGAAATTCTCATTAATCAGTGTCGTGATAATATGAAAACCTTTGGTTTTGATCGTTTTCACAAGATGACAAAAAATGACTCTTCAAAGTCCTCTCCAGAAGGTGCTACTTTAGTCAGAATGCTGCTACTGAACTTACTCCCATAGAGATGAATTCTGTTCATGTGGCCACCATGGAGAACCTGACTGACATCAGTGGCCATTTTATCTGAAGGCATCATTTAATGCCTAATAGGTCACCTTACGAATATAAAAGACATTCTTAGTCCTGAACCATGCCATCATTAGTGTTTATACATATTTTGTGACACACTACGTACCAATATAATTATGGATTCTACTTTTAGGGTGCTCTTAAAAAGGATCATAAAAGCTCTTTGCTGAGTCTGTGCCTCAGTTCCACACAGCTGGCAGCAGATGGGATCAGGAACTATTCCTATGGAGTTGAGGCATTCTCTCACCTTTGATTCAGAGTCCTATTTAGGATGGAATACTCACAGTGAGTACCTACTTTGCAGATGGCAGTGCAGTGATACAGGAACCTGCTTACCAAGGGGTAGTTAGTACTGCATAAGTGATGTCCCTGCAGGGCGAAAGAGCTTTATTTTCACTTTCCAAAGGCTGTCTTGGACTTAAATGATAACTGACTGTGTCAAGGCATCATGTCAGGTAGTAGAGCACTACACTTCAGAACTCTTGACTAGTGAAGTGATTCATAAAAACCAGTACTGGCTGGAAGCAGATCTTCCCTGATGCTAATGACCACCGACTGCCTCATCTCCTGTACGAGTGTTTATTTACAGAGGAGCTCCATCAAGTTCCATGTGTAAAGTCATACCACTTGATGAGTGTTCTGCCCAACACACAGCTGAATTCTTCTTTGCATTCAACCAGTAGCATCTCACACTGAGCACTGGGAGGAGTACACAACACCTCTGAGAAGATTTGCAAAGAAGTAAAAACAGCAACAGGAAAAACATGGCAGAGGTTTTCATTTCTGGATTCAGACAAAGGAGAATCTTTAGTGAATTCATCCAAAATTCTACCAGTGAATGCGATCAGAGCTGCACTTTGCTCTTGAAAGAATCGAATGCACTGTCTTGTTATTTCCAACAGAGCTTTGCTTTGCTGGGAAACACACTTGTATTATGGGGAAAAACAAACAAACAGCAATTGCATTCTCTTACTGGAATTATCAATGGAAAAGTCCAATTGGTTTTGAATCTTAGTGCTTGTCCAAGTAAAAAAGAAAGCAAAAAGATCCCATTGTATGTTCAGAAGAACAGAATTCCAAAGGAGGAGGGGGCACAGCAGAAACACGGAGCCGTGGCTGCGTTCTAATTCTACAACTCCTGAGCTGCATTTCAGACTTTGCTTCCCAGCCCAGCCTTTACCTCCAGCTCGTGCTACCTTACCTTCTGCCTGATAGAGACAGAAAAAACTGAACAAAGCCGAGCAGCGCGGGGTTGTGCCTCTGTGTGTCAAACAAACAAGATAATTTCATGCATTAGAAAATATGACAAGTACAATTTACGAATGCTTGATCAGAGTGAAGCAAAGCCATGAGTCAGAGATGCCGTAGTTAACGAGTGCAGAAGGATTCCATCCCATTCCATGTTGTGTGCACGGCTAGATGAGGCTGTTGTACAGAGGCAGGAGGTTGTGCAGCCACTCCCGCGTTACACAAATACACTTAGGCAGTGCTCAGCAAAAGGGTGGAGGCAAGGAGGCTGCAGCTACCCAAGGCTTCCCAATAAATCCACCTCTGCTCAACATTTTACATAATGATCTAATGCATTGTGTTATTATGAGCAATGACATCACAATAAATCGCAGAGTGCTGCTCAAGTGGCAAGGAACACCTAGGATATGTTTCTATACTTGTAATCCAGTTCCTGTATTTTTTAATTATAGATAAGAATTTAAAGTGAAAATAATTATTCATTCAATAAATACTGTTGTAATGGATCTCTGGCATATAATTAAGAGGCCTTTAATTTTAGTTCTGTATACTGAACACCTGGGTTTGGAGATATTCCATATTCAGGGCCTATACCTGCAAAGCTCCAAGCTCCTGTTTTCGTGGAAGCTGAAGGTGCTGCATGGTTTGCAAATTTAAGAACTTAGCTTTTATAATGATGGATACGAATAACAAGGCTGCACCAAATATGTTGCAAGGCATTTTTCTGCCTTCTAATTTTGACCCATTTTAATGCTGTCAGTGCTCCTTGGCCCATCTCAGGCTGCAGCATCATTTTCTGACCCACACTGGCAATGCAGGCAGGAATGATGGAGAATCTTCTTTCTAAAGTGCCCGATACCTAAAAGAGGGAACTCACCATCACAGCACTCAGCGTTCTCTAGCAACTGATCTCTCTGATGGTAGAAAAATAGTTACCCTATAATCTCACTGATAATGTGAAAATGGATGTCTCCAGTTATTTGCAACTGGATACACAACCTTGCAGCCTACAGTAGAGATTAAAATCATCGGCACACTATTATTGCTGGGTGAGGATAGCCTCTCGGAAAAGGTAACTGCATTTCTCAATTCTAGTAAATGCAGACACTCGCATCTTAAAAAGTACAACAATAACTGGCACCTTTTTGGCAGACTCAGCAGGCAGGTCAAAGATTGTCTCAGCATGTAGAATGAATTAATATTTCTCTCCCAAGAGTGGGTCCTTCTAGAAAAGGCTTAAGGCAGATTGGTGGGGCATTCAAAGGAAAGCTGGCGAGGGGGGTTAAAACTTTTGTTTATACGAACATTTTTCAGATTCAGATCTAAAAACATTCAAGTGTTTTAATCTTGTATGAAAGACTCTGCCCTTCTCCGTCCACCCCCCGTGTGCCTGCTCTCCTCTCTGGCCCACCACACACATCCTAAGCTTTCTGATCCCATTCTGCTCCGTACTCCCACTCTGCCCTTTTGCAGGACTCTGTACGTCCCCATCCCTGCCTTTAGCTCTTTGTCCCCAACTCCTTGTCTCATGCTCCTCACCCCTCCTTCCTCACTCTTCCTACCCCACTTCTGAGTTTCTCCCTGTGTGTTTTAGCTCCTTATCCTCTAAATTTAACTTCTGTGCATCTGCCCCTTGCTCTCTCTGAAGCCCCAAGAAAATGCAGGCAGCCTTACTCTCTTCCGAGAAATATTTTATGAGTATCAGCCATATAGTGCACATAATTTAGGATGCCTATGTTTCCTCCACTTCTTGCTGCAACAGGGTACAAAGTGATCACTTTGCTTTTGTCTTCTCGTGCTCACAGGAGTAACAAATGTCCCCCAGTGCTGCATCATGTTGGCACCGACAGCTCACAGCGCATCTGCATTCAGGTCGTCTTGTTTGGTCATGCAGACACATCTGCAGCAACACAAACTCACTCTGAGATTCATTAACCATTTGTAACTAGCCCGCAAATATTTAGTGCTACATGAGCGAGGGTAAAAAAGTGAATAAATCAAATAAAGGTTGAGACAGAGATCATACAACTGACTTAAAATGAAGCCCAGATACAGCTGCAGTCTCTGGCAAACAGGTAGTGGGAGGATTGCACTGTTTTCAGTGTCCTTGTGGACACTGAAATAATTTTAGCATAATTTATCAGTATTAAAATAATATATTAAATTTAGCATCATTTTATTCCTCACTTCTCTTCCTGTTCTGAACCTGCAGTTGTAAATGCAGGCTGGCAGAAGTGGCTCGCCTCGCTGGCTCCTCATGGACCGAGGTAACAGCAGTAGCCTGAAAGTGAGCCCTGTGCCTCCCTGTGATTCTCCCAAACACTGCATCGTGCCTCGGTGGCATTCCCTCATCCGGAACCTCCAACAAATCCACAGCACTCCCTGCTTAGCCCACATTCAAATCACTCCTGCCACTTAAGAAAACGTCTAAAAGGAAATAAACAACAATTAAGGCACAGCCACTTTAATACAATAAAGATCAGCTCTGGACATCATTTCCTTGCCTTCTATCAGATAAATCTCCCATTTCTGAACATTTCATTCTGCACTTAGATTATTTCTTCCCAGATAAGCTTTAAGCATTACCATCTGTTCTGCAGCAACCACATGATCGTATCGCTTTGATTCAGCCGAACACAAATCCCTTTGACAATAGGGAAACAGCAAAATAACACACATTTGTCCCCAAAACTGCCACGACAGTGGATTGTTCAAGGGCTGCTTTAGAGTGGAGGTGAAAGCCTCCTACACCTCCTGTCTGTGCCCCATGCTGTCCGGGCAGCGTTTTGACACCGAAGCTCCGTGTTTGCTGGGGAGATGGAGTCAGTGTTTCAGCTGTGCTCAGCAGCCCCAGGGGCTGAGCACTCCGCCAGGGCCCCATGCCTCTGCACGCCTGCTAGCACTTGGAAGCAAACCCTGAGTCAGAGGGAATACACCTTTCTCTCACAGATGTACAAACACCAGAGTT
Organism: Aegotheles bennettii; assembly: GCA_013398125.1. Taxonomy (NCBI): domain Eukaryota; kingdom Metazoa; phylum Chordata; class Aves; order Caprimulgiformes; family Aegothelidae; genus Aegotheles; species Aegotheles bennettii. The sequence goes on along the minus strand of VZRW01011368.1, from coordinate 313,714 downwards.
ACACCTCTCCGCAATCTCGGAGGCATTCTTTCCGCATCTGTCCTCTGCAGGCAACTGGCCCACAGCCATTACAGCTGGCCACCGCAGCAACAGATCTTCCCTGCTGGTTTCTAGGAGAAAGGCAAAAGCAGAGTTTGTGCCCACTATTGTAGCCACATCTATTAAGAAGACTCTGATGAAGGGCTGGTGCATATTATGCAGATTATTTGGAGCATTCTTCTACTTAGAATAATTTCCCCACTGGAACGGACCCAAAGATGATCCCATTCAGATTCAAAATGCAGAAGGCAGCATAAAATATTTCTCTTTCAGATTTGAAAGAAGTACAAGCTGTACTATCAAAATAAACCCAGCTTTGCACATGCAGACAATGCATATAATGTGGATGAGTCACCGAAAAAGGGTGCATGCAAGTCTTCTCCCTGGGTCCACCTACAACAAGGTGTTACAAACATTGTGTCCTCCTTATTTTCACCCACTTGGTAACTTTCAGAGGGAATGTTTCAGCTGTATTTGTGGTTGAACACCTGAACAGGTTAAACTACTCTATATTGATATTTATAACTGATTGAAATTTAGGCTATTAATTTATTACGAAGGAAAAAATACAGCAATAAACCAATGCAGTATAAATTCTACCTGAATTTGGTATTATGGCATTTCTAATGGCATATAATTTACAGATGAATGCAACATTTCATTTTCTCCTCTTACTTTAATGGCACTGAAAATCACTGGAGTGTGAATTTCTATATGAGAACTTTGAGGATGAGTGTAACAAAATGCTCGGATTTTGATGGTGCAAAGACAAACACACCCTAGATCATGCACCACTCCTTCTAGCATCTATTTAAATTCGGTGTTTTCTCCAAGTCTGTAAGCTGTTTCAACAGTTAATCTGCAAGCAGTTGGCGAATATAGATCTCACAGAAGCATGCCATCTTTTTTCTATCAAGCTAAAAGGGAAAGAGTGATTAATTTTAAGTGTATTGATGATAGAAGGGCTCTGAATAGCAATTTATCTGCAATACCGTACTTGAAAGGAACGAAGTGCAAGTTAAACAAACAGTGACAACGAATGCATTTTTTTCAGGGGTGGTCCTCTTGGAAAATGTCAACCACATTAAAGTAGGTAGTTTTTGAGATAAGCAATTAATTTTAAGTTGATAGAAGTTGAAACTGTCATTCACCTGAGCAGGTGGTGGAAGAACCTTCTCGCGTATCTGCTGATTGGGTCCCTGTACTCCAGCACTGTTGTATCCAAGAGGGGTCTTGTTGGAGAATAAAAGGTTCCAAGGCTTGCCTCAAGCTGTGCTGTGGAGTTCAAACACAGCAGCAATCAAACAAGTGAAACCATTTCAATTACAACAGGTTGCTTATGTCTGCAGTCAGTCAAATTCCTCCAACCCTGATGAAATGTGACACTGTTATAGGGCAGATGAAACTGAAATATGACAGATTGTACAGACACAAACGTGCACACAAACTTTCACTGTGGCACAGAGCTGACAATGACTCTGAGCAATGAAAGGTGTCAGAAGTATGAAGAAGTCTGTAACACATCAAGTTCTCACCAGCAGTGTACAATTAAAAGTGACTCATAAGAGTAACACAGTTTGAGTGAATTTGTCCACTAGAGATAACTCTCAATCAGCTCAAATCATCTTTGTCCTCTCAGGCAAACAACAATAGATTTTAGTTTTTCAGGGATTATTGTGTTAGGTGAGTGGGTGACAGAAACCTTCTTGTGATGGCCTTGAGGTCTAAGGAACCTCCTTCAGCCAACAATTCTTTAAAAACTTGAAATAAAAGGGTCTAGAAAACCTAAGGGTTTGATTCTCCTACAGTGAGTAGTGGTAGGAAACAGGATAACCTCTTGTAATCAATAAATTAAAGCCCATTTGTTACTGAAGGTCTCTCTGCTTTAAATACTTTCTGACTGCTACACTCCACAGCTGGAGCTCTTGGGCATCTTTCTACATGTTTTTAATACAATAAACACAATAAAACAATGCAATAAAATGCAAGTATACATTTGTGACCCACATGCTTAGCTGAAAGGAAATTTAAATGATCAACAATATTTATGTTATGCGACATCTCCTTGAGAGTTAACACAAAGTACAAGTCCTTACAGGCAGAACAGGGAGAATTTGCTATATATTTGCTATATAGGTTCTCCTTTCAGAGTGAACTTGCAAGCTGCTAATCAGAATTTTGTGGGGGCCTTAAAAGCAAACCTATTGTCTCATTAGGCAGACAAAATCTCATTGATTTGCTGCTATTAACGTGTGTTTGAACTAGCCATTCCTGTATTTAGTGATAATGGTTCTTTATTTCCAAGCACAGCTACATTTTGCTTCATTAGGCTTGATAGCACTCAAGGTGCTAATAGTACTGTGTTAGGAATACAGGCAAACTCTTAGTAAATTAGGTTTTGCGTTATCTTAAATCTAGACAGTAAGATATGTTGAACTTTAAAGGCATTTTCTTTCAAAGCAGCAGTCAATTTAGATTAAAATTGAATACAGCAGTACCTTTGCAAAAACAAGCCATACTCTCTTGCCATTGCTGTTTTCTTGACAGCATGTTTTGTACTTCTGAAATATTTCAACATACGTGGAATATGAGTAACTACTAAGCACAGTTATAGATTCATTAGATAGCCCAGCTTGATGTTGAAGGCAGAATAAAGATCTCAAAGATAACTGCCCCATATCTATAAATAAAAGGCCCCACTGGGTTTTGCTAATAAAAAAGGAAAGAAATTACCATGCCAAATTTGTTCGATTCCTATGGAATAACTCCTGGACAGAATGCAATTCCGTCTGATGTAAACAGCGTTAGGGAGCTGCATGGGGGGAACACACAGCCATCTATTTATAATGTGCATATTTTTACAAGAGTTTGAAAGCCAGCCCTTTTCATGAGTCCTTTAAAAATCATGTTTTGTTTAGAACTGATACACCGTGTTGGCAATGCAGAAGGTTTTTTTAATCAGATCCCCCAAAATGGGATAGCTGAAGGCTTGGCAGCAATCTAGGACACCTTGGAGTTTATCAAACACACCAGAACCCCAAGTATCTTTCTTGCCACAAAAGATGCCTGGTCCCCAGCTGTCTGCCTGCTCGACTGGAGGATAACACCTTCACTAAATCAAGGCACTTCAAATCTTGAAGTCTATTGAGTTTCAAGATAGACAGCAAATCAGAGGAAGGCATCACACCAGGCTTCAGCAGAGAAGGGGCTGAACCTAAAATTCATCAGTTCTTGTGAGGGAACCCAGCTACTGCTGCAGGGAGCCAGAAGATTACAGTGAGGACAAATGCTATAATCCTAAAGGAGGCAGCAGAGGATAGTGTATTCAAAGCCTTTGGATCTTGTAATGAAAGAATGACCCTTCAAAAGCACCTTAAAAACCACACTGAAACCTCTTGTCACCATGGCAGGAAAATGTCCCTCCTTAAGCTGGTGCTAGCACAAGCTAAACAACAAACTAAATTTATGCAATGTAATAAAGTTACAGCACATATGAGATAGTGCTATATATATATAAAGTCATGCCTACTCCATACATATACTAAAATATGTATTATTTTCCTATCACCCTTGGTACGAGTGAACTAAAATGCAATCAAGACATTGATCCAGATTTGATTGAAATGACTTGTCTCCACGTGACATTTGATCATGGAGTGCCATAACCTGGCTGACCACCTGGATTCTCACTACTGTCTTCTTTATAAAGTCAATAAATATATCATCGTAATCCACACATGAATTACAAAGACACCACAAAAATACATTAAAAATACAACCAATCCCTTACCTTCTCTGTCTGGGGTAAGCTTTTGTTTCAGGAGGTGGTTGACAATGGCACTCAAGCATATGTAACACTGGCGGCCCAGCGTGTTCCAGTTCATGGTGTTCAGGACATTGATCGCCTCGTGTATCTCATCGTAACGAATGTACTGGTGGATGATTTCCACGAGGCCCAGCTGTCCTCTTGTGACCACACCTTTCACAGGAGATATCAAAACCAAAGACAGCGTTAGGAGTATGTAAACCAGCAGCTGACGACTTTGCAGCACAGTTAAAAATCACTGCTGTTGGTTAAAAGTAGAAGGTTTAATAAATTAATTTCTCTGCTTTGGACAGCAGAGAAAAAAGAACCACAGAGGTTGAGTGAATGTGGCCAACACCAATTAGTGAACACATCACGTAACGAAGCTTGTTTCAATACGGTAGGAAAAGCTGATTCCCAGTTTATCATTATTGAATGGGAGGTAATAAATTCATGTTCTCAGCACCTCCTTCCTGAAGGGCAATATTGCTGGACAGCACTGAAAACCAGCATTTGTCTCACAGCAACATGCCCATCTATAGAAGTTTACAGCAGCTCAAACTTCAAAGCAGCAGCTCCTCGATTGCTCCCCATGCTGCAGCTGCTCTAGAACTTCCTTCTAGCTTGGCAAAATTCTCTAAGCGAAGCAGTTCTTCTACGAGGGGGTATCGTGGAAAATATCCATGTTTAGGGACTTCCAAAGAACAGTTGCACATGAAACCAAGAACATGCTTGCCATAAGGGAAAAAAGGGAGCAACACACAGCTCGCTCCAGGAGAACGTGGTTTGTCTACAGCACTCCATCACTGAAAGGTAGAAATTAACTCACATTTTCTTGACTTGTAGATTTCAGCTTCTGAACAGAAAAGGTGACTGAAAAGCTGCAGACAGTAATGTTATTTATTGTCCCCAACTACCCAGATGATCTTGTGACAAAGGCCACATTTTAGCAATTCTTGCTTCCTTTGGGTCACTGTGCTAGAGCATTCTTTACCACTACTGCTCCAGATATTACAAAGAGACCAGAATAAACTTACTGTTCCCCTCTCTATAAATAAAAACATATTACATTTTTTTATTTTCTCAATTTATATTCTGATGTTGTTTGTCAAAACTAAATTAATGAGAAAGTTCTGATGAGAAAGGGAACAAGCTGAATTTCAATATATTAAAGCCATGGGATGGCTGGGGAAAAGAAGTCTGATAACCAAGGAAAAAGCAGAGGTGATATATAGAAATCATACCTCAAAATTTTCACAAATGCAGTTGTGACTGTTGCTTGTGTTGTAAAATAAGAATTGAGAAAAAAAAAAGTAGAGGAAGACATCTGACTATAGCTCGAGGACAAGCAACCTGCTGAGAACTTGCACATATAGATCTGAAGCTTTGGGGAAAAAAGCCTACATATTTATTTGTTGTAACAGAGAAATACTTCAGTTTTGTAGAATCATTAAAGAAAAGACATGGTTCTCTGTTGCATTTCACTTGACATTTGCATGCATTAAAGCCCATGGACATTATCCTGTGTAATAGCCATGTTCAACCTGTGTATGCCTGATAACATCTAATTATTACGGTAGACTTTATTCTTCTTAAATGTTGAGTGTTTTCAAAGTATTACCTAAGTTGGGCAATCTTCACATTAATCACTAAGATGAAAATACCTATTTGCATGCTAATTAAATATAATACTATATTTAAAATGCCTTTTGAGGCCAGCAATGCTGAGCCACTGGCACCAGCACAGAGTTTGGCATTATCCAACGTTGACATCGACGACAAGAAGCCGCAATGCTGTTCAAAATTAGTCTGGCATTAGACACCAAAAATATTTGCCATTAATGTTTTGAGGGTAAATTTTATATGAATCTTTTCCCCAAAAAAATCTGGCTAAAGAGCACAACAGAGAATTCACAGAACTTGTCCAAAATCATAGTACATCAGCTGGAAGTTAAAACCATTTCTCATTGGCATAGTTTCTTAACAGACTTTTGTGGGAAACACTTCCAAGCCCCGAGTTAATTATGGATTTTATTTCATTCCGAGTGCCTGTCTGGGTTTTGCTGTCACGGACCCCTACATTTTCCACATAACTTCTATTTGCATTGTTTCTTAAACAGCAGAGACCTAGAAACTGCTCAGGTTGGGAGAAGAGGCCGAGTGATCAACACAGCATCGCAAACTGAGAAGGGGGGTAAGGCTGAGGACCAGGATGCAATAGAGAACAGCACATTTTTGCACAGTGGAGTACCAAGAGGAAGGAGGGAGAGAAAGCTTTGTCTTCTTCCTAGAAGAGATTTTACAGTAATTATGCAGAATGAATTTTAAAACATGATAACTTTCAGCTGCAGAGGTCAACATCTTCCCATTTGGATGCTTGACTTCTCCTGGGTGGTGCGCATCCAGGCAACCTGCTTGGGAAAAAGAGGTGACAGCCAACTCGCTGCCTAATTGATTTAGGAACGGTGCCCAGGGAGACAGTCCAATTAAGTTTACAAGCTGGCAATTAGCAGGAAAGGCCTCTAAATCCCTGCACTGAGAGCCTGCTTGCCTCCATAAGAACATAAATGTGCTAAAGATAGCGAGGGGAAAGCTGTGCTTTCTGGAAAGCTGTTGTGAGGAAACCCCACGAGGGAGGACTGGAGAAAGGCGAGGTAGATGTGGGTAGAGAGCCTTCTGCTTGACAGGTAAGAGGTAATTTAGAGGGGGCTTTTTAATGGCCAACATGCACAAAAACATCAAATAGCTGTTATAATTAGTGTTCTGGGTACTCTGCAACTATTAAACCTGTCATCGAGCACAATGCAGCCGAATTATCTCAAAATAAACGGTAACTTACAAACAGTTTTTAATAGTTTTTGGGTAACAGTAAGAATCTGGACCAGCTCTGTTAAAGCTATACATATATTTTTGTTGCTATGGTATTAATTTACATTTTTGCAGTGGCATACTCCTGAAAGTTTTTTAAATTCAGCCTTTCAGATGTTCAGGACTGCAGTACCTCCAGACAGGATTTCTCCCCACATTCATGTCTCAATCAGTAAAGACAAAGCAGATTTTCAAACCTTACTATCACCTAGATGCTTTTTTTTTTATAAAGGCTTCTTCCTAATCTCAATAGCTATATACAAAAGAATCCTAAAAACCTCCTGTAATCATAAAGAACTCCTACAAAGGCAATCCTGCTTCCTCGGGCAGATGACGAGCGAAATGCTCATGTTTTCCAGGATGAGTTTATTCGCCATGGCTGTCTGCCCTGCTGAAGCACTGGAGCCAGAAGATTTAAGCATGATTGTTTTTTTAGCTCTCACAGTGGGTCTGCACCACTGTAACTTGCCTGGCATGAATGGAATTAATACAGTTCTCACTGATGGGCAACTGCAGGGGTTTTATTCTTACTTAGTTCAGCCACCGATTCGTTGAGTAACTCTTGGGAAGCATTTTAGCTTTCCTGTACTGCTCCTTGTTATTGTTTGTAAAACGAAGATAGTTGTGGTTTTATTCTCTTAAAGTCTCCTTACACCTAAAATGAGAAGTGTTACATAAAGTCTAAAATTAGTATTATTCTTCTTTTACTCCTAACTCCTGGCATATTAACTGAGACACCAAACTTCTCTGGAGGTTATGGAAACCTTTCTTCTTGTGTGAAAAATCTTCAAGGAAAGAATTGGTGTAACTTCACGTACTGAAGTCAGGAGTACAGAGTACTGGGACCAGTACACATTGTAATGGAAAGGACAGTGGCATCATACACACAAAAAATAAATTAGGAAAGAAAAGAGCATTACTATCATATTATTAAAAATAGCTTACTTTACCTTGCTAGGGTTGTTACTACAGAATTAATATGATTCCTAAAATTATATACTAGAGAATAAAAGAATTTTCAATATAAGGAATTGTTATGCTGGGAACATACTCCCCAGAGCAGAGCTGCTCCAGCCCCCTGATCATCTTTGTGGCCTCCTCTGGACTATCCAACAGCTCCATGTCCTTCATATATACTCTGTCCTTCACATATCCTTTAGATGTATGGCCTCATATATCTAAAATTAGGGTGTTGCTTTCAAACTACAAAAAACCTGTGAGATACAGATGCTTCCTTAAGAGCTCAAGGTTCAACAGATGTGCTCAGCAACTCACCGAGTTTGAAGTGAAGTACTCCTAAAGGTCCTTTGTCGAATCTAACCAACAAGAGATCATGAACATCTGTGCTGGCAGTGCTGGCAGAGGCGACCTGAGGAGCAGCAGCCCACTGGATCTGGACAAGGCTGCTAGGCACATCAAAGTGCTTCCCGAACTGCAGAGTGGCCTCAGGGGAGTAGTCTTGTGCCAAGAGCTGAATTTTAATGGGGGACAGTGCCGTGTCAAAAAGTTGCAGCTCCCCTTGAGAGCTGCCAGCTATGAATATGGCTCCAGAAGGGTGGTAAGTTATTAGAGCAGGCAACAGCTCTGCTTGGGCTAAGAGAGTCACCTGGTTGTAGGCTTCATACAGAATTATTGATGAATCCTCACACCCCAGGAGCAGTTTGTCTTCCGTAGCATCTCTGCAGCAGCTGATGGCCTTGGATCGTAGGGGTATCCTGGTGACTGTGGCACACTGAATTTTGTTCCTAGAGCACTTGTAGACACAGCTGTCAGCCATGGGCTCCTTGTCTGCAGAGAGGGAGTGCTCTACTGTGTAAACCTGGTAGGGCTGATGAGTGCTGAAGCCGGCATCGAGTGGATCCCATTCCGTACGGACATAACTCAGAACCTGAAAACAATCCAAGGTGTTTCAGTAGTCATTTGTAACAATTTATTCTTACTCGGATTATTTAAAAACAGATTGCTGCAAATACTCTCTCTCATGGGCCAGTAAGCTGAAACAAACACACACTTCAGAAACAGAGCTGTAAAATCTTCAGGTTTAACTTATAAAAGGCTAATTCCTCTGATCAAAAAACCCCTGCAATATAGTTTGAGCCACATTTGTTTGGCCAGAGAACATAATAGGAGAGCAAAATAGAACAGAGAAGAGAGGTCCTAACAGTGTTGGTAAGAGGAGAAAGGAGCAGCTGACTGATAAAGAATACCTGATTGTTCACAAGTGGAGTGGGGGACAAATCCCAGAATTTCTGGAAAAATGTACAATAGGTTACTCTGAGCATCACACACAGAGCATTTTTGATCATTTGCACTGGGCCGTGGTAACAGATAATATTGCACTGTAGTGGTAGAAACAACGGCATGTTTAAACAGCATGTACTGTACCCTGCCAAATGAGTAGGTGGTGGATGTTCTTTGGTGCCATACAGCCTTAGATGCAGAATAAGTGAACTTGTGATAGCAGAAAAGGGGCACCATTTGGGGGTACCTGAAGGCTGAATGAACTGGAAGAACACCACAAAGGCAGAATATGATACAAAGACAGCAGCTGGCAAAGAGCAGGAATTTGTAGTGTGGACACCTGGGAATTACCATGAAGTGATGGAGACAACAGTGGAGTCCAAGGAAGACTCATGTTCCATAATACATGGGTTTGAATGAGAGGTATTTACAGGACTTGAGCAGGCAAAGTCTGGGAGAAGTACCAGCTATAAGTTACAAATGGGCTCATGAAAAGCTATTTCTCCAAAAGAGACAGAAAATGAATGTCTCTAGAAGAATGGGTGTAGTAGAAGTCAGTCAGAAACCTGCTGGTGTTTGTTCATGCAGAAATAAAGAGTGAAAGAAAATGTCAAAGTGAGCCAAACCTCACCCTCAGGTATACCCAGAGCATTCTTCACACCATACACTAAAGCTGCTGACCTGCCACTAATTTTGTAAGCCCCTCCTTTTGAGTCCAGGTGGTGTGCAAGTACCATTTACACAGAAAGGGGTAACAAATGTGATTAAAAGGCAGAGAGAGGGCAAGAGAGGAAATCTGGGGATGTCAGGTTGAAAACAGAAATGCACACAATGTTAAAGCAGTTTAGAGTTGATTTCCACAGATCACAAGAACAACTGAACATACAATTTAGCCTTTCATCCCACAAAAGGAGGAGAATAAGAAATTCAAGATTTTTTTTCTGGCATACCACCCCTTACTTCAGATGCAACTGATGAATTTATAAACAAGTTACATGGGATGTTGATCAGACTGATTTGGATGTTTGGTTCTGACAGTTATTTTGTCAGCAAAAGGGTTGCTCATTGAAAAGAAAGAAAAAAGGATTATTGCAATTCTGTGGCTGCAAACCAGCTGCTGGTTAATACAAAAGTCTTGGCTGGTTTAAGGTGAGTAGTGAGGGACATGCATGACCCACGTCATGCAAGCATTTAATACAGAAGCCAATGCATCCAGCTTGTGAAAACCAAGCAAACTTGAGTTCAGTGAAGAGTAGTGATCAATGGATATATGTACCAAAGAGGAAATAAAATATTAACTTACTTATATAGTCTGAAAAACATTTTCTCACCTCCACCACTCCCTCACCAACGACTTAGCATCTGCAACTAGTCTTTTATGCCCTTAAAATGTATGGTGGCTGCTGTGCAGATGTTAGAACTGCTGAAAAGTGTGGCTTGTTAGGGTGTTAAATTGCACAGCAAGGAAACGTGTAAAAGAGGTTATCGTGGACAAAGGATTACTGTGACCCCAGAGCTCTGCAACCCCAAATAAAGACAAGGTGAAGAGTTATTTTTCGTTCTGCAGTTTTCCCTAAGAGTATGTATAGAGACCCAGGTAGATGCCTTTCAAATACGTGAAACATAAATCTTGCCCAAGCAAGTCTTCAAAGCTTCCATAACTTCAGTGAAATGAGCCTTGGGGGCCTCTGGGACTCAGATTTCTGTCTTCCTGTGGCAGGTTTCAATGCACTGCATTATTCATCTACACATTTTGATCCCAAACCAGCATTCTCTGCGGACATCTACCCATAAGCTACAAGAAAGTGATGAAGATCCACACAATAATCAAGCCTATGAGAGGTGAAAGACTGAAGAGAGACTGGCCTTGAAGTTTAAGACAATAGAGAAGAAAACACAGGAATAATGGATTTTAGAACTCCTATGGAGTGACCACTGGCAAACAGCAGTGGAAACAGTCACAGAAAAGGAAATGTTGTCATCTGACCATTTGAGAGTCAGCAACCAAACTGAATCCAATTCATAATGGTGTTCTGCCTTGCTAGAGCAGAAGTGGGACAAAATGTTGCTCACTACTTTGAATTTAAAAGAAAGTAAAATCTTACCTTTTGGAAGGCTAATCTAATGAGCCTCGAGATGAGAGGCTTCCTACCTTCACCTAATTTTGAGAGCAGACCCTTGAAGTCTAGGGTAGGGCTGGATGCTGTATATAATGTAATTCTAAACTAGGGAAAAGTTCCTGCGAGGACAGAAAGACTACCTGCTGCATTTCAAAACAGAAATTCTGACATAATGTTTAAACAAATTAAAAAAAAAGCTTTTCTAGACACTGCTGTTCATATTCTGGCTGAACACAAGAGAAACATTTCTCCTCAGATTGGAACAGATAAGCTGTTTCTCATGCATCAGTGGCCTCATGTGCCTCTTGGAGGAAGAGTACCAAGCCGAGAGACCTCTTTGTTCTGGTTTCCAGTTTTGCTGAATGTAACTGGTATTTGGCACTCTGCAGGAGGGAAAAAAAGGGGATATTCTCTTTCATCTGAGAGGGAAGATTTGAGTTTCTCTGTCAGAAATGACTGTTGGTATGAATTCTTCGTGCCACTGACTGCAAAACTAAAGCAGAGAGATGTACAACTACAGAAACGCGTTAGTAAGGCTATGATAATGCTTTTGAAAAACAAGAAGTCTAACAATCAAAACATCTTTTTTTTTCCCCCAAGATGATGGTACTCCATTATCTGCCAGTTGTTTTTCTACCTGGTAAGTAGCCACATGCCAGTAAATGTAGCGTACGTAGTGCTTTAGCAGTTCATTCCAAGGAATCCGCTGGGATTCCTTCCCGGTGAGCAGGAGCTCTCTGGAGCCCCAAAGGGGAACATTAAAATAGCAATATGTCTTTAAGTTAGCAAAACATTTGCAGGGGAATTGGAAGGCAAAGCTGCAGGAGTTCCCTCAGAAGTGGGTTGGACAACTGTAGGATCTGCAGAGGAAGGGGACAGGGCAGTGGATCCAAAAGGCCAGAGCTGTAATATCACATGGTGGGGTGTCTAATCCCACCCAACGTTAAGTGCTCTCCATAAACCTTGGACCAAGCACTGAGTCTTGGATTTTACGGGAAGATTTCTGGGAGTACTTTGCATGAAGTAAAACCAATTCTTTTCTGTAAAATACATAAGTAAACAACAGCAAAATGTAAAAGTTCCCTTTAGTTTCGTGACACGTATGCTACAAAAAATATTGGAAATGCATTTAAATATTGCCCACATAATTTACACATATTTCCCTTATTAATGTGGCAGTCACCCCCCCATCACTGCACATTTCTATTGCCTTCCCCTGGCAGTACTGGCCTGTGCTCTGCATCTGCTGATCAGCAGCACGAGGGGTCCAAGACAGGTGAAGTTCTCAAATCCTAACAACCCGATCTGTTAATCTTTGTAAATAAGGGGCCTGGATGATGCTAGTTAAAACACTTGTGTTTTATGTCTAAAAGAAATAACAGCACTAGCTTGTGTGGGCAGTATCACTCTCCTCAGTGCAAATCTTTGAACACTTAGAATTGAAGTATTTTGCATAGCGTGCTGGGAAAGGATAAAGTCCACGTATCAAAACAAATAAGAGTTTTAACCAGTAGTTCTTAAGCAGAAAATTGGCTTACCAGGCAGATAAAAAAATGAAAACAAAAGAACCAGAGAAATAAGCTTGCTGTGACTGAATTGTCTGTCTTTCAAATGAGAAAAATGTTTGATTTATTTTATGGATGTTAAATAAATGCTTATTTAATTTCACAGAGCGAGGCTCCAAATAAGAACAAACACTTCATTAGAAATGCAGAGTGGGAAGTGCAGCGCACACTAGAGTAAAATAGTTTCAAATACAGCACTGTGAAAATGGAAGGAAAAAACCCAAACCACCCTATTTTAAAATGTTTCTAAAATGAAAACGCAAGGCTCGACTCTAGGTTATTTATTTGGCTGCACTGTATTTACAGTCCCACATGCAATCTTATTATTTAGCTCTTCAGCCAACATTTATTCTTATTTTCTTTCAAAATTTATCGCCATCATCTTTATCCCATATTATTCACTGAACTTTTAACCTGGTGTGACACTGAGGATTTCACATTCCTTGCTGTCTGTGAGAGGTATTTCAGCTATTCAGGCACACACCGTAGAGGCTTCAGAGAGCTACAGGAATTGTAGGATAACTCACTCACAAAAGATCTGCTGTGTTTATTTCACAAGTTTGAGGCATGACGTGAAAGCAGTCACTATTATCTCTTAGGAGAAAGAAGAAGAATAATCTCTCTTGGACAAATTATTTTTTCCATAAGACTGAGGTATAATTTCAGTGATTTCAGCACTAAATGGAGTGAAAATAAACACGGCAAAGACAAATGCAAAGTCCTACAGTAACCGAGCCCTGGCATCATCACTTCCTCTTAATTTATGTTTGCAGAATAAAGTTCATGTTGATTTTAACATGACTTTCTCTCAAAGCGTTTAATCCAAGGATGATTTCACATCAGATCCCATTTATTCATAGCAAATTGTTTGAAACGATTTCTGGAAGATTCCTCTTCTGGATTTGAAATCAAAACACCGGCATTATCTCCGCAGGGAGGTGATTTAAATAACATTCTTCATCAGTGGTACTTTGACAAAGAAGAAACAAACAAACCCGAGATAATTAAATAAATAACCTGGAGAATGGGTAAGTTCAGCAGAGGAAACCAATGCACGCAAGGGAGCAGGCAAAGGTTCAACAGGCAAATCGTCCTGCAGCTACATGCACCTAAACATGCAGCACACACTGAGCAAAGCCATATGTTTAGGGGAGGATTCCTCACCAAATCCTACAGCATTTAACATGGCAAACACTGATCTCAGGAAGAAAATCAAATGGAGTAAAACAAGCCAAGATTTGCAAGGAGAAAGTAATTTCTGTTTTTATAATGTCTACCTTTAGCCTTAATAGTAGCAACTGTTAAAACCCAAAGCTGCACAACACAACTCAGACCACGTTTATAGCGTATTTAAAATGTAAAATGTATTTCCTCTAGCAAGTTGAGAAGCTGCTTAAGTACCCAATACCCCAAAAACTGTATGTGCAACGTGACTCACCCCAGTGCAGAACGTGCAGGGCATTCTCATGACAAGGGCTTGGGTTGCCCTGTCCTGGAGCTATTCCTCTCCTCATCCTAACAAGCTCTATCCTGGTGGGCAGCAAGTATCACCCAGAAATGCTTCCAGGGGGAAAGTGGTATCACCTAAGTGCCCCATTCACCTTGGCTCTGCTGCGATAGTGTCAGGAGCTGGCAGATCTCTGTGGTTTTCGTAGGTCAGCACCAAGGTGCTACAGAATGCCTGTGGGCAGCACCCATCCAGTTCCTTGGGCTTGGTTCACTTTTTCATAAACCCAAGATGCCAAACCACTCTTTACTGGCTGGACACTGAGCAACTCCTGCTTCTCTCTTCATTTTAGATAACAACGGTGCTTTATCCAAGCAATACTACTATTTTCAAGTAAAATGTTGGTAGCATTATTTTACTACACTTCTGATAAATGCTCCAGTTCATGCTTCTCATTTTTCTTCTGTTGACAATAATAATTTATGGGGAGAAAATTCATATTATTGGTCAAATGTGATAAATATGGACTTACTTTCATGATAACAATGGCACGTCCTGTTTTTATTCCAGGTCTATACCTGAGGAGCCCTACAAATGATAAGGGAGCAGAGGCAAAGAGAGGCATGCTTACAAAAACACTGTTTTTGTGGTATCTGAGCTAAAGAGCAACAGTTCAGACGCTGCCCAGAAACACTTAACTATGATTCTGCTCATGTTTAAGCTATTAGATGATCCTCAGAAGTTAGAGGGGTTAAGTCAAAGTTCTCCTCCAAGACTCTGTGGGGGAAAAATGTATCTCAGTTAGTTGGGGGTTGACACTACTTCTAAAGCTGCTGGGTTGACATCCCCCATCGATGCTCAGGAATTTAACTGCTGCCCATAAGGAGAGCTAGAGAAATCTAGAAACAAACAAACAAACACAAAACCCCCCCAAAAGCACCATATTTTACATGTTGTGGGTACATAGAAGCACATAGGCAGTGTCTTGAGCCTTACACAGCAGCCCGCTGAGCACCCAAGAGACAAACACAGGAGAAGAAATTTCATGCAAAGATCTTGGAACTAAAACAGACAAGTACAGTCAAAGAAGCAGAAAAGGGAAAGCAAGTGAACAGTTACATTTGGCAATTCTGCTTTTGAAAATAATTTTCTTATCTTTATATTACAATATGGGCTAAATTCAAAGGACTTTGAGTTTAGGCCTAAAGGCTCAGTGAATGGTTATTATCCTTATTGTGTTCAGCTCTGGTGATGTGCCTGGGACTACACCAGACAACCATAGCCCTGAGCAATTCAGAGTCTAAACCAGAAAGAGATAAAACAAGGTGTACTGAAAGATGCTGAGCAATGCTGTAATTTGGAAATCTTCCTGTAATATATAAAGTGAAAAGCAGAAAGCTTTAAACTGACAGGGTGGTTTCTGTGAATTTCTTAGAAAAAAAATGAGTATAAAAAACATCCCAGAAAACAGAGGTTGCAAACTGCTCTGCTGGCGTTAGGGAGTTTTCTGGAAGCAGGGAAGGAAACAAAAGATGTGGGAATGTTGCTGTTGGAACCTGGACACACGGAAGTCATGGTAAGAAATAAGGTCCAAAATGTCAGAAGGATGAAGTCTCATAATATCAAATTGACACAGGGACTAGGCTGAAAAAACTTAGAGAGCAGATGCACGTTTTAGCTACCAGAGTCATTTTTATATGTGGTTGGGCATAGCTGCAGGGGAAATTGAGAACTGCAGGTGCACATGGGACACGGGAGAGAGATGAGCCAACAATGACCACTAGTGGAGAGGTCAGTTGAAGAGGCGTAAAGAAAGCAGAACTGGAGGTAATTTCAACTTAAATTCTACAGTGAGTAATGACTGAAGTAAGAATGAAAAGCTGTCTCAACTACTGTGTCTCTTTTGCTTTCAAAATCTAGAAAATCCCAAGGGAAAAACACCTCACTGAAATTAATATTAAGTTATCAAAGTAATAATTCCAACACTTTAAGACATTTACATCTTTCCTAATTAAAGAGAACAGGACGTTGTTTATAAGAGCAGCTTATTCTAAAGTGTTACTTAGGGTTTTTCCCCACAGGGAAATAGCCTGTAATAGCTACTCCAGAACAGCTACTCCACAGCTGATCTGCAAAGTTTGAGCTCTTCTCCCACAGTCAGTGCTTTTTCAGTCCACACCAGTAGTGGCTTAAGCTAAACTGAAAATAAAACTGCAAGATGTTAGTCCAGAACAGCTTTTACATTTTAAATTCAGGGGCCAGTTCTTTTGAGAGTATGCCCAGATAGGTAAAAACTTTAAAATGAAGCTAACGTAAGAAACCAGGTTCAACTATTATTAACTAGATGAAATAAAAGTGAAACTGATGAAATGGAAATATCTGCCTAAAAAGGTAAGGTAAGCAAGTGCCATGAAGAGGGTCAGCTTGTAGCCGTGTTCTGAATTTTCTTGTAGCTTGTAGCTTACGTTCCCACCTGTAGATGGGGAATTTTGACCTTTTAAGAAAAAGGTTGGTCCCTGATTTGATCAGTAATAGCAACAATTTAAGCAGCATCTGAGCGCAGCTAAAGTTTTATAACAAAGCATCTAAAATAGGTGTAAAATGCCTATCAGTTAACATTGCAGACAATGTAAAATAATTGCGTTATACAAACATGCAACTGCCAGTTTCTAACTTAGAGTTTTCTAGTGGTACTCTGACACTTATTTTCAGTGTTAGCAGCTCCAAAGCTATTCTATTCTAAAGACCTAACTTCCTTGTTACATTTCTCAGTTTTGATGTGAAAATGGTAAACATACTAAATAAGGTGCTTTTTTCATTAAATAACGAACCTTTGCTTTTAAGATTAGAATGACTGATCTTCCATTCCGAGGTTTTTATCATATCTGTTCTTTATATCTACCTGAATATGCATTTCAGTTGAAGAGTTATTTCTTTAGCAAATCTGAAAAAAATCACATAACAAGAGAGTTCAGCACTTTACCTCCAATTTGCCATGTGCACAGCCTAATAGCAATAGGTTGGCTCTGTCCCTCTCACAGGAAATAGGAGACCAAGGCCATGCTCCATCACTAGTTGCTGACCACCAGCAAATGACCATATCTTGCATACAGTTTATTGCCAAGTGACGTTTCATCCTTCTACCTTCTGGTCCAAGTATATCAGTGTAAGAAATCTGATGGAAGAAAAAAAAATGCAGGAAATATTTGAAGTGCTAAAGTAGCACAGCAGGAGGAATTGGGAGCATTTACTTTGGATGTGTGAAAGAGAATGTGTGTATATATATACACACACTCAGACAACTGTGTACATATATCTTCATATAAGCTGTCTGTAAATGTAAAAAATATCTCCTTGGACAGAAAAAGACATGCTCACACTTTTATCTGTGGGGAGGGGATTGGGAAGGAAGGGAATGTGAGTTAAGAAGGAATTTACTGCAATGACTCCAATCAATACCAAAATGTACAGTCATGGTTGCTTGACAGCATCGACCTACACACAGGATTTAAGCTCAGCCATATTAAATGACAAGTTCTGCAAAGCTGACCAGGGAGCCAAGGCTAGTGTTTAAGACATAATCAAATACTAAATATATTCTACAGTGTGCGAGCAAACACGCATCTTTCTCTTTCCTCCCTAAATTAAGGAATCCAGATCCAAACATCTGCTTTGCAAGAGAATATATACTTTTCTGCATAATGTGGATGAGCTACAGCATCATGCGTAAAGTTTATGCAGCTCCTGAGAATTGTGCCTCTTCCTCAGGAAGGATTTGTGGAATTTATTATTCAAACTCTGTTATTTTGGAGCATGGTTATTTGAAAACATGAGCAGTGCACCATCTGGGTGACACATGCCAAGGAAATATAGATTGCACCGCATTTCTGCTTAAGGAATTAATGGAAGGTTGATAGCTAGGGGAAAAAAACCCACAACTATCTTGCCATTGCTGGTCAGCAATAATCGAACCACTTTCTGGGGATTAAGCGCATGGCTAAGCCTACTGGACCAGACACTAGCAAAGGGCAGGGGGTCTTCTTATCAGAGAAATGCTTCTGGAGCCAGTCTCACTACATGACAGATTGCTTTCATATTCCTGTCTGCAAGGCAACAAAGGATGGCAGTAATGCGATAATGCCAGAGTGCAATGGGTGTTAAGAACCCGTTGCATTTATGTATTGTATTTAGTAAATAATCAGGCTCATCCAAATTGTGATCTCACCACTCAACCAAGGCCATTAAAATCAAGGTTAATGCTTTAATAATCCTTTGCTGTTTTTTATATGGTCAAAAAGAACCCTTTTCTATTTGCATGGTCATAA
Source organism: Aegotheles bennettii (assembly GCA_013398125.1). NCBI lineage: Eukaryota > Metazoa > Chordata > Aves > Caprimulgiformes > Aegothelidae > Aegotheles > Aegotheles bennettii. The sequence continues at coordinate 295,304 of VZRW01011368.1, read as the reverse complement.
TATTATTGACCTCTTCATCCCCTGAATACACATCAAAAGGAACTGAAATCAAAGTAATTACCAATGTTGTTCTCTCATGGTAAACATTTAACTACTTGTACTGTCTCTTTCTTCAGTAAATTGAAATGGATTAAAAACCCACAGACAGGAAAAACTTGCAAAATGTCAATATTTTCAGACTATCCTGTGGTTTATTTGTCAAAATACTCCTTAGAATTGTAAAGGCAAAGCATACATAAAAGCTAACAGGTAGTTGACACTTGAATTAAAGCTATATATAAATAGTTAAATTGGTGACAACACATTTATTAGGATGGAAAAAACACAAATACTTTCACAGATATTAATTAGTGCTATATTGCAGAGTTAACAGTTCAGAACAATTCCATGTGTGATAACAGCCACAAATCTTCTGTAAACATTTATGCCTTGCATTAGACAGGGCCCTTTAAACCATGGACTAATAACACTGAGAAAAGGCAAACAATAACAGTTGTTTATTTTGCTGGTCTTCAATACTCCAGCCATTCACACAACAAGTCTTCCTTTCTTTTTTCAAAGTGTAAATAAAATCCAAGGTGGTAATGTTTAGAATGGGAGAGGATAGAAAAAGTAATTCTTCTATTTAGGTATGTATTGTGTAAATAAACCCCAACTTCTGGATAAATATCAAACTATGAGGAGGAAATCACTGGCAGCCCAGTACTGCCTGGCATTCCCTGCCAATTTTGCCCACCATGCGGCTGGACAGTGAACAATGTGAATCTGTTCAGGTACCAAAGAAATTACAATGTAAATATATCACTGCATGTAATTGTAAGTGAGCGTTTTCCTCGTTTGAGACACGGGAATTTAAACCCAAACACTAAGTACATTTCTCAAGACTACACCAAAAGTCAGAAGGAGAAGTGAAGGCTACATTCAAATTTCCTGAATCTCAGCTCCATATTTTAATCCCACGGTAGTTTAACAGCAGTGTAAGCTACCTTTTAATGCAATTTCTCTTGAAAAAAATAAATGAAAATAAATCAACACTAGGGAACTGATTTTTCTAAAGCTGTTTTGTTACAAGTTCCCACATTTGCAATTGAGGACCATCTTTTGTTTCTTTTGTTACTACTGATAGCAACACCACTGTTGACTGTGTCTGTGATCTTGTAGCTTTTGTAAGTTTGACCCAAAGCAGCCATGAAGAACTCTAATTCAATGCAGAGAGCTGACACAATATTATTGCAGCAGTGAATAACACTTTCCGCCGGCTCACACTGGCGCAATTTTGAAGATAATAAAAATTATATTTAGCTGCCTAACTAGCAAGCCTCACACAAAAGAACATTCAATTAAAAAATGCAAATGCCATTTTTGGCTGGCAAAGAAATAATCCTCAGTGATTCCCACTGATTTCAAGAGAAAGCAAAGTTAACATTGAACATGGAGGCGTTTCCAGAAGCTCAGCTGTGTCAGCAAAGGACTGAACATAACAACCCCATTAAGGAGTACAGCAGATATTTCTGGTTTCCTAGGGCAGAGAGGGTTTTCTATGGATTAGGCTTTCCTTCCTTCCCAAGAAAAAAAAAAACATCCTACCCATTAGATACAAAATGTGCCTGGCAATACCCAGAATGAAAATATATTTTCTAAACATTAATTAAGGAGCCATGGCCCTTGCAATTAAGTTGTCTTCGGCTCACCACAGCTTCTTCATTTCAGTTTACAGCTATAAAAATACCCAAACAACCAAACTTGCACCGCACGCCACCCTTGCTTCTAAAGCACAACCTTAAACACCACAGGCCAGGCACAGGCACACCATTTTAAAGTAAACTACTACGTATCAGCTCGGTTCCTGGTGAACAGTGAACTGTCTCAAATCCACGTTATAGAGGTTGGATCAATCTCGCAAACACAAGTCATTGCTGAAAAGAGGCCCTGAACTGAAACAGCCTGGAAAATGTATTAGATACTCATCCTAGCAGAAAGTATTTCTACCAAGCAAGTTAAAACATAATATGGCAAACTTAAATTAAACACATCCTTAAAAAGCTTGCCTTGCACATGCAAACTCCCCTGTGTGAGGAAGCAAATTACTGAGGGGTTGTCAAGGAGAAAATATTTGCCAGCACAGGGTTGTGTTCTTTAACACTTATCTGGTTTGAAACACACACAAACTCTCTCTTTTGCTTACTACATCTCCCTACTTCTCTTGGGTGAAGTCTTGTCCCTCCTTCGTTCTCGCAGTGAATTGGACACAGCTCCTTTTCTTCTCTGCCTGTTCAAAGTTAATTGCCTTTGGCTGATCATTTTTTCCTACAGTTGCAGTGCTGAGCTCTTCCACCTAAGGTCAGCCACTGCCCTGATGTCAAAGAGCCTACGGTTGAAGTAAGTTATGATTACACAGCCCCATCCACCCAAGACACGGTGTAATTCACCTGGTTTTACTGGCACTGGTTTTACTGACACCCAAACCAGCTCGTTTCAAGCCAGCTCAGCCCTCTTCACCTTTCAGCTACTGCTGTGACTGTGGTACAGACAGACCCATACATGCGGGGCTGGAAAAAAGGAGTATTTTAATCTTCAGTGTGTAAGTAGTGAATTGGGATAGAGAGGCACCAAGGCACTTGCCTAAGGTCACATACAAAGTGTGTCAGTGGTGAGAAACTCAGCTTCTATATCCGGAGTCCCAGCTCAGCGGCTTGATTGTAAAGCCAACTGTCCAACAACATGATTACTGGAACTAGAGGCAAAATTAAGATTTCTGCAAAGAATTACAACAGTCTTGGAGCTCAGACAGATGACTGAATTATCACAACTTCACGAGCCTGTGTACATCAGCTGAGCCACAGTAACTGACCATGCATGCATTTTTAGCCCACAGCAAACAAGAGGCAAAACACATTAGCTGAAATCTTTCACTCTGAGGTTTACCATTACAGATTTTGCTTCACGCTTGTTAGATGCTGAGAATGTGCAAAGGGTCAGTTACTGCTGCTCAACTCACATGAGGTAATCTGCTAAACAGGGGTAACTCAGCTGTGTGTCCGAGCCCTCAACCTGAGTACAGTAGAAAATTGGATTCCTCCTAGCACAGTATTTTAACTCATGAACTCAGAATGCCGTGTAATTTTTTTTCTTACTTTTCAATAACTGCTGCTTTTAAAATTTGAGCTGTTCTGATCAGTTATATAAAGGTTTGCATTTTATACTGCTGTGCTGTAGCAAGTACCAGTGATTCATAATGCAAAGTTACTGCAGTATTTACAGTCACCATTGACAGCCATACCTTAAGGTCCAAACAAGAGAGTTTCTCCAGCCTTTTGTTCGCATCAGAAGAATCCATCTTCTTTGTGAACTGAACAAAACAGAGCTGGTTGTGGTCCTCAAATGACAAGATGATGAAATTGTCTGTAAGAACAGCTGAAAAACAAATACAAATTGTCACCACTGTAATACCTGTTTCGAGGAACAAAACAAATTACTGAACCCTCCAGTGAGACACTGCAAAAGGCAATTTTTTCAAGACAGTGTCTTAAATATTACACTGAAGCCTCTGTAATCTCCTAAAAGGCATCGATGTGTCATCCTGCCAGGACCTTCTTGGGAATGAGAAATAAAGGCTAGGGAGTACTCTGATTACATAAACATGAATAAATTATCTCATATCAAGTTACCACTACATTCAAATATATGTTTTATGCCCTTCCACATTCATTTTCATGTCTGTTCACCCTTGAATTAAAAAAAAAAAATATCTTTTTTTTAAAAACTATACAGATAACCAAGATGGAACAGGCTGAGTTAGAGTCTGGAAAAGTGCAGTGAAATCTCTGCTGTTATCATAAGGGGGTGCTAGACCAAAACAGCTCAAGATAAAAGTGGATAAGTAATTTGACAATGAAAATTAATTAGAAAAGAGTATCTAGGATTTTTCCCTAGTGTTATCTGGTTATTCTGGCAGTGCCCACATTTAAAGAGATGTCTCAGAATGAAGTGAGACATCAGGGTAACCAGTACCAGACCACTGAAGAATTGTTAATGAGAATCAGGTTTAAAGCAAATCTAGCAAGCTCTTTTCACAAAGTAAACTCAGAAATCTCTGCTAAAAGGAAAATGCCCAATAAAGTGGAACACAATTTCAAAACAAACAAACAAAATACTGTGGAGCAACCCTTGAAAAACAAACAAAAAAAGGTATTTGTGACTAATATACAAAATTCTTAAATGTATTTTATATATCCTGAAGTTGATTGACAGTGCAGCCTCACACAAACAGTAAGAACTGGCTACTCAGCTTTGTTTGATTTAGTCAGACTTACAACCAGTTTCGTGTTCCAATAGTCATTTGCTGGCACAGCCCTGAAGTATCTGGTATGCAGATGCTAAAGGGTAAAGTTTAAAGCCAAATAACTGCCCTTGAAATGTAACCGTAACACTAGCTTTTGGAAAAAAAAAGGAAAAAAGAAATGGTGATAAAGTATCTGACACGGTGAGTTGGAAGCTATAGCTGAGATCTTAAACACACATGAGAATTCAAAGCCACTGAGGTTAGGGTTAAATTTTTGGATACTAAAGATTCACTAACATAGTTCTATTCATGTTATTCTTCCAGACTAAACTACAATACAGTGTAAGGATCAGATGTACAGAAAGGATCAGAAGGACACAGTATTGAAGCTTGCTTAAGTAACCAGGCCAATATTCAACAGATGCCTGGGCATAGAAGAAAATAAAGATTAAAGCTAAATCTAGCATATATTCTTATTAAAAGGATGTAATTTGGGGTTACTTTTTAAGAATTTGGAAGATAATGCAGGTGTGATTTGGCTCAGACTGAAATTCCATATTCTTGGTCACGCAGATGCCAAGATACTGACACCTGGCTGGGTTCTCAGTGGAGCTCTGTACAGACACATTGAAAAAGCTATTGTACTCCTATAAAGCTGTTAAAAACTGGTACATTTCCTTAAGTTTCCTTCTGCATTAGACTAAAATTTCATTCCTAACAGTAACCAGTTAATAGTGAGATTCTGGAAGCCTAGAAACTAAATCAGAACACCTCCATGTAACTGATGTTATCCAGCCTTTTTTTAATAAGTAAATATTTTAATAATAACTATCACATGTAATTAATCAGCTGGTTAATGGTTGGTTCTGTCCCATTTTCCCACATGACAAGTTCACATGGCATGTTCACAGTGATTAAAATGTGTAAGAAACTGCATTTTAGAAACCCATTCAGTATCTGACAAGCCTGAAAACTTTGATGTTAAATATTATTCTTAAAGTGTTCTTAGTCCTGAGGGTTTAACTATGGCTTTACATGCAATTACTTGTTGTGTTTGCAAGTCCCCAGTGGCAATAATTAGTCTACCTCTTGACATACTGTTTCTGTACTCTATTGTTAATGTAGGCAATTGATTTGCACGTGGGTGTAATTACCATCACTGATGGTGTCGGAGATGAGCTTCCCCACCAGGGTCCTGTCAATCACCACCTTCTCCAGCTGTGGCCCAGAAAGGCTTAGGGACACCAATATACCTGAGTGAAAGAGGAGCTAAAGCCAAATAGTGAGAAAACAAGACATCAAGAATCATTAATGAAGTGAAACGTTCCAAGGTTTGTATTAGCAGCTGCCCATTACGTAGCAATCTAATTCTCAAAATTACAAAACAGACTTATTGTTGATGTGAAGATGTCTCATAATGACCTTGAAAGCTCTTCCAATGAAAGGCAGAGGTGTAGTATGACACAGAATTATACAGGTACGAGAATTACAGTTGCTGAATGCTTCAATAAGATATGTGCTAAGTCCCCAGATGTTGCATAAAATGCACTTAATTAGGTTGTTAAAAATGGAGATAAAAATTCTGTCCTCAATGAGTGAAGGGATGATGCTGATCACTCTACCATCCATGGATCTAATTTTTTCTGCATACACTGCATGAAAAAACACACAAAGTTGAGCTTCATGTAATTTTATATTATTAATACAGATTTAAACCATCAGTTTGTGCCATTCTTGTTATTTCTGATCATTCACATGTTGTTCAACTAAAGTAATGGTGCCCTGCCCCAGTGACAGCTGTGGGCTCCCAATGAATCCTCTCTGGCATAAGGTTATAGACGTCTCTTAGAAAGAAGGAATTTAAAACACGGGACAGAATAGTCAGAGGCTTATTTCAGAGTTAACTGAATATTTCTGCTTAATTAATCTCAGTTAAATGATACATATAATCTTGAAGACTAAGTTACGGTACTTATCAGCTCCTTCTGATGCTGTATCTTGTATGAGAGAGAGAATGCTCAGTGGGAGGAGTTATGAAAACCATTTCTTTTTGCATAATTAAGCCACTAAACTTCGTAATTTTCTGAATGCAACTATTGCAGCAAAGAAATCCAGAAAATAAACCCCATAAAATTCCCTGCTTCACTGTGAGTTGACCTCACTTTGCTAAGTTACTCCAGTAGCAGGAAGGAGTACATGAAAAGCTTTAATAGAGAGATATTATTTTCTTAATAACACAGTATAAGATAAAGTCAGGGGATTAAAAAAAGATTTCTGACCTTAACTCATTGCCAAACTTCCGTTCTACAGAAACCTTGATGTAAAAACAGTGGAAAAAAAAATTTAAAGTGTGACTTTGATCTTCACCTGCAGTACTGAAAACACAAGTGTATTTTAATTCACTCCCAGTGCCACCTCTGATCCCACCAGTTGCTAGGCTAGGTGACCTCAGTGTGTGAGCTAAAGTTCCAGGCCAGCTCTCAGTCCTGCTACATGGCAGCAGTTTGGAAGGACTCATTCTGTAGCTAGGTTCATCTCCCTCTAATCAGTAAAAAAAAAAAATAAATCAAATTACTATTCCTTCAGCAGAGGCTGTACCAGCCCTAAAGCTGCTGAACAATCTTCTCTGCCGCAGGAGTCTTCAGTGGGAAGACCACTGCAGAAAAGCACAGAGGGCTTTTTAAAAGAACTTACTACTAGAGAAATACTTGCTCTTGTGGAAGAATTTGGCATAAAAATCCCTGTCCATTTTATGCTAGAGGCTGCGAGACAAACACAGTTGCAATAGATTTTTTAATACAACACGCTGGGGCATAACCATCAGGTGAGCTTCCTTGCCGTGAGATCTACTGGATTGTATAATAAATAAAAAGTACTGGGGACAGGAATGTAGTGATCTAAGTGAGCTCGCCTCTTGTGCAATGCCCTGCTTCCAGTAATTTAGCTGTGAAAAGTCTCAGTTATACGTATTTTGCTGTATTAGTATAGCTCTGTACTCTCTGTAGACAAGCACATTTAAATACATCACTTCCTTGCCCCAATATCTTTAAGCAACATTTTTCCAATCTATCTTCCCATCAATTCACAGTAGTTTGAAAAGAAACTCTAGTGACATCCGAAATGGAAACAAAAAATACCTGTGATGTGAAATGGGTTTGTCAAGAGCAAATCATCATTTCCCATCCTGCCAAAGTCTAATCGTGCATTTGTTTGATAAATACATAGTCAATGTTTCAATATTCCCTGGCATTACAGATGTCCTTTAAGGCTTTGTCCTAGTAAAAATGTTAGACACAGTTACACTCGGGCAGCTTTTATTACAATCTTTCGAAACTTCAATTTATCCTTATGTTGAAGTTAGATTAGATAAAATCACAATTTATTTCCAACTTGATAATGTTCAGTCCAGCAAGGTCTGACTACAGCTGGCTATAACTGTCTGAAGAACCTAGTTGAAAAAGTGAGGGCTGACACCCAGAAGTTGCCAAACTATGATGCAAGCGATGATCAAGAAAAATGACATAAATATTCTGGAAAGATCAATTCTGAATTACTGAATGAACATCAGCCTCCCAGAGGAAATGCCCCAAATCCCTCAGTGTTACATGGCAACAAGAGAGCCCGTGCAGTCATATAAATAAACTCCCCAGTTTGTGTCTTCCACAATGACTTTGTTTGGGAGCTACGTTCTTCCCTCAGAAAATGTCCCTGGAATGGTAGGTGGCTCCAATGCTTCCTTTCCTTGCAGGGGATGAGTTTTACCTGACAGAGTAGGGATATAAACCACTCTTTCAGATAAAGAGGGGGGCAAAACATAGGAAAAAAAATGTGTTTTGATCTGTAGCTGGTCAGTGATCTCAAATGACCACATGCACGAGGCCACATGCTTGTCATTCTGCTGGCATCTATACGTCCACCAATGTGCTGCATAGCCTGCAAAGGCTGGGCTTGAGAGCAACAGATAAGGGTAGGATTCTTTAGTTCTTAAATGTTTCAGGGTGTAAATTCACTTTGTGTCTGTGTTTGTTTCCTGGTAATGACATAAATCACACCTGCTACAGAGCTAGAGTAGAAATCTATGAAAACTCCTCCAGGGTATGATGATAAAGGCATTTATATAAATATAAAATATTGTGCTAAAGGGTGTGCTTTGCTTTACATCTATGAATCTAGGCATTAAACCAATGCTATGTATTTTCAACATTACACAGATCTCTTGATGATATCAGTATGGCATGATAGAATGATAGAAAGTAGGTTAAAATAATTTCCATGGCTTTTATTGTTTCTCCCATTGCACTCCCTCCTCCTTTATTTTTACAGTAAAATATTATTTCCTATTATTCTCCACTGAAGTCTGAGATATTTGGGTAAAACTTACATTTTAATTTAACAAATTGTTGCTATAATAACTTACCATGCTTGGTAATACACCTGTGCTCCACAGGTTAGCTCCTTCCCTCTAGGAACCTTAAAGTCTAAATTTGAAAACCAAATCAGAGACCTTACACACTCTGTGGCCATGTAAGGTCAGTGCTTCTTCCACCTCCCTCTAAAAATCCTTTGGATTAGAATGGGGGCTTTCATAAAGTTTACAATCAAATACAAGTAGCTACTTAAATAAAGCAGGGAAGCAGTGGAGTCACCATCCCCAGAGGTATTTAAAAGCCATGTAGATGTGGTGCTTAAGGACATGGCTTAGTGGGGACTTGGCAGTGCTGGGTTAACAGTTGGACTTGATGATCTTAAAGGTCTTTTCCAACCAAAATTATTCTGTGATTCTGTATTATCTTTCCTCAGAAATATTCTGAGAAAGAAAAAATATTTATGTGCTTGAATCGAAACTTCACTACTTCAATTCCTCACCATGTAGCCTATGCAAAGACTGTTGCATGATAATAAGATTTACGTGCTGTTATACATAAACTTGTATAGTTAAGCTCATATTTTGGTGGAAGAGAGCAGTCCAATCATAAGCACAAATGAATAATAAAGCAAATGGGGAGGACTGCAAACTTGGCTTGAACACAAATACACAGTGACCCAACTCCAAGAAGTACTGCTGAGGGGAACTGCTGATCCTTGGGAAAGAATAAAAGCAAACCTAAGAGATTTACACAAGACACAGTAATTCCATCTAATAGATATCAAATTAGGGGGGAAAAGCTCACAATAATGAAACACAATTTTTTCAGATTGAAGCACTGTGATGTGAAAAACAGAAGAGTCATCTCTACAGTTTTAACAGTCTCTAGGTGTTCCTGAACAACATAGGAAAGCATGACTTCAGACCTGTTGGCACAGCCTTTGTACTGGAATGTAGTCTAAGCAAAATGTTTGGGCACCTGGTCACTCTACATGCTGGGAAGGAAGGGCCACTTAATTTCTGTGTTACTGAGGAGTAGAACGTGAAATACTTGATAGGAATTATGTACTTTGTGTGCCAAAAATGGTCCTCCAATGAGCAAGGCAGACATAAGAAGATACTCAGGGGAAGACATAGCCCTTCCCTCCTCCAACAAAGTGCTCCAAGATGTATTTGAATTACTTTTTATTAAGCAAAGGACTTGAGTAAAGGCTCATGACTTATGGACTTTAGTAGAACTTAAGCATGTACTTAAGTGGATCACTTTATCCTTGTAAGCCTTAGCCCTTGACTCCTTGTTCATGCAGCTTAGCTGCTTATCAGCCCTTCTACCTAAAAAGATACCTGCGGAGCAAAGCCAGGATTTGCTTCTATCTGATTAAAATTGGAAGAGAAGAAAAATATGCCATTAAAAAATATTGCTGCAAACTGTTTTCCCTTATAGAGCCCAACAGACAAAGGAATATGCAAAAGGAAAAGAGAATTGCAAAGCATTTCTTGTTCAAGCAGGTTCCCAGGGTTTTTCCCCACCTCTTCATTCCAGATTGCTTTCTTAGCCACCCTACTGTAATTACTCTGTTGCATGCCTTATTACAGATGAAGTTATTGTTGTTACACGTTACTGTTTCACAATAATCAATGCATTTGTAGTTCTAGCTCCAAATCTCCAAAACCACACAACACATTAATGGCTGTGATCAAAAGCAACCAAAAAAATTTAATAGGGTAGTGTTCCTCTTAGCAACTGGTGACGGGGACCAGCTTCTCATGTATTCCAGCCAGAATGTCTCAATTTTGGTATCAGATGTGCTAACGTATGTCACCACATATCTTGCTACATCAGTTTGCTTATGGGCATTGTAGCTGATATAACAAGCCACGTCAGCAAATACTGCTCTGTATCTCAATTCAGAACTCAGTTCTAAGTTTGTCAATGATGGTAATATAAAGGCAACTCATATACACACGTAAATTGCAACACAAATCAAATTAAATCAAATCAAAGTCAGTTAGCAAAGAATATATACACCTTTGTCATTAGCAGCTAACAGATAGGATTCACAGCTAGTGCTTGGCTTTTATGCAATACAATAATTCAGCGCTGGCATGTCTTTAACTCTACACCAGAATGCAAATGTAAAACTAAAACAAGTTGGAAAACAAACATTTTGGCTAGGTCTCAGTAAGTTTTGCTACCTTATATTGTAAAACTAAACCCAAACCAATGGCATCATTTCATAGGATTGGTTTCATCATTTTGTGGCCAAACTTAAAAGCATTCCAAAGCATTAGAGAAGACCAAGAGAAAGGGAAGCAGCCAGAGCTGAGTTGAGTAAACTCAACAATATTGATAAAATTAATTCCTTAGATTATTACTCCTCGGCAGGGAAAGATAAAGAGTAAATTGTTTATTTAATTATAAGCAATACAGCAGCATCTTATTGTAAAGACTTCTTGTCTTTTTTTCCCCCATTATCCTTCTTTCATGGACTATTTCTTTTCCTTTGGGATCAACTAACTGAAGATTACAGGATTATTTCAGCAACTCATCACAGGTCATCAAAGCTGGGGTTCAGAAGCACCATGCAGAAACGGTGTGCATTCAGATCCTACTGGAACAAGCAGGAACAGAGCTAAAGAAAAGACCTCAGTCCTTTAGAGCTCAACTAAGCTTTTTTAAATAGGAGAACAAGCTCCTTGACAAAAATCCCTGTGCTGTCTAGGTTATGTTTACATGAACTGGCACATGGTCTTTTTCAGAAGCTCTAAGCAGTACCAGAATGTACACTTAGCACTGCAAAAATAAAGGTCAATGGATTTTTTTTTACAATGGACAAGGATGTAAATATGAAACTTCTAATGCACTGTATAAAAAAACAGAAGAAATTTTGATGCATAAAATGAAACATTGAGGAAGTCAGAAAGCTGGGCCAGCATTATAGCAGTTCTAGGCAAACTCATATACAAGAGCCAGGTTTGAGAAGTACATGCATACAGTGGACAAGATAATCTGCACTCAAAGTAGATTTTTCATTGGGGCATATGCACAAAGCCTGATTGGTCATTTGCACACCAACAGCTAACATGACAGCACACTTGCTTTCAGCAGACGTGCGTTTAAATTTATAACCCAAATTTTTGCCTGTGAGCTAATTAGAAGCTGAAAGTGCTCGAGGAAATCAGTGAGAGACTAGGAACAATGACGTTTAGGTTCCAGAAGGCTGCAGTCCTATGCTTGTTTCTCACAAAATCTGAGGGAAATCATGCTACTTGTTTAAATAATAATCTTGTTACCATTGTATCACCTTTCGATTTACTTCTGTTTGTTCTGTCTCACTAAAGGCACAACAGCCACCGAGTTTTTGGATAATACAGTGTTATTGCAACACAAAGGGAACTCTTTCCAGTCCAGCTAAAGATATGGCAGATTCAAATATATAAAACTCTTACTGAAAAAATGTGTTGGCCATTGAGTTCAATATTTTAATTTCTATAAATTCATTTATTTGCCATTGTATTGCTACTATGGAAAAAAAAAGATTCTATAATTAAAGCATACACTCAGATTTAGCCTAAATCACTGAAAATTACAAGTCAGGGTAATTCACTACATGCTCTCCATGCTGTCTGTTGCTTTGTTACACTTGAAAGTTAATGCAAACATGAACTCTTCTCTTTCCACTAGCAGCTGCTCTGGTATCCATCCAGAATAGCATGTGAATACAGTAGTGCTGTGACACAGATCACACCATTAGGTAATAAGCACTCTCTGCTGAAACAGTTAATTAGTCTCCTACTTAGAACTAAAGAAAATAAAAGTACAATATCTTTCCCAGAAGCTTCAGAACATTTGTATCAAAAAGGGAGAGTCCAGATATTCCTGCAAAATGCTCAAAGACAGGTGAGCAGCAGAAAAACAAATTGTTTGACATAAAAAACTGATTGAAGACAGCTTTTCTGTTCTAGACTCTCCCAAATTATTAATTTTCCTTTGCTTTATTTTCATTTGTTGGAGAGCTTGTATTTGCAGAAAGACAAGAAGTGGAATAACACAATTGTTCTGGCAGAACATTCCAAACCCTGCTGGAGACTCCAATTAGCAGCCATTATTATATAAAACAACATTTTGGTTTGTGATTGAGAAACCAAAAGCAGAATTTAAGGTCAGAGAAACGACTATGATTTTTACCTATAACTAACTCTGGCTGTGTTATAAGCTCTACCAGCACTTTGTCTCCTTTTTGTTTATGTAAGACAAACTCCTTCGAGGATGCTAAGCAAACAAAAAAAAGAGTTTTATATATACATAACTGATACTCAACCTAAGGTGTTATATTATAAAGTCAGGATGATCAAATTCTGGCAAGAAGCTCACTGTACCAAAGTATGTCTTGGTAAAGAATTCGAGTGGATGCAGATAGATGGGAGGGGAAGGAAAGTGGTAGAGGCAGAATGGATGGGGAAAGCAAATGAAGAGAGAGCAAACTGGGAAGGAGATGAATACACTCATGGCTAATTGATTCAGTATTTCTTAACCAAATTCTTTTCTCAATCAGAACAATAATAACAAGAAAAAAAAATCCTCTAAATTAGCATCCAATTAATATTTAAATCAGTTCTAGAGGATTAACATTCACAGATATATACATGTAATCTGTAAGTGAATGATATACATTTGCTAGCAAGAAGATCTGATAGGCAAATGTAGCTTAAACAACATCATCTTTATTATTGATCCAAAGAGACAGTATACTGTTTGGCATGTCAGGTATCTAAAAATTTTGCTATTCTTAAAGACCTTTCTGGAATTTTAGCTGTATAATGTTTGCAATATTTAATATTCATCCTGCTGACACATTGGGAACTACTTGAATTAGAAGAAAGAAAACTATGAATCTGAAAAAGCACAAAAGTTAGAACACAAAGTTTGTTTTTAGAAATAGTGTTAGTAAGATTTACAAGTATTCCCTGTGCCAAAGCAGCTTCAAATACGATGCACATCCCTCGGGAACAATGAAGACTACAGGGACTTATAAAATACAAATGTTTTTCAGAACAAGCCCAAGATTAAGGAGCTAGAGCACGTGTCATGTCCAGATCTCCCACCTGCCCTACTGTTCTGTGCTAATGAGGATGTGAAAACCTGTTTCCCATACACAATACCTGGAACTTACCTAGACAGAGAACATAGCCACGTGTCACAGTGTCTTTTGTTCCATAGCTTGATTAATGATCTAGTTAGTTTAGAGTTATAGCTTCCCTCCCATGTTACACAAGCACACGGTAAAAAGATTTGCAACAGACAACAATTAAGATATAAAAGTGTACTGTAACAGACTACAGACTTGTCTATATAACAGCTTCCTTAATCTTCACTTTCGAGGTAGGGGATGCTTTTTTTCTCCAAATAATAGTGATCTCACAGAATCCGGGCGTTTTAATGTAATTTTTCTTATTGTTAAAAAACATTTTTGTTTTGCAGCATCTATTTCAGGTTAGAAATTTAAATAAACACATTCTAGGTAATATTTTTTTTTTTAAAGTGACTTTCTGTGTCAGTTAACATCTTAACACTATTGCATCACCAAATGGCTGTTTGGCTCCACTGACTGAACACTGCAAGAGCTTGTCAAAACATTTTACCTGACAGATATGTTTGTTCTTCCATTTGCTCAGCATACATTGACTGTTTTGCATTAAGTCCTAAAGGACAACAGAAAACAGAGAGTCGAGTTGGCAGTACACATTGTCACCATCAGTTAACATACTTCTGACTTTCAAATTTACAGATGAAGCCTGCCACACAAAGATGCAGCTGTTTTAGAACAGCCTGTCAGACAAAAGCACATTTATCATCACTGGGAGAGTCGGGTCTTTATGAAAATTAAAGCTGATGAAAGAGGTTTGAAAACCAGATTATATGTTGCTGTACTTGAAACTTTCTGAAACATACCTCTACCTCCTTGAGTGCTTCTCGCAGTTTGTCTGGCCGCCTGCTTTTCAGTATCCAGGGATAATCTCGAGCTGACAAATAAAAGTAAAAAAGCTAAAGATGATAGAGAAATGTGTGTATATAGGTGACTGTATATATACACACATATATTTCTGCTTGTGTGTGTGTATGTGTGCAAACATACATATATATAATAAAAAAAAGTTCTCCAAGTTGGCCTCCTTTTCTATGGAAACACAACTAAATTTTATAGGGTTCCCTTAAACATAAAACTTACCTGTAACTGGAAGGAAATGGCTGTGGTTTCTATCAGCTTGTATAGTCAAATGATATCCTTTTGAAAGGCTGCTGTAGGAACAGTTAGCATCAAATACCCACGCTGACCATGACTTCACCATGGCAATTGTGTACAAAGCTCTCAGGATGTAATACCTTACCCAGCTGCTAAGCACTTGCAATGAGAAAGCATCTCACATTCAGCATGTTAACTCGGACTCAAGTTATCCAATTCTGAACAGATACTATTCTTTTGAACTAGCATTTCATTGCCTAATTTCAAAAAGCAGGCACTAACGTGTCTGCAAAATACATATGCATGAATGTATGTGTATGTAGAGGTATTAAAAAAGGTAATGGTGAGCATCATAACTTATATCATGGAATATAGTTATTTGTAGGATTTGTTCTTGAAATTTGGTCTGAATAATCTGCCGAGTCAAGGAAACAAGGAACCGAATGGGTGCTACAGTCCTTTAACAAATTTATTAATAGTTCAGCAAACTATTGTGAAAATTCTGGCTTAATACATTAATCCCAAAACCAGGAGGCAAAGCTTCCTCTGGAGCTCCTTGTTTCAGGGCTGAGAATTAGGCTGTAATAACTTGTGAAATCTCATCATTTAAAAGCAAGCAGTTTTCTGTTCATAAGCATACAATAAAAATCCATGAGAAACTAGGACACACTGTCTTTTTAAAATCTTGCCTATTTAAAGGAAACTTGATGAAAAGTTTTGAGCTCCAAGCTGTCAGTTTGTATGCCAACTTCCAGACCGAACGACTTCACAGTTGTGTTTAAACCTCCCTGCAAGAAGGAGCTTACAATAGAAGTGCTATAGAGTGAAAAAAAAAATTGAAGGATTTCATATATCAACAAAAGAGCACACCAACATACAACTTCTTTGTGTTTTATTGGACTGAAGCCAGCGTTGGTGGAACTGTTATAATAATATTAATTAGGCATGTAAGATCACATTTTCAATGGGTGCCTTCATAAATATTGGAATATTTACCCACATATGCAAAAAGGGAAATTGCCTGTATAGAAACCAACTTATACACACAATTCATCAGCTGTGAATAAAGTTACCCAGTGCTCCTCTAAGAAATGTGCTATACGGTAATTGGTGCTTCTATATTTACAGCAGCAAGCTGCAGTAGCTTGTGTTCCTTTTGTATGCCACAGATAGAAGGGAGATGAGCTGGGGCTTCTGTATAACCGGGTTTATCTGGGCCTGCTTCTCTTTTCACACAGGCAGCACCTGTAAGATAACGCTACGCAGAGCACAAGGGATGTAAATCCACCACGCTCCTCCCTACTTACAACCCCTTCTCACCTCCCCACCTTCACAGAGCTGTATTGATTCTGACTGACACACTACACTCTGCAGCAGGGGTACATTCATCACCACTATACCCATCCCCAGCAGGGCTTCAACCTGCTCCAAACACACCTTACAGTGTTGCAAACAACAAGACTTGCCTTCAAAGGCACACACAACACCACGTGAATTTTTGTTATGATAAGATAAAGCATTCAGGCAATTCTTACAGCACACATACTACTTTGTGAAGTCATCTAAGTATCAATTAGATTTTCCAGAGTTGTCACATAATGATGTTTGAGCCTTAATGAATGCTCTGAGCATAATAACTATGCAGGAGTTGTAAAACTCGAGCTGAAGAAAAGTTGTACTAATATAAAAATCTGTACTTATATAAAAATCACAGTACTGCTGTGTGATAGCAGAAACTGAAATTGCTTTTAACCAGATAATGCAGGAACAGTGTAAATGTTTCAAAGCTAAAAGCAGTCTGTGAAGGCAGCTGATTATGAACCTGGGATTTGATTTTGGCTGGAAGTATGGTGATTTTTAGTTTTGAGGCAGTTGGTATTCCAGTTCAAGAGCTGAATGGGAAAATGTTTATTGCTCATCTGAGTAAATTTCCTAAGGAAAAATCTGGATTGTGATTATTTTTGCAACTCCTCTTGACAATGGGTTTGAGAAGCAACACACGCTGCCATGCTTAGTGACACAGAAAAAAACCAAATGGGTTGTAAATCTATCAGGAAGGAATAATTACAAGTTTTCAATTGTTTCTGCTGTGTAGTTTTGCAGCTGTCTGTGTTAGATGGCATGTACACAAAGTTACACTGGAAGCAGCCTGAGGTTATTTTAATGCCCTTCCAGGGGCATCACCAATCCAAATTAATAACTTGGTGTTACTGTAACAAGAAACTCAGAAAGTGTCCTTACATTCTCCTAGCTTTTGCTTCTCTTCTAAGTAACAATGCTTCATCTGTGATGCTATGGAAAGAAAGGATGAAAAGATGAATGATAATCCTTACAATGGCTGTCAGCAAATATTAATATCAGAGAGAAGATTCATGCAGTTTAATAAAACACAGAAATTTACAAAAAATTAAGACAGCCCCGATGTTTTCACCTCGTAAGGCAGATATCTTAAATTTGCAGTGAAAGAAAGGCTTATGCAGCCCTACAGGTGGGCTGGAGTTACTGAGCCTCCAATCTCATCAGATAGCGAGGTGAGCTGCAAGTGAAGCCAGGAGAGAAGCTGAGTCAGTCTGTCAGCAGAGCCATGGAGATGGTGTATTAACCACGGAACCAGCCCCTGGGGTGCCCGCACCAGCTCCGCTCCCACCTGGCCACACGGAGCAGGTAACTCGAGCCCAGCAGACCTCTTGGCCCATCGCGAAACTTCCAGGATTAACAGGATTAATCAGATAAAGAAAATTGATCGTTCACTCTGAAATGGCCATTTCAGATACCAGGCAGGGAAGGATGGGTGGGTGGGTGGATGGAGGAGGCCAGGGCTGGCACTCTGGCGCGTCCACGATGCCCTCTGCTGGGATTCCAGCAAATTCCCAACCGCCGCAGTGGCCAGCACGACCAGCCCAGCCTTAGTGGGGTGCTTTGATGTTCTGCAGCAGGTGAAAGGGCTGAACAGAACATAAATATAATATAAAATACCAGAATTTAGAATATAAAATCCCACTGAGGTTTCTAATGACAAAGGTTGTTTTTATGTGAATATTCTTCCAGCTTTTTTTCTTCTGTGGAATAAAAAGTTTTTAAATACTCTGACATAACTTGGGAGAGAATCTCCTTCTGGGTTTCCTTGCTATATAGAAATACAGAAACACATTCACTAGAAATTTGAAGCTGCATTTTTCAGAGCAAGCAGGCAGTGTCAAAGACTGAACGTTTGGAAGTTTTGTTTAGTTTTAGTTATGGTTATTTGTGTTTTACCTGGTTCTTTCTTGTCATAGTACTGGTGGATCCCCATATCTTCATCTGTACAATGTAAATATATTTAGTTATGGATGTGACACTGGAAACAAAACGCAACTTAGCAAGCAAAGTTTGGCATCTCCATTTCTGTTACCTGGAGCAGAGCGTTAGGTGTCTGAAATACAACACTGAAAAAACTACAGCATATAATCTGAATACCAGTAGGACTTTGAAGAACCAGCAAGCAAGGGCTGAAGGAGAACGTGACAAATCCTTACATTTATTTGGAGCTGTCATTTCCTTCACATATACTTTGATCCTCTGCCAGCTGCCAACACACAGAAGTATTTTTACCACTGTCCTAGTTAGCATCTCATGTTCTTTCACAAAGGAAGGTAAGGATCATGGTGGAAAGTGTACCTTAGAATTACTGTTTTCTGATTTCTGATGACTGACATAGGACTTTTTAAAGATTCATGAACTCAAAGCTGCCCTTCCAAAGGACCCAATATTCTTGATCTGTAGGTATTATTGTCTACCTGGTTCCCATGGCAAAGGAATGTGGATGTCTCTGGTACAGTGGGACTGCAAACCACACCAGCCAGCTCCCGATGGGGCTGACTGGTAAATACTGAGGTGTACCACAGCAAGCTCCACCGAGATCATCTAAATATGGTCTAAGTTGCATTGTTTTAGGTAATTAGTTTGGCACTACATCTGTTTCCTTCTAAACTCAGACAGGGATATACCTTAAATTACAATAAATCACAACTATTTGCTTACTTAAACCACCAGACATTTCTATGAATTACAGCTTTTGACTTTTATATTATTACATTTTATATTACAGAGCAGCTCCCATACAGAGATGGGTTGCCAAGACATGGTGAGCCAATATTTCAACAACAACATCCAACTGAATATTCATTCACACCCAACTGAACTGTTAATGATTTAAAAATAATAGTTCAACACAAGTATTGTACACTACAATTGGCATGAAGTGTCATAAATAGTATTTTGATATGGACCACTTCTAAACCAGCGGGGTTTTAGTATTATATTCTAGTAATAGCAGGGCAAGATGAATAAATGTAATTTCTACGTGGCTAGTAATTACTCATGTCTCTCCTGGAACAATCAATTAATAAGATAAATATATCCTTGTAAGTATAAAATTTCAAGTAATCATGCAAAATAACCAGAACATACAGTAATTTTTTATTTTCATGCTAAGTACAAATCATAGTGCCTCTGCAAATCACTTGACTATTGATCTTCATCCACCTAAACTAGTCATTAAACTGAAGCTTACAGTCAAGTAGTGCATGGCTTCCTAAAAAGGCAAATGCATCCAATTAAATACAATCTTAACATTTTTTACTTGAAAGGATGCTCAAGCTCTACAATGAGATAAGCAAAGAAGCTGACAAAGTTCAAAGATCATTTCGCTGCATAATTTTCTTTCCCC
Source organism: Aegotheles bennettii (assembly GCA_013398125.1). Lineage (NCBI taxonomy): Eukaryota > Metazoa > Chordata > Aves > Caprimulgiformes > Aegothelidae > Aegotheles > Aegotheles bennettii. The sequence continues at coordinate 275,703 of VZRW01011368.1, read as the reverse complement.
TAAGTATAAAAACCACCTCATTTGGGTATTCAGAATTTTATATCACTTTAATATTCACGACCAAACTTTGCTGTTTTGTTATAGGAACAGGTAACAGCTCACCTCTGATACGCAAGTTATTCTTCAAAGACCACAGAAACATCTCAGTCAAGCAGAAAGACATCTGGTGGCAGATGGAGCCTTAACACTATTAAAAGAAAGAAAAACTGCATGAGCAAATTAACTACCCTTTATTACCAGTGAAACTCCCATTATTTTGGAAACTAAGTGCTAGAAGAACCTATCACAGTTGATATTTTGTTATATGTAAATTGTAGTTTTAAACTGCAATAAAATGGCAAACACATGGGAAAGAATAAGAAAGGTATCTATGTCTACATATACATCATGTAGAGGCAAACTAACCTGTTTAGATTTACAGCTGCTCTCACTAAATAACTGTGCTTGATGCTTCTCATATACACATTACAATCTATTTTTACTCTATGGTTATTAGATGCAAAAATGAAGCCACTACGTAAAGATCTTGTTTATGTAGGAGAATTGGACTTCCAGGCCAAATTTTTTAACCACTGTACATTGGGAAGTGTCAACATAGCCAAGAAATAGTCTTGAACACATGATATTTGCAGACATTAGAATACATTAATTATATTAATACCTTAAATATTTTTCCAAATAAAAAGAGAGCACATACTAAATCAATTAAAACTGGCAAAACAACAGACGTAAAGCCTATAAAATGTGAGTTGAAATGTTACATACAGTTATAAACTGCTTGCTGTGTTTTTTTGAACAATCCATTGAAAAATTCCCACTAGAGGATGTGCTGTGCTTCAGAGCAGCATTGGGAATCTCCTGAGAAGCAGTAACTAATAAATTTCCCCGAGTACTTTCCTGGAGTGCTGTAGTCAGACGTGGACCATCAGACCCTTCCCATTAGTGCCACCTAGGAATTAATTACAAGCTAATTGCAGAATTCCTGTCACACAGAGTATCAGACATTCACGTCAAGAGCAATGAAAAACATGTCCCAGAATCTCAGGTAGCATCAAGGAAGCCACCGTAGTCCCAGCAGATCTATGAGACCTTGAGGTATTATCACTCAGGCTAATGTGTATGTCCTGATGCACTGCCTAATCCACTGAAATAGCACCAAGTGGAAATAGCATTTTCTTCACACTGATCCCCAAATGTACAAAAAGTCTTGCTGGCTTACCAAATCCCATAGTTCTATAAAAAAAAAGGCAACAAATAAAAGCTCACAACACACATCTAGCAAATGGAATGTACTTTCATATTGGGTGAGAATAAAGTTTGGAAAAAAAATGCAAGGAGATTAGTAGAGGGTGGTCTGATGAACGTGGGAACCATTTCTGGTGTGAGTATGGATGAGGGCAGCCTCCCATTTTCCATGTGGACTACAGTAAAAGGAGATTGTACATTATAATTTTCTTATTTGTTTTCTCTTTTTTTACCTTCTCACCTTAGCAAGTGAAACAAAACTTGCATTCCCCAAGGCCCATAGATCCTAGATTAGAATCTCTCACTCATCGGAAGTCGCCAAATTGAGTGAACTTCTCAAAATCCTATCATGGTTTGATTAAAAAAACCTTCAAACCTTTGACTGGCAGATGATCTGTTCAGCTGGAGAGAAGGCACATCTGCCCAGAAAACAAGGGGAGACAAGAAGACTTTGGCACAATAAATAATCTAACATATATTCCCCAAAATACTCCAAAGCTCCATCAGCCCTTTCAGTTGTGTCCTCCTATTGAACACAGAGCTATCCCATGATGTTCTAAATGCTGCTGGGTGCCTTCTGAACCAGTGGGACCTTTCTGAAAAGTGGGACCTTTCAAATGAGTGTCCAAGACAAGTACTTTTACAAAAATAGCCCTCAAATGAGAAAAACGCAAGTTGGTGAGAAAACATTGAAAAGCCTTCTGAAGAACTGCATTTCAGTTCTGCACTGAACAACCTAGATGAAGCAAAATTCTCCACGCACCTAAAGAAGGAAGAGATGTTTGCCAATTATTTTAAGCACAGAATGGCCTGTTGGAATTTGGTTAGAAGTTAAACGGGTGCATTCTGATGGGATGGCATTCTGATCTCCCCTCCCACTGTGCAATCCTTTCTTTGCATTGCACAGGTTAGCAGTTCTATCACCTATGCAGAAAATAAACCGTTCTCACTTCATTCTTAAATGTTTCATTCTTTTAATTGTGGAAATTTAACCTAATTTTCTGATAAGCAGAATTTTACTCTTCATCTTTCACTCTGCACCCGCGAAGTCCGAGATGTGCATATCACAAACAGCAGCCAGGGTCAGAGTCCCATTGACACCAAGACTGTGGTTAACCACAACAGTCAACACTGTTCTGTCATTCAAGATCAGATCCAAAATGCTGTGGCTATGTGAAGCAAGAGACTGACCTGATAGAATATGGATCGTTACTAATTCTTCTGTAATGGCAGCTGTAAGTTGGCTTTTTCCAAGCCCAGGTCAGCCCCTTCTCACCACTGCTCCTCCTGGGACTGAGACTCCTTGCCCCAAATCCTTGCTATCTCGAGTAGCACAGTGGGCTTTATTCTTATGTTTATTTACTTCTCTTTTCAATCCCTTTTCCACTGAGAAAAGAAGTGCAGATTTTGTAGTATAAATGAAAATCAGGTCCCCTGTCTGTAAGACCAACCTCTGGTTTAAGAAGCAGAAACACAGGCGTGCTCTTATAAATCTACTCAGTACATAATAATTCACATTATAATATTGATTTAAGAATATTTTCAGCTAACACAAATAACAAGTTGTTCAATTATCATAAATCTTCAGTTCTAGGCAAATATTTACTGTTTCTACAGTTATTCTAGGCAAACACATACTGCTGCTGCTTTCTCTCTCTTCGGACTTGGATGACTCAAAATATTTTTGCCAAACACATGAATGAAGCAAATTCTTCTCCTTATTCTGACTTCCCTAATCTACCTAGGAAAACTATTTTGTAGATGGGTGAACAACACACAAGAGCACTCTGTATTGAAACACACAGTGAAGCTTCTATTGTAAGAAAGGCCTAAATATGGCTCACAGAATAATCATTGAAAGGAAATACGTTATCTGATAACTCAAGAATTCTGGCATGAAAATTATACATTGTAAATTTATTCCCATATGCTGTGAAGTTGCATCATGCTCCATCAAATTAATTTTTGTGAGGTTTGTTTTTGTGAATCTGAAAATAATTCTTTTTTTTGCAATGACAGTTATATTTACTGAGTTTTTGTGCTTTAAGATATTTACATATTTAACTGTAAAATACACATATAGCTCCTTAAGAACATTAAGGGTATTTGACACACGCTAAGAACACCGAAGTTGTGTAAATGCTGTAAAACAGAACAAACATCTTACCTCCACTTGATATCAATTAAGATTACTTCTTGTGCAATTATCTTAGGCTTAATAAATGTATATTCAACTATTTTAACTGCATTCAAAAGGTTGGGGCCCTGATTTTGCAACTGGTTCTGCAGTAATTGTCTACTTTACCACTCAGACTAAGCTCATGGTAGGATCATACCATTAAACAGCAACCATAAAAAAACTGCCACCAGACTTCATTTATATTAAGCGCCAGTTTTTGAGATATTATTTTTAAACAGATTATTTGTGTGTGGGCAAAAATCCATGCAGGATGGGAGTTCTTGGCTGAGAGCCTGCTATCCAGTCCAGCCCCTGAGCTCTGAACTAAAGCTCTATCATACAGAGGGTGCTGAAGGTCAAGGACACGTGCAGAAATACTACAGGGAATCTATACGGGGGGTAACTTTTTGCCAACCCAATTGCTTGTTCATGTGTCAAAACCAAAGCACAATTTTTGCTGTCACCCAAGCAGGTGATGACAAGATCAGACACTAAGTTCTTGCCTACTGCCCAACCACACCACCGCCTCCCCACCCCCAGAACCACACTTCCGATACGCACTATTGGTACGCTCTTCTGAAAGACAGCTATTGATCAACTGAACAGATAATCAGATTAACTGCAGTCAAGCAGAATGAATTGGTGGGAGGTAATGTGGTTTGTCAAGAAGATACGTAGGTTATGTATCAGCCACACCTCTGGTAACAAAGGGAGGAATCGTTCTTGGGTTGATACTGCAGTATTACGATCTCCAACAACTCTGTGGCAGAGCGGGTGTGAAAAGTTAAGGTCGCAGAAAATAGATACAATTGACCCAGGTTTTTACTTCCCAGAGTGAAAAGTTCATATACACACTTTGATAAAGGCCCTGAAGGCCTTTACATCAACCAGATAGGAGATAAGTGATCCAAACTACAGATATCCAGTGCTGACACGTGACACAAGGTAATTACTGAAGACTGATGTCAAACTGGTTTACGCTGTTCTTTTAGATAGTGATTGTTGTTGTAAATAAACCAATATTTCAATACTAAAGGTCAGTAGGTAACAGAATTTTGTACCAGTGATTTCTTACCATCAGCTAAAAGAAGACAACAAAATCTCTCTTTTTAAGCTAAGCAGAAACAAGCACCAAAATGTGAAAGGACCCACAAATTACACAAGCACAGGCAAAGTCCTTGCTCCCTTGCCCTGTCATTGCTGTAATGCCTGTTTGTGAGAAAGGAGGTTTGTATCAGCAGGTCTTCAAACTGCAAACACCAGTGCACGCTGGAACTTACTGATGTAAACATGTGGGTTTGCAGCAGTGCCACCAACACCAATGGACCTGAATGGTTCCTTTCCACTCACGCGTCTATGCAGGGGCATTTTCTGGCCTTGCAGCATGGGCTGCTACTATCAATCAAACAAACAGTGATCAAAGCAATAGTTAAGTCCAAAGCAATGAGCTAACCACAGTTCAATTTGAATTTTAACTATACTTGCACCTAAACAAATAGGATCCTTTGGTGTTTTTCTGCAGTGTTTCAGATTTAGCTATCAAACTACCAACCAGATCTGTAAGGACATCAGTTCAGTTTAAGCGCAGCTCTAAAATACAGCATGAACATTTGATTTTCCTTTGTTTAGGTGCTGTACCAACAAATTCCTCACTGACCTGTACAGCTCTTGCCTTTAACATTTTACACTATGCATGGTAAGCGTGTACTTGGTTAAAGAATTTTCAGAAGCACATTGACCAACACGTTGATTTGATTTACAGATCTTGAAAATTTGCAAGCATCTTTGAAAACAGAAATGTATTTCTGAGTGCATTGTATGAGCTGAATGAGTTTACTAGAACAAACAGATTGATTGGTTTTAGGTCTACAACATCTTTAAATGTATTTTTTTTATTCTTTTTCAGAATGCTTTGCCATTTGAATAATTTTCAGCAGCTTCTTTATGTTGACCTATTTTCTTCTGTTTGTTTTGATGCAGGCAATAAACGGGGCAAGCAATAAATTAAACTTCACTAATATTTGAAAATCACCTTTGAATAGCCATTTGAGAGGCTCATTGAGCTTCATGTTTGTGAGCATTTATTTTTAAATGTCTTTTTTCTGCTATACTTGAATTCCAGTTAATCCAGTGAGACTTGTATCTTGCTTTCTTCAATGTAATATTAAAAAAAACTACAATGCCTGTGTGTTAGACTTCCTTTTAAGAAAGATTTGATTGCAAACACAAACAAAAAGCTTTTCTTCTTTTGTACTCCTTTATGATCTTCAAACAGGTTTCTATGAAAAGGACTAATAATTTTTCAATTTTAAGCCACACGCACCTTTGCAGTTAGGAAAGACAAAAAAATGAAAATTTTGTGTTACAATAATTAATTCCTGATTGTAATGCTGCAGGATAGTTTTTGTTATGTTCTAATTATGCAGATATGCATTAGGGACAATAACTTTGAAGAAAAAAAATGCATTTGTTTAAACATTTTCATAATCACATTTGAAACTGCTGAGCAGTGGGGTCATATATAAAACAAAACATACACAGATTTTAATCCTGAACTACAAACTACTCCAGTACTCTTAGGAGAGCCAGGAGAGTAAAATACTTGGTGTATAAATACAGCTAGTTTCAGAAATCTACCTTATTGAAAAATGCAAACAAAATAGGTCCAGTTCACAGTATGAGACAAACAGCAAGTTGGAGTGGAGGGGTGGGGAGAGACACAGAGGATAAAGATCAAGCCAAAACTCCAAAACTGAGTATTTTTCAAAACAAAAAATGATGATTTAAGCAATCCAGTTACCAAAAGAAACTTTTTCTGCCAAACAGAATTAACCCGAGATGCTTGGTTAATTCACCAGTTTACTCCCAACACAAGCTTCTCTTTTTAAGCATTCATGTCCCTGGTGGTGATACCAATCTGACTGTGGCCCAGTGGGATGAGGTCTGTCTTAATCTGCTGAGAAAGAACCCAAGGTAATTCTGGGGACAAAGAATCCAAGGTAATCCTGCCTTTTGTCCAGGTTGCCAGACTGCTGTCTGTAAAATGGACAGCATTAAATGGTTAAGTTCTGTCCAAGAATTTATGCATAAAAGACAAATGTGATGGGCTGAATCACTTTCCATGGCCCATGCAGGGGACCCAACCTGACTACTGTACTAATATAAGCATTTCAAGGGCCAAGATCTCTGTCCAGCTTCATTCTACCTATTGTGTGAACAGAGTATATGCTACCAGGGAAAAAATCCATCTAGCTAATTTTAAAAAGGTTTACAACTTAAAATTGGATCCTGCTATCATTCAGCTCAGAGGAAAAACTACTTCAGGATCGACTGGTCCAAGCTCCAAGCAAGCAGAGTGTGTACACTACTATTTTGTTCCAAATTACAGTGCTATTATGATTTGCACAAGAATAGTATCACACATGCTTACCAGATTAGGGCTAAAGTTTGCTGGGCATTGTCTAAACCGTTATAATACAGAATTCCTTAGTACATTGTGTATTTGTCATCCTAGATCTAACCTAAAAATCTCTTTGAGAATTTATGAACAATTACCTTCAAAATGAGACATGACAAATTTCAATGCCTAGTATCTTCAGAGAACTCACTGCTGCTGTTCTGTGTATTCATTCAGAAGCTCCAAATTTTATATAGAAAGAACAAGAGGTTCCCAATATCCAATTACTTTGTTGCTTGAAATGTTCCACTTTTGTCTAGTAAAATTCTAAAAAAAAAAAATCTAATTTTTTTTTATTTCAAAACCTAAAATAAAAATTCTACTCCCAAATCAGAAAAATAATTGACTTGAGTCTGAGCTAGACAGTCCAGGTATGAAAGTAAAAAAAATGTACAGCAAAAAGAAACATAAGTAAGTATTGTATAATGTCTTGGAAGAATTAGAATCATGTTAGTTATATAACAGTGCATGTCAGCCTCACAAAACACACCCACTGATGTTGAAATTTGTATTACTTAAACATGTGTGCAAATACTAAATTCCCAAGTTGTTAGGGAGTATGATGTTAGGGAGATTCACCGAATATAAGTCCACATGTTGTTGCAACAGAAACACTGCCTTTTGAGAAGGGATGTGTGTGTAAAACTGGGACAGCAGTACCAGCAGCCCTTGATACAAACACGGAGCATATCAATAGTAAACATCAGTATCAAATAATAGGAACATATCAACATAAACAGGTGCAATAAAAACGTGGGCACTAGCACCTGAAGGGACATCTTGCTACCCTCTTTCTTTAAGGCTTAGGAGGCTTCTTAAGAAGTTCCTGAAGAAGATTTTTGTCACTCCCCTTTCCGAGCTCAGTGCCTCCAGCTCTCAATCAATGTTTTACTAGAGAAGGTCTCTGGAAGTCTTGGCAGCTTTCAAAAGCATTTGGATATCAGAAACCCTGAACCTGAATATTCGTGCAAAGCTGCACCAGCTCCTCCAGGAGGAGTGTTTTCAGAATTGCCATCTCCACAGTCTGCAGGTGGCAGATTTCTTTCTAAATGTTCATGATCTAGACTTTACGGGGCATACAACCCGAGATGCACTGCTTTGTACCATGCACCACTTGGAATGTAATGACATGTATTCAAGTCAGTCTTAGGAACCAATTCTGTAACAGCAGAATTTTCTCTTAGAAACCTTCCTATTTCCACACTGGCCCGGGGTGCCCAGAGAAGCTGTGGCTTCCCCTCCCTGGCAGTGCTCAAGGCCAGGTTGGATGGGGCTTGGAGCACCCTGGTGTGGTGGGAGGTGTCCCTGCCCATGGCAGGGGGTGGCACTGGATAAGCTTTGAGGTCCCATCCAACCCCAACCAGTCTGGGACTCTATGATTCTATAAAACCAATTCCCTACTCTGCTGTCTGCATACTCTTACAGCAAAGATACAGCATTTTAAAGTTTGCTACTGAATGAGCAACCATGATGATCCTAGAGAAAAAAAACTTGAGTTTTATTTTTAAATCTGTACTATTAACAGCAGAAATTTACAAACTGCACCTATTTTACTATTCTTGCTGCAAATATATGCAGTGGAGTTATAATGATATTTATCTGTTATCTAATTATCTATTTCTAAAAGAGGCAGTAATATTGTAAGCAAATGTTATAAAGTACAGATGCTCATCTCCATCATTAATTAGGTAAGAGACCAGCCCATTTTTCATTTGCATGGGGTCCATGTATATTTTCTTTTGTTTTTATATTAACAATTACAAAATGTAATAATTTTGCTGCTTTGAATCATTCCACCCCCTATGAATCACCTTAGCCATCCACATTTTAATCCCCTGAATTCCAAGAACAGTACTGCACAAAGTAAGGCAAATTAAAGAAAAACTGTGTAATACATAAAATGATTCTTCATTAAATCTACAAATACTTAAAGTTAAGTAAATTGGGTTTCAAGAAGGGAGCTCCCTGGTGCAGAAGCACCCTCTAATGGCTGTCTGCTGACTGCTCTGAATAACAACTAGAAAAGCAGTTTAATAGCTCCCCTAAAACAGAAGGGAAACTGCTAAGAGGCAAGAGACACAGAAATGTGAATATACAGACAGACACACACATTCACACATCACACATTCTTGGTTGCATATCCTTAATACAAAAAACAGAGCAACATAAATCTGATAAACTTTTTAAATTAGAGCCTGTAGTTCCTTTTAGAACAATGTTTTCAATTTAGCAGATGAAATACCTTTTCATGTTTGCCCAGGTTTCAACCGTTCCTCGCAATTTTCAGATAAACATAAACTGACTTTCCTACCTTATCTCAATTAACTTTTACAAATGAAAACTAGTCCAAAACGGCTTTAAGAAAAATGCTAACTAACTGTAAACCATACAAGAATTTAGACTGGAAGGAACTTGGAAGTCATTGGGTCCAATGTCCTGCTCAGAGGTAGCCAGCTCTGAAGTTAAATCCCAATAGTGGACTATTAAGTTTAAAAAAGTTATACTTGCATCTGGTGCTCAAGCTGTACTGGAGACACTGGAAATGGAAACCATTTCTGCTGTCTAAAAACATGCCTTAGCATCTTTTTTTTTTTCCCCTTCTATTTATGTCTTTACAGATTTTTTTCTGAAAATACCCCTAAATTTGCTCATGCAGCTGCATTATTTTACCCCCACATTACAATCTGTATTTAGCACACAATCCTTTATTATTAATAGGGAGATATTATACTTAACAGTTCATACAAAGCCAGCAGCAGATAGAGCAGTTAATAACATGAAAGTAATGAGGCTAACCGACCAACTTGCTTCTCAACATCACTTTTCAAATCTCTTTGGGCTAAATTTCCAGCCAGTGTGTGGGGAATTAGCCATAGAAATCCCATTAACGTTAATGAATGTTCCATGGTTAACTCCCCATGCTCTGTGCTGAAGATTTACCCCTATATCTCTAAAATAAATATGTGCAGATGCCAAAATTCTTTTTATAGAGCCTGAAGAAATTAAGGACTCCATTCTCAAATAATTGACTTATGCGCACGTATCTTTTTCCCCCATGGATCATCTTCTACATATCAGAATGGGTGTAATGTCTGCATTATTCTCATTTAAAAGATTATCCAAAGTGCACGTTTACTGCATAAAAGCTGAGTTTAGTTAATTGTGTGTTTTACAAAAATAATATATATTGAGTCAGATTTGTCTCCAGTTCAATACACGATGCATGGGTTGAACAGTATCGTTAAGAACAGCATGTATTTGTCCTTACATTTCTGAAGAAAAGATAGTATTTAGGGAAGTCTGAAAGAACTGGAAAGCATCCTACATCCCTACAGAAAGACAAAATCCAGCCAGAGCAATATAAGCCCCTGCAAGCAGTGGCTGAGTCACTGTGCAAAGACGGTGGAGGGTGTTTGCTACATTAACTAGGAAAATATGAAGTTGCAAAGGCCTTCCAGGATCAGAACCAGAAGCTGCCCCCGGAGTTTTAAAAGTAGGGAGGAGGAGCACATATTTCTGTCATCTTTTCAGCTCCCATCTGTAAGAATATACCACCCTTGCGAGTTTTACAATTTAAATTCAGAAGCCTATTGCCTAGATGAGCACATCACTGAAAGCTCCATGGTGGCTTAAAAAAGGCACCAAAACTTATTTGTCAAAGCACTAAAATTCACGTTTGTAAATTTTTGGCTTTGCTGTTATTAAAATGGATACATAAGTGTTTTATTTATCTGAGGGTTGCAACTAAGCATAAACAAATAAAGTGGTGTTGACCTTTTACCGTACTGAGACTCTTTCAGGCTTCTGATGCATTAGAGAGATGTCTCAATCCATGAAGTCAATGAACTGCTTCAAAACATGTGCACTTACTAAAGTTTGGGACATAACTCTTCAGTAACTCTTTTCTTAAAATAATATCTCCCTTCCTTAAAATGACTGTTCTTGAAGATCAGCCTGGAATAGGTCAGGTGTAACACCCAATTGTCTGAATCTTCCCTAGAAATCTTTGAGTGTTAGAGCTATAACCTCAAAGAGGACAGTCTACTTCCTCCTGAATTCAGAACCAAAAAAATCATTTACATGGAGCCTGTGCAAAGTGCTTTATCTGAAAATAACACAGCAGCTCAATGAAGCTAGAGGAAACCCCCTGGAATTACGCAGTGAAACCATATTTGAGAAAATTCACTCAAAAACCACAATCCTTCTGGTTATACCTGGAGCTGGAGATCGCGCGTTTAGATAGAACTTCTTTTAGCTTATGTGCAGACTCTTAAAATCATTTCTAGATCAAAGATTAAATGTATAGTCCTGCTAAGAACATTAAGCTATGTGACTATAAACCAATCTGCTTTCAATAGCAACGCATTCAAACAGATTCCCTCTTCCTACTGAAAGGTCTTTCACACCAGTCTTTCATAGCCAAGATAAAAACCCCTGAATTTTCCTGGTAGTATTCTTCACAAAAATGCTTTCAGCTAGACCTGGGGAATCTGGAATGAGGTAAGGTCAGGCTGGTGGGGGTGGGGAGGAGAATCAGTCATGTAAACAGGTTTTATATTGCATTTATTACAAACTCCCCTTATTTTTACTCGCTGCTTTGGAAATTAGCACAACCATGACTGGATTAATTCTCTGTGGGTTTCCCTCTGTACTATTATTGAGCAGTCATGGGAAAACTCAGCCAAATGAGTATGGCTCTAGTGGAGCCATACATCTCGGAGGAAAGGCAAACACCAGAACACAGGGTGACCTCCCTGAAGTGATGTCCTCATACTTTAATTGAGCTGAATTTTTGATGTTTTATGTCACTAAACGAAAAGGAATCATTTTATAGAGAATGTCTGTTGGTTTTCTGGTTTTGCAGACACATCCCTACCTATTCTTCAGGCAGCTTGTCATGTTCATCCTTCACTGCACTGCTTCACATCTGAGCAGGTCTTGTATCCGTACCTGTGCACCCTCCACGGCTTCAAGACTACATGGACTAGCTGAAACCTCGCCCTTCAAAGTGCTGTGAGGCAACCAGGAACATCTCTCCTCAGTGCCATGAGAAACACAGACATTACAGCAGCCACATCTTTCTCACACCTACAGATCATGAGAAAATAAAAGGCAAAGACTTCAGCATGCCTGCTGCCACGTCCAGCATCTCCTTCCCAATGGTTCATCACTGGTGTTCCCTTTGCACTGCCATATCGCCGGAGAGGGATCCCATCCTGCTGAACAGCAGCAGTGCCACCTCTTTTGGGTTTGCCCAGCAGTTTTGTGAACATGGTCTTCAAAATCTCCTGAGAACCTGTCTCAAGACAACGTACTCCAGCATCAAGAGACCTTGCAGAGGTTTATTCATAGCAACTAAACCGCTGATAACTGTTCTCCTCAGACCTGAACCCCTATTGATACACTTGCCAGCATCAGCTGGAAGCCATAAGTATATTTGTCCATACTTGATGTTGTGGCATCCCATAACCTATCCTTTCTCATCAAAATTTGTTTGCATGGAGTAATGGGGAAAGGGAAGAGAAGATAGGCACTTTTGTCTTCCCAGTACCACTTAAACAGCTTGAGCACTCTATTTATGAAACACCCCCAGTGCTGCTGTATTTCCCAGCAGCCACCTCCCTAAAAGCACTGGAAATTTCCACAACAGTTCCAACAGCTGATTTCTCAATATTCAACCAGTTTGCAGCCGACTGGCACCAAGCAAGCGTGAAGAGCTTCCAGATGGTAATGGCAAAATGCCTGTTGGCACTGCCAAGAACTCCACTGTCTATCTGGCAGCTCTGGAGTGAGTTCTGACATGGACAGTGGCCCATGTTATGCTGAATTTTTTGCTTCCACCACTGGTCATCCAAGTTGTGTATCATCACACTGCTATCCCCATGTATATCAGCAACCAGCTGATCCACCAAACCAAGCTGTTTCAGAAAAGTGTCCTGGGGAAGTCAATACTCTTCATCTACCCGCTCCTCCTCCTTTGCAAGCTGTATGGCCACAGCTTCAAAAAAGCTTTATGAAATCATGGAGCCAAAACCATCCCTACATGACTCCACATGCATGTGCATGATCTTACTTGCATTAATGATTATTACCATGATCTACGATATATGCTCTTACAGCAGTTCAAAATGGAATGGCAAAATTGATGGACATAGGGAGAGGAACCATGTAAGTTTTCCAGCTTCATTCCCAATCCTAAAATTTCTGCAAGTATTCCAGGCACTAACATATGAAAAAATGCGTAAACATATATATAAAAAAGGGATTGATCCACAGCATGGAACTGAGCAGCACTGCAGGTTCATACCTCTAGGATGCACAGTGGTTAAATCACAGAAGTAGGGAACACAAGACATGTTACCCTGGCATATTGACATTAGAGACATTTCAGCTTGACACTGTCAAGTTCCTCCACATGGAAGAAACAAACTATTCCAGCTCCCCCAAGTGCTCTTCATACCTGACAACACCTTTCTACACAGATCCTTAAGGACCAGAAAGAGCCTGGAGTACTCCATTCCTGCATCAATACCCATTTTGGGGCTTTTTAAGGCAATTCATTGCAATGAAGCCTCGTAGCTGTCCTGGCCTCTGTCCTTTCCAAGGATTTCTTTGAGATGTGTGATATTCAGTAACCACATTCCTCATTTGCCAGCCTTCACTCAGGATTGCAAAACACACACCTAAAAATATTCCATTGCTCGATCACGCTAACACAGGTCATATTAATTAAGAACATGTTTGTGTAATTACATGGGAGAAGTGCTTTGCACAGCAGTTAGAGTACATGCAACATCTATAATGAGCAACCCTGTGTGTAAGATATTATTACAGAACAGGGTTCTCAGTCTGAAAGAAAGAAAGCAATTTAAAAATTGATGCCAAGTCTTTGGTGTTTTCTAGGTCACATAAATTGTTATTAGGATTTGATATATTCAAATAACAAAGCACATGAAATCATTTTATCTGACTCAATAGGAACAACCATTCTACAGCATTTGCTGAATAAAGTCAAACACATCTCTTTCAACAGGTTAAAAATGTATCATTTACATAAACAACCAGATCTGAATGGCTATTGCAAAACTTTGGTTTTCTTTTGACCGCTTGAGCTAAAGGAATAAATACTGATGCAATCAAATTTTTGCATCTTAAAGTTGTGATGATTATTTTGTTTGGAGCTAACCCCTCTCATGGATCCAATAAACAGAGTTGCATACACTCTGTGATAAAGATTTGCAGGCTAAAAAAGCTGTTAGCAGGACGGTCCAACTGTCCTTAGGCAAGCAAGCTCCCCATTTACTGCTTAGAACAGGGAGCGATACATGGAAATAATGTGCATGTGCTCAGCAAAGTCATTTTTATGTTGTCTTTTTCATTTTAATATCAAAGTATTCCAAAGCTCAATTATGCTTCATTAGTGAAACTGTGACTATCCCACTTAATTATTTTAATATCTCAGGATTAGACAAGGAATGCAGAATTTTGGTAAAGCAGACAACGAAGGAAACATATTGACTGTTCCAAGAAAAAAAAAAAGCTGTATTTCATGTTCTGAGCCAATCAACGATGAGCCACAGATATTGTATTACAGATGATTGCTTTAATCCTAAGGCATTTTAGGGTGTATTTGAAGTAACACAAGGGAAGCTTGTTTTGATATATTCACAACATTAAGCTGCTAGGAGATGGCTCCTAGATCCATGCAGGGTGAGTTAAGTTCTCTCTCCCCCCCTTTGAAACGAAAAAGGTGAATCCTTGCAAGCAGACTTAAAAGTCAAAATAACACAACAATTTATCACAGAGCTCTTTCCTGAGATATCCCTTCTCCTTCTGCATATCAAATCCAAAACTACAGCCACGCTCTCATTCACCTGGCATTACAAGTCTTTCATTCCCAACTGCAACTTCTCCACACACTTCTCACAAGATTTTGAAACACCGTTTTCACCTTCACCGACTTCAGAAACTTCCCAGAAATGCAACTTTACGCAATGGCACCATCTAGTGTTGAAAATAGCAAGTTTCAGTCCTTACCCTGACCTCAGCTTTTTTCCTTTCACTCGGTTGGTGGAAAATATAACCACCTAAACTGGAGCGTGTCTTTCAGTCAAGACTCATCTCCTCTTCTGCCAGCTTGCATTTGTGTCTTTGATACCCAAAATTACCTTCAATGCAACCTCTGCGAGCAGATCCTTAACTCAGTCACCAGTTTTCATTGAAAAGAAATGCCTAAGTTCCAATGGATGAGCTGTTCTGTGATCAAAGTCAACAACATATCCCTAAAGCACGATTTAAGTGGTTGGTTAACTGGAAATCAAGCTACACATATATGTATTTTAAACCATTATTCAAGAAAGTAAATTTCCTGAATAAAATGTAAGTCTTGAAAAATTGTTTACTTAAAAGATTAAAGGCAGGAATTATCGTATTAGAAAAATGTGTCACGCAATGCCCAAGTTTGTGTTGCATTGCTACGGGCAGGCTGGCAGCCTCGCCACTGACAAGTGTCAAAGCACCTTCCTGGTTTTACAAGTGTATTTGAAGTCACGAATAACTTCAGAAAACTCCATATCTGGGTGAGTCGAAATACAAATAAATCTTCAGCAGCTTGACTTTTCATTTCTGGGGGTGCAAAGCAAGGTAACTTCGCAGCATGAATGGTTCAGTTACTTAAAGCTCTATGACTTTTCTTTAAAACAATGTCATTGCTAATATTACTCCTAAAAGATGATGCTGGGCAGCAATGGGGTTCATTACAGACAACTCTAATTCCAGAATAGCTTCCTAATAAAAGAAGTTCTAATTAGTTGGATGCCCTGTATCCAACTTGTTCTTTAGATCGCAAAACCCTCTCTACCTTAAGGATAACATTACCTTGTTCACTATGAGATAGCACAAGACTGATGGTCAGACACTGTACTGCAAAACCCAGACCCCCAGCACAGAGGGTCCAGAGAACGGATCCTCTTTAAAAAAAGCCAAAGCTATTGATCTCCCTTAAGCTGTGCTGGTGCAACTGTTTACAAGGCCATACAAAGAAAAATGGTCTATTCAAAATCAGTCCAATTCTCTGAACCAGCTGATGAGGGAACCCCACAAACAGTTGACCAGCACAATTGTGGTAGTGAGACAAGAACCAAACAAGAGCTGGCAGGGCTGCCCAAACCCATGCCTCTTAGAACTGCATTCTCAGGAGAGAGATAATGTGGAGCACTGGTATCTGCAAGGTGATTTCAGCTGGAGACAGCTGGACACACCAGTTCCACAAGGAGAGGATACATCAGAAGGTGACTTGAAGAAGTAGAAGTTGGGTGGGCAGTGTCACCAACCAAGCCTGTCTGCTACTGACTATCTCAAAGCTTTGACCAGGCAGAGATAGTTTACCCAGAGACATCTGTACTCACTCTTGTCCCCCATTGTTCATGCCCCTGGACTGCAATAGCAGAGGCATTGCATAAGAGCTTCTGAAGAACCACAAGCTACCACCTGGCATATTAAGAGAAACCAAGACCCATCACAGTTTACATTCATAAACCAGACTATAATCTGGGATGATTCAACTTGTTTTTATAAGCAGCAGAGGCTGGAATAACTAGAGGCACCTCCCAGCGAGATGCTCCTCAGACTGAGCCACGCTTTCGTAGGACACAACGGCTCTAATTCAGGGCACTGATTCTTGAACAGGGCAGATTATCACAGGACAGATGCAACAGCACTCGTTCCAGTTGTCCACCTAATTCTTTTTCTTGGGGACGAAGGAGTTCTTACCCTGTTGCAGGGTGGCTCAGCTGCTTGTGAAATTAGTGTTTCACAGTTCTGAACTAATGCCAGGTACAGCCCAGTGCCAATGGTATGCCAGCACCAATTTCAGTGTCCCTAATTTGCCAACCTGTAATCTGTGGAGCTTCTATGCAAGCAACTGAATTGTACCCTCAGCAGAGGCAGCACAATAACCAGAACAACTGTCCCGAGGTAAACTGTCCAGGACTGTGAATCACATCCCTGAGGCATCTCAAGCACCTGTGAGACCCAGTTTAGAACCACAGAATCACTCTGGTTGGAAAAGACCTTCAAGATCGAGTCCAACCATCAACTCAGGACTGCCAAATCCACCACTAAACCATGTCCCCAAGGGCCACATACAAACGTTTTTTTGAACATCTCCAGGGATGGAGACTCCACCACTTCCCTGGGCAGCCTGTGCCAGTGCCCGACCACCCTTTCTGTCGAAAATTTTTTCCTAATACCCAGCCTGAACTTCTCCTGGTGCAACCTGAGGCCATCCCCTCTTGTCCTATCGCTCATCACTTGGGAGAAGAGACCGGGCACCCCCTTGCTCCAACCTCCTTTCAGGCAGCTGCAGAGAGCAATAAGGTCTCCCCTGAGCCTCCTCTTCTCCAGAATAAACAGCCCCAGCTCCCTTCCTTCTTCCAAAGACCAACAGCCCAAGACAAACTCTTAACACATACTTCAGTTACAGCAATTAAAGTAATATGCAACTGAAAATAAGTTCTTACAACGAAGAATTAGGTGACCTTCCTGACCCCACCCACAGCCAATCAGTCAGGCCACTGCAGAATTGAATATGCAGTTACAAATCTGGAAACGCCATTTTTTTCCTTATATGTGCCTAAGTGACTCAAATTTCTGTGGGCCTAGATGTAAATGTTATTCTGTACACAGCACCTAAGCAAAGTCTACAACTGGCAGCAGGTAAAATCCTTCCTAACACAGTATTTTGAAGGGACTGCATCAGTTTATTAAAAGCAATATTTTAGTATTCCATAAGATTGTATTTATTCTCTATCCTTACAAATGCTCAATGCAGTTTTGGTATCTTCTCATAAACAGAATGCTAATAAAAAAAGTAAAAATGTTATATTTAGGTTACTGCTCTCTTGAAAAGACTATTTCCTATATTTAACCTTACTAAACAGTATTTAAATGAGTTACCCGAGCTAGAAGAGGATCTGAATTCTGATTTATCTTGGGATAAAATAATTCTTTTTTCCACAAAGAGAAAACTGCTCACGATAAAATTATTGCCTTGAATCTTCCTCCAGAATCAAGCCTGATATTTCATTACGTTTCCTCCTCCTTCTGCAGTCTGAGAATGTTAACTCTGCTGTGTTCACAGTGACAAATACGGATGACAACCAAGGAAGCAATTACAATAAATGTCTGATCTGTCTCCACTAAAAACATACACTTCAGCTTCAAAACAATATGCCACTCAAATTGAGTAAACCCTACCTGACACAAAAATTACCAGTGTTTGTCATGTCTGAACACATTTTTGGACTGAATTAAACAAGCAAGTCTCGCATTTATCTGCTCTTCTAAAAGAAAAAAGAGTATTTAGCAGCTTACAAAGCAAGACCGTGTAGTGTGTTTCTGTCACTTTCTTAAAGAGAGAGTTCTGGGCACTTGTAAACTGTGAAAATTGTTATTTTTTAAAAAACGGTATCTAGATTCTTGGTGGATTTCACTGGCAGTTGTGCTTGCAGCTTTGAAGTCTCCTCCAGGTCTGTCATTTGCTAAGGCTGTTGATGGGTGCCTGGGGTGCTTTGTCCTCCGGGAGGCTATTTTCCTTTAATTCATCTCTGATTAGAAGCAATTTATGCATTTTCATCTGTTTTATGTAAAGATCAAAGGGATCATGGATCCCAATGTTGACCCTATTATAGGCAAAAGAGGCAGGCTGCACATTTTTGCTTGGCTTCAGTCTAAGCCTCAAAGCACCCGTTCATACTACTCGGTTCTTGATGTATCTCCCTAAGCACACATTTTACGTGGAAACAGATAGTACCTATTCCCTTGCCTGTGAACACATGCATGCTTTTATATTTATATAATAGAAAGTTGTGGGGTGAAATTCCCATTTTAAAATCTACTAAGATAATTATTTGCCCAGTGAGAACAAAGAGATAAAAGAGTAAATTCAATACTGCTATAACAATACTCTTCTTAATGGTTCCATTAATAAATTAGTGACACTTCACCTAATCAAACTGATTTAGCTGGCCCTGCACCAGGAAGTTCTTTCAAAGCTTTTTTTTCTGTCTTCAAGTTACAATGAAGACTGACTTTTAAGCAACTTAAACAGAAATTTTTTACAGCAAAGACAACTTTAAAACGTATTCTGATACAATCAACATTCAGTAGCATTAATGACATTGATAGTGACACTGTTGCCACCAACACAAGAGCAAGAACACAGGTGCCACTGAAACTCACCTTGAGTGAAAGGAACTGCATAAGGAAGTTTTATTTTATTACTATTTTTTTAAGCAAATTCAGTACATACACAGGCAAACACGCGGATACGGGGAACTTCCAGGATGTTGTCCCAAGCCAGTAACCACACATTGTAAATGCAAATCCCCTTCTTACTTCCAGTCTTTTCAACCCGACTCCCTCTCCATAAGGCTCAACTCCTCCTTTGCCTTACTAATCACATGTAGAACAGGGAGAAAATACTGTGAAGATCAGCAGATAGAAGGGGGGAAGCCCATAAAAAAATCCATACTAGTGGAAAAGGCACAGCACTGTGTTTGGGAAGACTTCTCACCTGCCAACATCAGGAGAATGAAGACTTTTATGGATAGTTTGCCATTTTAAAGACAGAAATAGGATTGTACTTAGTAAGCTATATCCTGAAGAGTTGAGTGCAAACAGGGACCTGGAGATCACAATGTTCATTACAAGATAATGGCTCTTTTTTCTACTTTCCAACACTTAAAAAAAACCCCAAACTTAAAAACACTCAAAATATCTTGAAAGCCACAGTTTCAAAACCAGACAGGCTGAATTCTCAGCTTGCATCATTAACACCACCGCACTAACCTCAGGTCTGTGCTAGTTCATACTGTATCAAACCCAAAGAACATGCAGAAGAGGCACCAACACACTCCCCCGCCCCATCAAAACACACAAAACAACTCCAGGTTATAGGACAACTTAAGAAATAATTACAGCAGAGAACATCAGGCTGTCAAATCCTGTCAATCACAGGAAAAAAAATAATTGAGCTCTTCAAAAAAGTGTCTGAATTCAAGACAAATTCTAAGAGAAAAGCAGCCATAGGGAAAGAAACACTACTGACAAAGAACACACAATTAGAAGAGCTATTTAAATTTCAACAGGCAAGGAAACTTATGAAATACTTGGGGGTGAACATTCCGGGAGAAATGGAAGAACTACACAAAGAAAAAAAATTATATGCTGCTTTTAAAAGACAAAAATTACCTTGATAAAATAGGCAAACTTCCAAATTCATTCCTAGGGAGCAACCACCCTCTTTCTTTTTCAGGTCTGACCTACCCCTCGCCTAGGGATGCCTTAAATTGCACTCAGAGACGTGTAATCAAGCTTATGTACTAAAGGAATGGGAACACAAGTGCCCAGGGGCAAAAGGAAGGTCCTGCTCAGGGGAGGGGAAGGCAATGGGGCAGAAGGAGAACGGAGAAGGGACCCTACCTTTCCTCTCAGAAAACTGTTACAAAGTCACACACAGAAAGGTCTTGTCTGATTTTGGTAGAATTTCAGGGTCTTTTACCACTCAACAGAAATCAAACAGAAAAATTAGATTGAAATCTATTAAAATCTGAAAGGACATAAATTAAATTGTACATATAACAAACTGACATAGTGGAAAAAAGAAAATAGGAATTAAATGCCTGTTGTTGGTTTGGTGTTAATTTTTTTAAATCACTTCATGCTTCTTTGAACCCCTGAAAAAAATTCCTTGGATTTTTCTGAGCCCTTAGACCAAGACATTGGACAAAAGGGGAAGCAGGTGGCTTGACTGGAAATGGTTTATTCCTTACGAGAAACAAAATTTGTCTGCTAAAAGTACTTGGCCTAGTACTCTTCTTGTGGAATCCAAGAGTTCACTCCAAAAAACTTGTGGAAACACTTGGCATTCATATCTTATAATTTAATTAAGTGGAAGATAAATCACTTAGCTAGTCTTAGGGAAAGACTCAGGCAGTTTGTTTCCACATTGCCATGAGGTATTATCTAATGCTTCTGCTCATTTCAAAGCTAAAGATCTGTTTCAAAAACAAACAGAATGTGTTTGCTCCATGATGTATGATGCTGATAAGCACCTTAGAACATCCAGTCTGATTAATTTTAGATGAAGACTTATTGTGCTAATATTAATACCTATAAACCAGACTTCCTAATGTGAAGTACTTCTAGCACAGTGAACTTGAACTACACCAGCATGGCCATGAAAGCACACTGGACATCTGGCTCCAGTTCCATCAAGTGCTGATGCTCACCTCCCCGTGGCTTTGAACCCCAGCTGATGCATCTGGATTCAGGGGAGGCTCTGCAAGGAAGACCATTCCAAAGCCAACTGTGAACCACTGCATGCTCACAGAAACCTTGTGTTCCTGGACATCAGAGAAACAGTCATGTCAAAAAATGTCACCATGGCCCCTCCAAAACAACAGAGCCAAATTCGGGGCTATGAGGGCAGTCAGTCTCTGCCCTGCTGGTTCTGACAAGGGCTCGGAGTGGTGAGGACATAAACCTCCTTCCCCAGACTCCGTTGTTCTAAAGTGATGAAGTCAATACAACAACATATGCAGCACTCGGCTGTTTTCAGACACTCTCATTCCCCCACACTTTGTACAGTGCTTAACTTTCACTTACATAATTTATAAAAAAGCTGCAGACAAAAATAATTGCATTCACCCCAAGGTACCTCCACAAACCACTCTCTCAGATGAAGCCACAGTGTTTTTTTCTGAGAATCTGGTCTTGTATTTAAGAGAAACATTTGCTCGCATGCTATTTAATGCAGCTACTTGTATCAACACTTAAGAGTAATTAGGGGTTCCCACACACACACTATTTCATACCACAAAATATCAAGGCAACTACTGGAACAGACTGCCTTGCAGAAATTTCAAAGTCATGGTTGGACTGATTTCCTTTCACACGGAGCCTAAGAAAACAGTTTGGAAAAGCCCAAAGACCACGCTCCACTGCAGGCTGAATGGCACAGCATGCTGCATCACCCAACAGCCTGCAGAAGTGAGAGAGATTTGATGTGTGAGTAATGTAACCAGCACATCGGCAAAGAACAAATACGATGCTTACGTGCTTTTCTAGAGGGATGATCTGTTCTTCATTGCTCAGACACCTGAGCAGCTGTTTTGCTTAGTATGCATCACACACATCCCAACACAAATGTAAACGCGCTGACAGATTTATTGTTTGGAGATATGACACATTGTGATCCTCAGTCTATCCCGAACTACTGCAACAGCCACAAGGAACACATACGTGCCATGGTCAAACTGTTCTAGCAAGCCCAAAGAGACAGAGATGTTTCCTGTATTTATTATCATGTATTTCTGAGCAGAGAGAAGCAGCAGATACCTTCTGAGTACACCAACACTGTCTGGATAACACTGAAGGAGAAATTTCACAGCAAATGGAAAATGGGTATTTTTTTGTGCAAACACTGGGCGTATGTCCCTCACTTGCTGGCTCCTACACTTCGAGAACACACCAAGCTCTATGTTAAGAGGCAAACTTGAGGGTATGCTTGTGTAAAGAGTGTAGTTTGGGTAGTATTTCCAGCTCCAAACACTGATGCCAAGTGTCAGTTCGGGTTAGAATACAGAAATAGAACAGGAAGGCAAGAACTAAACTCTTTCTATATATTGCAACTGGAAAACAAAACAGCACGCAGCCCACACGCAGAGGGACTCAGTCACCTCATGCTACTGAAAAAGTAAAGCTTACCAATTTCTCCCACCGATTCAGATAACAAATTAATGAAGAATTAGATCGTGACCATAGAGAAGTTTTCCAAGTCTATTTTGCAAAACAATAATTTGAAAATAAATTCCTTTAAAAGCAAACTAAAGAGCACAACATGACAAGACTGTGGTTTTTTATCTTAATAAAACACTACATTTTAAAATTCTGTTTTTCTGGTTTAGGCAAGTAAAGAGGACAATAGTTTTATGACTATATACTTTCAGTTTTGCACAAAGTCATGTGTCTAATAAATCACTAGAAAAGCCCTTCAACAATTAAAATTAAAAAGCTCGAATTAGAAAGAGACATGCAATTTTATGTAACAGGCTTTTAGAATTAAAAGCAGTTAAAAAAGCTTTTGTTCTCAAACATTTATGTCTCAGATTAATTTTTAAAGTCTCCCATAAATCTTCAACATTGTTCAGATACATAACATAAACATGAAAAGTGGCAAAAGTCGACAAGTTAATTTATTGCCGTCTGTAATCAACAATCTATGCTGATCTTCAGAAAAGATAAGCCAGAAAACAGATGCTCGCTCTGTGGAGGAGATAAAAGCAAATGGGGAAACTCAGAGTCTTCCAGAAATGCTAATGCATACATCATTTGTGCTACAGGCAACACCAACATTCTGCCTTAAATGTAGCAATACATCAACAAGTAAGAACAAGGAAGCGTTTTTCTGTCAGCAGAAAGCACAGAAGACATCGCCTGTGATGCGTGAGCGCTCAAACTGCAAACAAAATGGCAATGAAAATTACACAGCACTTAAAATTTCATTTTTCCATGTGCCACAATACACACAGGCTGTAATCCAAAGGACACACAGACAGTGAAGTGCACTGCAACTTGTCTGATTTTCTACGGATTCACTACCTACAAGCCCAACACCACTGTAACATCCTCATACTCCCAAACCTCCACGTTCCGTTCCCTGCTTTTCCCAAATACTTTCCACATTAGACAGCTCATTCACTTCTTTGGAGCCATGCCCTCTTAACTCCCTGTTCCTTCCTCTCCTCTGCCTCTAGATGTGATGCTCACAGCAGCCAAGCCCAAAGCAGGTCCAGAGCAACAAGCTTCCTCAGCAACCAACAAGTCCGTATTTAATGATTGGAAAAAAAACAACACCTTGAGCTCAGGCTACAGCCTTGTCCTGAGGAGTCTGGGGGAGGGAACACCAATTTGGATGTCCTCAGCTTTCCACAAAACACGTACACGTTTGGAGCTTTTAAGAGCTCGACCTTATCCACCAGATCAGGCAACAAGCTCTAAAAATGAACGCGGGAGCTGAAAGGCAGGCTGCGTGATCATTGAGGCAATCACAGAAAAATGCTGCTCCCTTACTCTGAGGTTTTGCTTACAGGAGTCAGGTGATAAAAAAGGGGAAATAACAGTGTTCTGAATATAAATGCATCTGTTGTCTGTCTGGGAATTATGGCTGCTACTAAGTGCTAACTCTACCTCCAGTTCCTAATCTGAAGATGGGAAAACTGCCAGCTGTATTTCTTGTTAATAACCAAGGCTGCAAACCCAAGCTCATTCTGATACCGTAGCACTGCAGATCAAGTAATTTAGACTCGACTAGAGACAAAGTTTCCATGACCAACAGAATATTTGCTCACCCCAGAAAAGCAAACTTTTACAAAAAACAGCTTGAAAACTTTTCAGTGCATCCCAGATCTGTTTAGCCTTACTGTTAACTAGCAAAACCGTGGTACATGGTGGGGGTTTTAAATTTATTCTCCATAAACTGTATAGCATACTCATTAAAAACACCCATCCTTCAAAACCCTGCAAGACACAGCTCCTGGGGTAGTCACACAGGGTCAGTCACTGTTCCCCTCCTGAAGTACATTACCCCACTGCAACTGCCACTGTCTAAAATAACTACGTAAATCCATATTCACATTTCACTTTTGAAAACTAGAGCACTTAAAAATTGGCATTAGGACCCCAAATTCAAACCCTTTGTGGTTATGACAAGACTCCACTGCACGGTAAACATGCTACTGGGCAATAAATGCCATTCCCCGATTCATTTTCAAACAATTTAACATCTTAATAATCAAAAGGAATGTTAGCCAAGCTCTGAGGAAAGATGCATGGCTGAGTGATAAAAGTGATGTATCTCCAGAGAAAAAGAATGAAGGGTAACTCATTGTTCCAGGAAAGAAAAGGTAAAAATTGCAATGTACCTCTGCCTGGTGAAAGCCAGATGTATTTCAGGAATGTTCTAAAATCCAGGAGAAAATGAGAACAAAACCCAATTATTAATACAAGGCAGCTATAATAAAGGTTGTGAAAAAAATATATTTTGTAGTGTATGGAAATAACTTTTCCCCAGAGTGATAAAGTTCCCTACAACCCATTTCTGCCACAGCTAACCACAGCCTGATTTTGCTGGGCAGATTCACTTTTTCATCACTTACACTTCATAGTAAAAGCGTGCCCTGGAGCTACAATTCCAAAAGGCAAACAATAACTCATTTCAAAGCTCTCATTTAAGTGTGGAAAGCAAGTTCTTATGTATTTCTCAAAATCAGAAAGAAGTAGGACATATTCATATGTTTGTCAAGTAAAACCTGGGAGAGGTCCAAGAATACTTGAAGGTGTCAACAGCTCTTGGAGGGGCAAAAACCTCTTAACTTTTCCTGCAGAGAGAACAGGACAACAGTTGTCGTGCTAAGGAAACCACCTCAGATCTTGAGGAGTCACATTCCCAGGCACCAGCTACAGTTACACACCAAAAAAAAACACCCACAGCTTTTTTTTATGCCGATTCATCAAGATAGTTGTATCTTTTTGCAGCATGATGAGTGCCTAATTACAATGATTCAAATCTCTTGTCACCTTCAGGCTAGACTACAGATAGCAACGGTTTTTAGCCAGAGCTGATAGTGAAAATGAACTTGACACAGCACGCAATGGTTTGTTAAGCATGATATAATATTAAAAACATCACTCCCCTTCTTAA
Source organism: Aegotheles bennettii (assembly GCA_013398125.1). NCBI lineage: Eukaryota > Metazoa > Chordata > Aves > Caprimulgiformes > Aegothelidae > Aegotheles > Aegotheles bennettii. The sequence goes on along the minus strand of VZRW01011368.1, from coordinate 250,059 downwards.
TCTAGCCAGGAGGAGGAGAAATCACATGATTTTGAGTTCAAAGTTGCTAAATCCCTGCTCCAGCAGTGGAACATGCTTGTCTGATTGCATTTTCAGGTTGAATGCATTTGTCACTCTATCACCTTTCTCCACATTCAGTCGTGTTTTGAACCCTGTTGGCTTCAGACAGTTCTTTCTCCTCCTAATTTTGCTGTAATTTCTCAGAAGTTCCTTCATCTTACTACCCATCTTACTTCTTGGAAGATGGTTACGTGCAGGCTGGGCCCTCTAGTGCCACCTTGATATTAATGCACTACAATCCGGTGCTTTTGGAATTGTTTTGCTCTACCAAGAAGCTTTGGAAAGAGCTTCTACTCTGTCCACACACCTTTCGCACACACACACAGGGCCAAGTGGGAAATAGTAAACTACTTCAGAACCTCAAAATACCTCCAGTTTCTATTTAAGCCAGAAAACAAAACCCTGAGGCTGTAATTATCTCAGTCGCTGTGCCACACGTCCTATCCAAGTCAATCTAAAACTTCAGTGTTGAGAAAGCCATCTTGATACTCCCCTACTACAAATTTTTTGATCCCTCAGGTTCTATTTCAAGATCATTAATGTGATTCATCTAATCTCAAACCGTTTGTCTTCCACTTTTAGTTCTTTAAGATATAAACACCTTGCTAACAGGCACAACTGGAGAGGGTTAAAATGCTTTAAATAAAAAGCTTCAATTCTATCTAACAGATACTTTTATGTCACTTAAAAGCTTTAGGTTTTTAAAGTAATGAGTAATAAAGTAATAAAAATAATAAAGTATTAATAAATAAAGTAATGCTGTTAAAATAGGCAGTATGATGTATATAACCAAAATTTACAGTGACAAAGTTTGTAATAGTCCAGGGGAAAAAACAAATCAGTAACATAACAAAGAAACTGGCCATGGTACAATTAGTATGGAAAATATCAGAATTCTCTGTATTAGTTCTCAACAAAGCACATACAGCTTCACTACACGTGACCTCTGCATTGCTAACACCAAAGATGAACAAACAGATATGAATGTCCTCTATATGAATGACTGCTCTTTACACTCTGATTAATCTTTTCAGCCACAAAAATTAACAAAGAAAAAGGAAGTCTAATTGAACAACAACCCTACAGGACATGCAAAGCTGCACATTTTGTTACAACTGCCCAGGTTACTGCAAACTAAGTGATCACCTCTTGGTGATCACACTCAGTCTACGTTTCAAAAGAAGTTGTTGGAAGGAAGATTTTAATTTTTTTTTTTTCTATTTTTTTAAATGGATTTTAAAACAGCTTCTGCCAGAAGAGGCCTTCCAGTTTGGGAGGGGAAAATGTCATTAGAGGCACCCTGTAAATGTCGTAGAACATGAGGAACCAGCATACAAGTGACCAAGTTTTCTAATAGACTTGGAGTAACTCGATGAAATCGCTAGAGGCCGGAAGCATTTTGAAGCTTGTATTTCTTTTACTGCAAGATTAATTTAAGCTCTCTTCTTAAAACCTTCCAAAAGGGTTCATTGCCATTCAAGCTGTGTGCATGATTTGCAATCAACAGGTGTGACAAAACATGAACAAGCTTTCGAAAACCAAGAATGGGCTCATGATGAACTGTTTAACATAAGGATGAAACCTGTCCTGACTGATTGTTAAATAAAACAGAGTTAAATTCATACCACTGACATTACGCATAATGGAACAATAACTATTTATGGATTCTCTGTGAATTCTGGTAGTAAAACTCTGGATGTAGTCACAGAAATTTTAAATCTGCATTTGTTATCTGGGAAAAAAACAATTATAGTAATTTTCTGCTATTACAAGCAATTGTCTTTAATTACCTCAATATATTATTTCATTGTTTGGAAAGACAGGATGTCAGTGTGAATAGCACTCATTTGGCAGCCCCCAACTGCCAACAACCATCAAAACGATGCATGCTCTCTCCCTTTTCCCTTCCCTTGTCCTTCTACCTCAATATCACACAAAAATAAAAAAAAATATAAATTAATCCGATCAGACAAACAATTTCAAAAATTCCAAGTGGTCTGTTCATGTCTTTTAAGCTTGCACCATGCATAACTTTTAATTATCACTCATCTCACGGTTTAACCCACTTTTCTTAGCAACCCATATCTCATTTGACTCCCATTTACACCAAAGGTAAATGGTAATATAATGGGAACAGTGATGCTGTGCAAACAACCTGGTACTTGGCAATAATTCTGCAGATGGCCACACAAGGATACCTTTGCAGCATCAGCCAAACACTGGCCAAGTTTTGGCTTTTGCAGGGTTTCAAAAAAATGAAAAAAATTACAAGAATGAGAAAAACACCAGCAGCCCGCAGCAGGCAAGCTGGTGCCCACCAGCACTACAATGGAGTTCCCAGCAGGGACAGATCTTGCACGAGGGCTGCGATATTCCACTGGCTTTCCTTACAGAAATCAGTGACATTCATTTGGCAAGAACTGAGTCTACTATTGCAGTGAAACTAACGATACTGCTATTGAAATGCCACTAATTCAGGTCCCACATGGCTACGCTGTACAAATAGGCTGATGTATGCATGATACACGTGTACACCTATACCCATAGTCCTGATACCCACATGATGAAAGACAAAACTGTTCATTAAATTGCACTTATTATGCATCTTAAACCATCTGGAGTAGACTGTTCTCTCTGCAGTTTTTCAGTCTCTAAATTACGTTCCCCCCAGCCTGGTTTGTCAGGCAAGTCACAATGATCCAATTTCACAGGCAACTGGCCCACTATTGTTCAAAAACCTGCTTCTCATCAAGCTCTAAGCAGGTATGAAATACCACAGTATCAATATTTTCCAGGACATTACTCTGTCTACATCAAAAGTGCCAACAGGAAAAAAGTCAGCTACAAGTGGGAAAACCCTCCTACTTCTCTAAAGACTGTAGATGTTCATTTTCCAACAGAACACAGCACTGGCCCTTGCTCTGCCAAACACAGAGACACTCAATCAGATGATAAGAAATATATTCATGCTAGAGGTTTGCTAAGCCTTTTAGAAATACTCTTCTGCTCAGAATCTTATAGAGCTGAGGACTCACTTCTGAAAGAGCTTTGCTGCTGAGTAGGGCATATATAGGTTATCTAAACATAAAGGTTTAATCAGCACTTTGAGTTAAGTTCATTAATGGGTTTGCCAAGTTAACCAGACCACAATTGTGTAAATGTATCATTAAACCCTCTTTTATATTTGCATATTACCTGTCTCTTCAGAGTGTTTTCATCCTCTTGTTTTGGTACTTTATATTTACAAAGATGCTCTGAAGTTTTGTCTTAAGAGAAAAATTGCATAGAATGAGAAAAACTTCTATGGTAACTTTGGGATCTCCTAAATTAGCAATGAAAGAACTGAGATAAGTCTTTGGGAGTATATTTGAAGTTTTAATGAAAGAGTCAGATTACAAAAAGCCATAGTGGGAGTCTTATATGAGGAAGCTTTAAAGTTAGCTGCAATGTATTAAAAAACAACATTCAAATAAATTACTTTTCACTGCAGTATGCCAAGTTTTTGGAGATAGAATTAAAATTGGGCTTTCATTTTAGACCAAGTAAAGCATAATATTAGACTATAATACTGCATATACTAGTGAGATCCAAATGCCCACGGTGTTGCAAGAGAACATTTTCCCTCAGGCATTTGAAATTTAATGCTTCTTTAATATTCTCTGTTGGATATTGTTAGAATGGAATTTCAAATATTTCCTGCAATTTGAGTTAAAGATTACTGAATAATGCTGAGCAGCAAAAAATTTTTGAAGCATACATCTAAGGCTGGCAGAGTAGCTTAATGTCCTGTTGTTTCTTGCTTTAACAAAATTAATTTCTACAGTCTTCAGCCATGAATTCAAGCACCACCTGGAGATACAAACCCATAATTTAACTGTGGTGTATTTCTAGCTCCCTTGACTAATACACCGAAGCCAGACCCTGGATGTCAGAGAGCTATAAAAGGAAAAGGCCATTTCATAGCAACACTTTATATTCTCCTAAGTCAGACAGTGGGCAACCTGAAAAACAGTATCTGGCCCATTATTGTAAATAAATGGGATTACTTGTCATGAAATAGATGTAGGTGGCTTTGCCTATATTAGAAGTATATTCTGATATACAGTCAAGAGTAACGCCTTTCCAATAGGACTTGAAATAGTCAAAAGGTTTTTATCCAATTAAGATCCAACCTTCCACCAAACACATGTGAGCACAACACCGTGGTTACTCAATACAGGTAAGGGCAGACTGCAAATTAAACCAAAAAAGGCATAGGTGTATCATTCTAGAAACAAACCAGAAAAAGACTGCCTGTAATATTGATTCCCTTTGCTTAATGACTTCATGGAGAAGTCTCCTTCATCCAAAGACGCAGCTACTTTGTTTTCCATCATTTGTGCCCACAACAGGAGTGGTCACGCTCCCGATTTTGTGCCATGGCCATGGCTCCCTTATCATTCCTACTGGGCACGTGCAAACTCACTCCTTGGCTTTCTGCTACAGGAAACCTGCCCATTCCCCTCAACAGGCCTGGGAACGCTGCTTCAGACAGTATGAGTGCAGCGAGTTCAAATGAAGTAATTCCTAAACAGCATGTTTTTAATAGGCATTCTTTATACCCTGTATTTCTAAGCCCTGAAAGAATAAAATCCTCCAAAAATGGTTCACAGATAAACAATAATACATCTTCCAGAGTCTCCCAGTTTTGTCTACAATGAGGTTGCTATTGCCAAGGCACTGTGCTACAACAACCCATAGTCAGTGATGGAGCCCTGCTATTCCAGAGCACTGGTGGCCTACAAGCATCAGAACAAGCATGCGAGATCTACCCAGGCAACAGTGTCCACTGGCTAAGGTACAACAGGCGTTTGGACTATCAACCTACTTAGAAATAAGAAACAAAAAAAGAACATTCTGGTCACAGTTTTTATTGAGATTTGACTCATAAATAGTTCATAGAGATCAATAATACATCTTACAAGTACGCTATGCATCATTTGTGTCCCTTCACAGTCAGTATGCACATGAGTATAGGATGTTTTATGGCATCCTAGCTAGCTGTTGAAAACATACTAAAGGTTGTATAAGCAATTAATGATTAATTACCTCTAAGTATGTAAAAAACCAACTAAACTATTTAGTAAAAATGAAGCCATAGGATAAAATGAAACCAGTTGCATAGAAGGTAAAATTTTCCTCTAAGGCACAGCAAAAAAAAAACATTTAAAAAATAAATCAGTTACAAACAATTTCTAGACACAAAAATTTCTTTATACCATTGAGTGCCTATGCAGTATCACATAACTGAAGTTTAGAAGTGAACAGTGAAAAATTAGTTTTGGACATTAACACTAGGAATAAAAAAACCAAATCCTGTATAAAAAAATAAGTTCTTAACAAAAATGTATCTATTTTCATTTTATAAACTAAGATTTTAGTTGTTCTTGCTTGTATCAATGTCTTTATCATTTTAAAACTCTATTACAGATTTCTCACAGACTTTTAAAAATAACTTTCGATCCCCCTAATTTCATTTCAGGGGTTTTTTTATGCTTTATTTTATTTCTGAAAAATCTCTTATTATTAGCCCCTTAGATCATAACCCAGAAGGGGCTTCCAAAACTGTTCCAATTCTACTGTTATTTCTAGGATCGAAACTGGCCATTATATAATTGATTTTTTTTACTTAGTCTTAAACATTTTACAGCATAATATCACACAGACTTAGCTAGAAGAGACATGGGTTTGTATTGTAAGTAAATGCATGAGGTAAGAGAAAAACTGCATTATACATGGAGATGATAAAAGATAACTTCATCAATTACTGAAAATTAAGAGTAAAAACTTACCGAAAAAGTCATCAATTTCTACAGATGGCAATGAAGAGAAAGAAAATCCCATCCAAAAATACAGTTAAAGAACACAGCCAGCTGTTAACAGAGAATAATTAATTTTAAAATATAAACAAAAATGAGAGAATTCTGGCAGACTACCCTTCAACACTACTAGTTGCCTTGAGAAATAATACTTAATCCCTGCAAAATGGAGATTAAAGCAGCTTGACTATTAAGTGTGTTGTTTAATTACGCCAGTTTCCAAGTAATTCAATATCTTTTGAGTGCAAATACTGTAAAATGTATTTCAAGAATTAGCTGAGAGCACAATCCACATGCACACTAAACTCCCATTTCTTCCTTTGCACATAATGTTTCCACTTATGCAGCCCTTTGGCTTAAAGCACTACACAAGACACATACTAATAAAACATACAGGAAGCATTAAAGAATACTAAAAAATTACATCAACACCTTATGATCTCAAAAAAATACTGGCAGTAGAAGATGCAAAATTGGCGAGAAAGTTACAAGACAATAACAAACTGGAGGAGATCTGAAGATTGACAAAGCAGACAGGAAAAACAGCATTACATTTAGAATGAAAATAGCCAAAACTTTAAAGAGGTGGTAAGGCTAATTAATCACCAAAAATAAGTCAAATACAGCACACTTCGTTAAGATAATGAGCAGAGGTTTGGCAGGCTGGGTTGCAGAACTCAAACACTGTCAGCTTATAGATTCCTACAGTCTGAAGGCAGCACGGGGAACACTACCAAGAGCCAGCACCTCCTACAACACCAGAAAGGTTCCTACCCAGAAGCATAGGATGTATTTTCCAAACTAATAAATATCAGGAAAAGAGCTGTAAAAACCAGATGGGGAGATAAAACCATCTCTCATTTATTTTTATACATTTACATTCTGCTTGGAAGATAATAAAGCTTAACAAGTAAGAAAGAAATAGAATTTCTACTTTTCACTAACTTTGAAAATTACACCACAATCATAAAAGGCAAAACTTTCAGGTATCTTTAGTTAGAACAAGAGACAGTGCAGACATTCTTGAGTTAATTAAACTATCTCGGACTAATTATACTGGGAACAGATTGAAAACAAACTGATAGACACATCCCTGCCAAACAGAAGCATTTACACGTGGCTCTGCACCATACTCACTACCAATCACTTTACCAATCACCAGTAACACAAGAAGCACCAAGCTCGGGCAAAAAATGAGAGAGAAAGGAAGTGAAGCCTCACCCACAGCAGAAAGTTTGAGCAGCTTAACTGAAATCCACTAAAGCAGCACAATCTGCTACGGTGACACAGGCAAATCAGTTTCCAGCATACTGACATCGCTTCAGCTGAAAATTGATAAGGGATCAATTGAAACTGAGCCAATTACACCGAGTGGAAATTACCCCATGCGGCTCCACATCAGGTTTTGTGTACGCTTAAATCGTAAATAGTGTTAATTAATCTGTACAATGTCTGGGTGAGGAAAAGGTTAGGGTGAGTGGGGCAAAGCTAAAGGGCTCTGGAATGATTTGAGGGGGAAAGAAGCTCCCTTCTACTCACCAGGCTTCTCTACACCTCAGAGCAAGCCAGACCTCGGCTTTGCCTGCAGCTCTTTGCCTTGCAAATCCACCCCCAGAAGGGAGCTTGGGTACAGTCTCCATTCATATTAAAATTGTACAGTTGTTAATTGATATAAATGGGTACAGTTTGGCATTTCAGCTACACACGGCCGTACCTTTCCAGCTCTGAGAGCACAGCTTTGTGTGCTTAGCTACAAACTTGTTCAAGCCACGAAGTTTTGGGCCGATGAGCACCAGGACTCACTGAAACGAGAGCATTTTGGGTGACCCACAGAACATTCACATCTTCCCTGAAGGAATAACCTCTTATTGCTGCAGGGATTGCCCAAGCACACGCTGCTTAGGCCACTTAAAAAAATAAAACACACTAAACTTTAAGGGCTAGGGTAAGATTTTAAGCTGATCCTGCAGGAAAATGTTTGGACTGGTGAGATTTCACTGAAGACTTTACTAAATGATGGAATTTTTCCAGCAAGGAGCCCTGTCGGGATCTGAGGGGGAAGTGACCCACGGTGCCAGGCAGGAGGCTTCCACAGGGCGGTGTGGGGGCTGCCTGAGGGGTTATGCGAGGGGTTCTGCCGAATGCAGCTTCACCTCAGGCACTGAGCGGGAGTTCGCCTCAGGCAGCGACCCCAAACACAACCCAAGGGGAGGGTTTGTTTCTGTACACCGGTCCTTGGTCACGCTGCCAGCACAGGGGAGCGCTTGGGCACCTCACTGCGAGGGAATCGAAGCGGCCAAACGACACTGACGGGATTTTGTGAGGTTTAAGGGGAGCGCCTTTGCCAAAGGTGCCACAGGGAGAGAGGGAAGCGAGCGGAGACACCCAGAGCCTGCCGCGACCCCCCCGACGGCGGCGGCTTCGGGCTGCCGGGACGTCCAGGGGGGATCGTAGAGAACTCCCGAGACAGAGGCCGGGCCTGAGGGAAAGCCGGGCAGGAGGCAGCGGCGGGGAGAGGGCGGAGGGAAGGCGCTGCCCGCCCTCCCGCGCCCGGGGCTCCGCCTGAGGGGGGAGAGGAGCGCGCGCCGCCCCCCTCACTGAGCGCTGCCCCACGC
>VZRW01011368.1:226370-240561 GCA_013398125.1 Aegotheles bennettii | reverse complement strand
GAGGACGCGGGCCTGGCGGCGGCCCAGGGCTCCCCTGACCCCCGCGGTCACCTTCCTCCAGCGCGGGGGCACGGGGGGCGGTGCCAGCCCCTGCGGTGCCGGCCGGGCGTCCTCTGCCTCCTCTGCTCCGGCCTGGTGGGCCCGCGGGGGTCACAGCCCCCGGGCTGGCGCTGGCCCTTGGGCGGTTCAGCCTTTGCCTCAGGCCAGGCGGGGGACATTGCCTGTGAGAGGGGGGGGTGCCTGCAACCTCCTGGCATCGGGCGGCACGGGGTTGGGTGCAGTCCGTGTCGGCTCAGGGGGAAACGCCTGGAAGATGTTGTTCTCACTTGTGTTATCCCTGCCTGCTGTTGTCATTCCAGCTGTTTGTCAATCCAGCTGCTTGGCATTCCAGCTGTCTGTCAATCGTTCCAGCTATTTGTCATTCTAACTGCCTGCCATTCCAGCTGTCTTGTCAGTCAGTCCTTCCAGCTGTTTGTTCTTCCAGCTGTTGTCATTCCAGCTGTTTGTGCAGCTTCTCCAGATTGTCCAGGAGTCCTTCTAGTTCTGTCCTTCCTTCTAGTTCTGTCCTGATGTTGCACAAGGTGAACTGGAGTGCATTGCCTTTCTGGGGCTTGCACATACACACAAGCTCACACAGACACCTTGATTGCCTTTATAATCATGAAAAATATCCGTATTTTTCTAGACTTCACACCCTGTTATTCAAACCTTTTGGTGCTTTGCTGTAGAAAAGATGCTTGTGTGCTCTGAAACATGGCTTGTCACTTCAGCTATATGCAAAAAAGCAGTGAAATCTGTAAATCTTCTCCATCCTAATTCCCCACTCTTATTTCTATTCAAAATATGGATTCTCAGGAGTCACCCCAAGGTTTAGTTTGTACTTGAGCTTTCAAAACATGGGCTGCCATCAATTTCCTGGTCCCCAGGAGAATGACTGTTTGAAATTTACTTTGATGCCCAGACTTTTTTAGAATGCCACTGTTTTTTATCTTACTTTTGCTGTTCTGATTGTGTATTTGGCACTGGGCAAGAGCTTTAAAGGTCTGAAACAAAACCTCTTGTCTTTTGAGGTATCTTCTAGTGGCTAAATGAAATAGAAAAGGTTTTTAAGGGCACCTGTCTCAAGGTCATTTCTTAAGGAAAGAATTCTTCTGGAATTCAGTCTGTGAGCCACAGCACTGCAAGTGCACGGCTGCCTTGGCAATGCTTTCTGCACACTTAAAACATGTTTATTGTCACTGCAACTCTGCAGGCTTTAGACTTTTGAGGAGATACGGTTTAATTTAATGCCTAGAGCATTCTTGTCAAGCAAGGTGGGATGTCTTAGTTGGCTTTAATATTCAGGGGTAACACTAGGTTGGTGATATTTTGTGGTGAAGCTTATCATTAATGTTTATAGAGGTCTTTTACAGCTGTAATTAGTAATGCAAAGTCCATCACTTGTGCAGGCAGGACATAGATTTTCTTGTTCCTGTACTTGATAGGTAATGGGTTATTTCATATTACTCTTTTACTTACCTTTGTGACCTCCTGAATCAGTTTTGCAATGTAGTGCCATTTTCATATATGGCACTAATATTGTAGGGCTGCTGCTATCAGCAGTAATCACAGGGATAATTTAGGCACAGAGTTCTTAAGCCAAAGTGGGGGCACAAAGCCCACAGCTTCCTGGTTTGATATTGGAAGCTTTACTTTTATCTGTGATAGCTTAGCAGGGGAAGAAATCCTACATGTTTGCTGAATTAGATGGGGATGCAATGTTCTCTTCATTTTTATCATTATTTTTACTACTTTTCCAGTTTCCTAAAACTTTTTGACTATACCTCGGGATGAGAAGTGGGGAAAGCATTGAGACTGCGTTAGATGTCATTTAATTTGTCCTCTAGTTCTTGTATACCTGGGAGTGAGTCAAGGTCACCTCTGTAGCTACCACAGCATGAAAATACTCTTATTTAAGCCCAGTGCAGGAGCCAAGTCATGGATTAAAGTTCCTGAGCAGAATGTGCAGAGCCTACGACTTCTATTGGGGACCCACTTATTTCTCCAAACATCCAACCTCCAAAAGTAGCCTCAGATGCTCAATGATACCAATTTTTATATGTGATGTAAGTTTTCCAGGGAGAGGTAACTACATTTTGTAAAAAGCACAATGTTTTTGGCTTGTTAATTGAGCTCCTGGAATCAAGAGGGAGCATGAACATCTCCTTGATACTAATTGCTCACAATTGGGAAAGCTTGTGTGTGAATCCAGTGTACTGAAGGCTGGGAGAGAAACAAACAAGTGGGCAGTACTTAATCCTCTCTTTATTTACCTTATTTTATTTTAGCTTAATTTAGCCTACTCCAGCCCCAAATGGGGCAAGAACAGGAAGGATGGTGGTAAGCAAACATAATTTTTGGAGAGAGTGGAACTGAGTCATAACTGAAAGATTGGTTTTTTTTAGCAAGGCTAAATGTTAAGTCTGTCTCAGTAAAACTAAAAAGTATTTTTATTGCCTTTTTATATTCCACTCCTTCCCTCTCCTGTTGTTATGCTGGTGGCTAGAGTGACTTTTTTAATGTTTAAGTCAGATTAGCATATGAAGTGCACACAGTGGAAAAAATTCTTGTTGACTTTCCCCTTTTGCAACACGACTTGGTGCAAAGGAGAAAAAGCCCAACTTCTTAATCTAAATCTGTGTTCCATTCACTGGAAAATCAGAATGAATTCACGGTTTATTTCAGGTACCAGGCAATTCAAAGAAAATCTGTTATCTGTGCAAGCCCTGGAGTAGCATACTTCACATGGGATCACTTTTGATATGCTGCTGGTGCAGGGTTTTGCCAGGGCAAGGTTTTGCAGCACAGTAATTTTCCAGTACTTATTTCCCTAACTAATATGATTAACTGCCTTAAAAGAGTGTTCATTGTTCACTTTACCTAAATAAAATGCAAATTCTCCTTAAAAACATGCTGAAAAGTGGCTTTAAAATCTGATACACAACTTTGTCTGTGCTGCCCATCACCGTTCAGACGTTTGGATGGTGGAACTTTCCAACGGATAGTGTAGCAGAACTAAATTTAAGATTTAAGATTAATTGGTTGTCTGCTTTCCTTCCCCTTCCTCGTGGAGGTTTGAAGAGGTTTGAGAGATGACTCTCAGAAGTATGGGTTCAGAAGACAATAATGCAGTCCAACACCATAACCAGAAGCCATTTAACCAAATGTTTAAAGAATCATCCCCATAATGAAGGTAAAATCATCTGGAGGTCCAAATCTGCAAGTTCAGTAGTTTTAGCTTCATCACTTATGCTCTTATTTTATCTAGGACATGGTCAGGTGTGGTAGGTGGCCTCATTTTTAGTTACCTAATGCTGACGTGATACAGCTGTGCTCGGCTGGTCACTTCTGCAGAGAGAATATGGTCAGATCCCAAAATGGTTCTCCTATAAATATCAATGACTGGAATTTTGGTTGGGAAGGATCTCTAGAGGTCATCCTGTCTGACCTCTGTCTTGCTCTGAGCCTGGAGGTTGTCCAGCCCAGCCTGACAGCAAGGCTTTTGTTGTATGTGTTGTTTGAATTGCTGAGGGTGGGGGTTGCACAGACTCTCTGGGTACCCCGCCCCACTGCAGCAGTGCCACCCCCATCAAGAATTTGTCTCTGAATTCATACCCATTGCCCCATGTTCTGCCATCTGCCATTAATGAGAAGTGTTTGGCAACGTTATTTTTGTAACCTTTCTCCAAGTAGTAGGCTGCTATTAAATCACCCCTTGTCCTCTACCTTTCCAGACTGCGCCCAGGTTCCTTGGTCTTATCTTGCAGGACATGAACTCTGGGCGTCAACCATCTGAGCAATGTTTGCCTGGACTCTTTTTAGTATTCCAACATCCCTCTGCAACTCAGGGTCCCAAAACTGGACTCAGTATTCCAGCTGCAGCCAGCAGCAAGATGCCTGCCTTTGCTCTGCAAGCTGCACTTCTCATAATGTAACCATTATGCAATTTAATCACTTCAGATACAATTCAATGCGGAAGATGTTTTGTCCATAATTCAAATTATCATCTTTTAATTATTTGGAAGATTGGGCATGGGATTCCAGCAGGCTGGTCGGAGTCTGCTGATTCCTGTCCTAGCACAACCTGCCTCTAGGGAAAAAGGAGATACAAAAAACTGGCTTACAAAATATTGGGCTACAAATGTCCTTTGGCATGTTTTCCCTTTTCAATATTAAATAACATCTGGAGTTCCCTGGTTCTGCTTAACAAAATGGGCTTTATCTACAGGCTAAGCTGTTCCTCACCCCGTTTGCAATATAGCAACGTGTTGGCAGTCTTCTCCCAGTCTGGGGACTTCTGGGTCAGTTTGACAATGGGCAGTTGTATTATGGATATCGGTGTCTGTATTTGTCCATAATGTGCCTTTTGTCTGTGGATTTGTTAAATTGCTGCGTGACAGTTTAGTGAGGCAGTGGTTTTAAGTCCACTGGAGTCCGTGGCTTCTGGCATTCAGTAAGTCTTTGGCTGCAAGTAAGTGTTTAAAAGGCTTAATGGAAACCCCTCAAAATTGAGAGAATCTGGGAACTGCTGAAGTGTGGCAGCTCGTAAAACTTGTGTAGTAAGTTTCAAGTATGAATGGACAGTCTGATGAGTGGAGCTGTGTTGTAACACCTTATGCTAGAAAGGCAGCATTGCTAAGGAATACAGAGGTTTTCAAAGAGATTGTAATTCCTGGCGCTTTGGAAGCTTTTCCAGGAACAGTTCCTAGGGATATTTTTGCAAGCGTGGTCTGTTTCTGTAAAAGCAAGCAGAGGAATTGCTGGTGGCTCTAGCAGAGCAGAAGTGTCCTCCCAGGAGCTGGCCCTGCTCCACACTGAGGCACTTGCTTTCATCCAGGTTAAAGAATCATGACCTTATTTCTGTGCTAACTGTTAATTTTTACCACTCTCAGTAAAGCCTGCACTGTGCAGCTGTGGCTGAGTCTCCCTGACTTTCTTGCAGGGTGAACCCATCAGAGTCCTGGTGACTGGAGCTGCCGGGCAGATCGCTTACTCGCTGCTCTACAGCATCGCCAAGGGAGATGTCTTTGGCAAAGACCAGGTAAGTCTCACTCTGGATTACCACTTGTCTCTGCCACGCAGTGATGTGTAAGCTGGTGTCAGAATGCAGTCCCTGAGGCACTCACAATGATTTACCAATGAGCAAGTAATTTATTCTTTAAGTGGTGGAAGCGGCGTCCTGCTCTCTTACACAAGCTCTCTGCTGTTGGTCTTGCTGAAGCTTCTCAGTGTTCTGTAAATGGATTTGAAGTCTTGCACAAGATAGCAGTTTCTAGCAGCTGACAAGACAAATTCATTTTCAAAATGTGTTACGTACAACTTGCACTAAACCGTTCCTTTCTTTACAGCCTCTCGTTCTCGTGCTGCTGGACATCACGCCCATGATGACTGTGCTGGAAGGGGTGGTGATGGAGCTGCAGGACTGTGCTCTGCCGCTGCTCAGAGGTGGACAAAATACATTTTTCTTACACCTACAAGATGTTTTATTACAACTGTTGCATTTACGGGTTCCTGTAGCTGGCAGAAAGTTAAGCAGAATAAAATACTAGATGATCCTTTCTTGGTTTTATATTTTGTGGAAGATAATTTAACTTAGGCTGTAAGTTCATTATTATTATTCTATTAAATCTGTTTTCATTTCAATTCAATTTTAATTTAAATTTAATTTCATTTTCTGGTCCTTTTCCTGATTCCTCCTCCTCGGTGGGGTCAGGTGATAGAACAACTGTACAAACTGGGACAGCTAGGAAGTGTGTCACCAAGTGACTTGTGTAATCAACTGCGCAGACACCTCTGTTTTGGTTTATATCAGCTGGGTTGTCAGCATGTGGGGGAAATTGTCATATGCTTGTGCATTTGTGCATTGTATTCTGGCCTAGTGGGAAGATAGCAATGAATCTTTAGACACTCTTACACACCTCTGCTAAGTAAAACAATTTTAGTCTTTAGAAATACCTTCTGCATAAAGACACAAATTGAAAAATCACTCATCAAGTCGTGTAAACAAGTTCAGTCCTGATAAATCTAAACAAGCAGAAGAAAGGAAGCCAGGAGATGCTAGTGTAATTATTACAGTACTTAAAAAATGTGTAGCTACCAGCTCTTGTACAAATCAAACCTTGTTGAATTTGGTTTGTTAAAGGGAGAGGGAAACTTCATTTGTGTTGACACCTGCCAGTAAGAATTTTTTTTGTGAAGAGCATATATGCATTCATATGTATAATATGCATATATACATATGTATATTTATTTAGAGAGAGACGCATGAAAGATGTCTTTTGACACAGATCTCTCCTGTGTTTTCAGAATTTGTATCTAAAGCTTTAGATAAATATTTGTGTATAAATACTTGACAGTAAACCATTTCTAACCTGTGGAGTTAGGGCCAGATGATTATGCTTGTATTTTTGGAAGGAGAAGGTGGTGTTGTAAGATCAGATTATATACTATTTGTGAACCAAAGAATGTTCCTGTTAACACTTTGCCATGAGTATTTATCTTTCTTAGATTTTTTTTTTCCCCTCGTTTCCTTCCTTTAGAGGTCATCCCAACAGACAAGGAGGAAGTTGCCTTCAAAGACCTGGACATAGCAATTCTGGTTGGCTCCATGCCACGGCGAGAGGGCATGGAGAGGAAGGATTTACTGAAAGCAAACGTGAAGATTTTCAAGTCTCAGGGAGCAGCCTTGGATAAGTATGCCAAAAAGACTGTCAAGGTGAATAGAGAAATTGTATTTAACAAGTAAACTCTCTGAGTCATGCAGACATTGAAATACATTGTAGAACAATACTGGGCAAGCAGGAGCCTGTTCAGTGCAGGCATTCCTTTCCTTTCCTTAAGCTCTGGAATACATACCACAGCCAAGGTTAGATGAGATACAGTGTGTGACATGGGTAGGTTATTTAGTCCTTAATTCATTCAGTGGAAAAGGTAAGTTTTACATTGTGTTGCTGTAGTCCACACATGCTCTGAACTGGTTAGTGGCAATTCTTAAAAAAAAAAATAGTGTAGATTTAAAAAAAAAAGAACAACAACAAAGCAGCCCTCTGTTCGTTCTCTCTCTCCTGTGAGAACTAAATTATCTACATGCAGCTGCCTTCTTCATACCCATCTGTGGCTTGAACATAATGACCCTTAACGTCAGTATCAATATGGAATTACAGTTGCACAAAAAACGGGCTTTATTTAGGTTGTTTGCGTCTTGCTCTTTGGAGCATTGGAAGCTTTTAATTGTTCTCTCTCAGATTCCTTCAGCACAGTTAATGGGATCATGTGGCTGCTCTCCTACCGCTCTTAATCTCAGCCCCAGACCCCGACTGTGCTTTGTAACTGACTTTTTAATGTCTGCTTCCTCTGCTGATGAACTTCCTACTGCTCCTAAAGACTTGTTTGCTTCTTTATAGGGTTGGAATAAAAACTATCAACATAACTGTTGCAAAGGAATGGAAAAATTACTGAACTCACTTTCAAAAGGGGAAAAACAAAGGGAGGTTTGCAGATTAGCTGGTGTGATTGAGAGTATAGGGAGCCTGATGTTAATCATTTGGGGCACGTTAGTAGATGAAGGATGAATAAAAATCAGTTTTCCATAGTAATAAATCGATCTAAGTTCAGGCATATTGTACTTCTAACTGCCTATGAACACTGAGATAAGTAACTGTTCTGGCTTTCTTAATTATAAAGCAATTACATAAAGCAGTGGCAGCCAATCTAGGAACCATTTAAAAGTGATGGTGAGTTCACTGTGGGCCAGCTGGTGTGGGTGTATTGTGCTTTCCCTGGAGCTGGCAGCTGTGGGTCAGGGTGGGCATCACCCTAGAAGTCTTTTTCACATTTGAATGTCAAATTACAAAGAAGATACCTGGCTAGAAAATACTTTTCTGTGCAGTTTTTTTATAAAAGACTATGAACAATGCACATATAAAAAAGTCTTGTTGAAGACAGCAGAGATTTATAAAACACAATGTTTTGGTAGTTTCTTTGAAGGCAAAGCCATGTGTTTCACTCGAGGGAGCTGTTTTGCAGAAATAGCTTCTTCTTCTTTCCACTTTCCCCTTCCCCTTTTTCATGTTTAGGTTGTGGTGGTTGGGAATCCAGCAAACACTAACTGCCTGATCGCATCCAAGTCAGCCCCATCAATACCAAAGGAAAACTTCAGCTGCTTAACTCGTTTGGATCACAACAGAGCTAAATCTCAGGTAAAAAAGGGCCTATTTGAAGTAGAATGCTTTCTGTTGCTTGCTAAATACAAACAGAGCAAGCTTACAAAGCAGCCTGTGAAATGGGAGGCTGCAGTTAATACAGGGGACACCTTTGGTTTCTGATTAGATCGCTCTGAAACTTGGTGTGACTGCTAATGATGTGAAGAATGTCATCATCTGGGGCAACCACTCCTCCACTCAATATCCAGATGTTAACCACGCGAAGGTAAACGTGAAAGGAAAGGAAGTTGGAGTTTATGAAGCTATCAAAGATGACAGCTGGCTGAAGGGAGACTTTATCCTGGTAAGATCTTGGGGCTTTTTAAAATGCTCATTCTGTGCTTCTGCTTTCTCCTAACATCATATTTGGGTGCCGTTTGGAGTGCTAAAATGATTCAACAGTAATAATGTTGGTCATAGCTTAGGTGCAATCTAGGAAAAACCTGCAAATGATTTAGTGTAGGATACTAATAATGATGTAGCCTAGTAAAACAAAATACTGCTGTTAATTGATCAAGAGCAGGGACTACCTACATGCAGTATGGAGTGAAACAAGGATTGCCTGCAGCCCATGATGGACGTGACTCCAAGCAGCTGAACTTTGCTTGGTATTGCAATGGTGCTGGCATGCTGACAGCAAGGGGCTGTATCTTAGCCAAGGCAGCTTGAGCTGGGGACTGAGGCTGTGTTCTGCCATATGACCACGCTCTGCCCTATCTTGGTTTTGGGTACAGCTTATTGCAGTTCATGCTTGTTGTTAGGTCACAAATGATTGTATGCTGGCAGCCAAAGTTCATGATACAGAGTGTAATCAGAAACCTGTCCTTGTTCCCGCTGTGTCTTACATGGCCAAGGCACGATACTGGTTTGAACTTCTAGGTACATTGTAATGCTGGGCTGTGCTAGA
This sequence comes from Aegotheles bennettii, assembly GCA_013398125.1. Classification (NCBI taxonomy): domain Eukaryota; kingdom Metazoa; phylum Chordata; class Aves; order Caprimulgiformes; family Aegothelidae; genus Aegotheles; species Aegotheles bennettii. The sequence continues at coordinate 231,414 of VZRW01011368.1, read as the reverse complement.
ATGTTTTGCCTAAGATACAGAGATTTTGTAATTTCTGCTTTCTAGGGGTCTGGTTGGCATACAGCCTTACCAAAATTTATTGAAAGAGAAGAAATAGAAGGTTTAAGAAGCTATTCTAATTCCAAGTAGTGCAATTCTTAAGTACAACGTTTCTAAATGTAAACTTGAGTCTAGGGAGGTAGGTTCAGCTATCTTCAGGAATTAAATCAATTTTATGCATTAAATATTGTAAGATTGAGACCAGCAAGTGGTTCACATTGGCATTCAGCATAAACCCCTTAATTCCCAGTGTTGCTCTGAGACATCTGTTCTGTTGATGTGCATGAAGTCTCTTGGTGGTAAAAGCTAGAAACACCTGGTTGGTATGAAAAGTTAGCAGGCTGCTAGCTGTAAAGCAAGGACTAAGAAACAAGCCAGACTCTGAAATACTCCGTTATGTTCTTGTCTCAGCAAAACTCTCCTAGGCTGTATTTCTGGATTGTATGCCATGTTCCTTTAGTGATAGATCTGTGTCTTGACTGCTGAAATTAAAATAATGTTTGTAGGGCAGTCTTTCCTTGTGGCATTTGCTAACAGTGTTTAGACCAAGCCAAGATTTTGCTGCTTTACAATTTAGGGTTTTTTCTTAATTGCAGACTGTTCAGCAGCGTGGGGCGGCCGTGATTAAGGCCAGGAAGCTGTCCAGTGCCATGTCAGCTGCCAAAGCTATCTGTGATCATGTGAGAGACATCTGGTTTGGCACTCCAGCGGTAAGATGTAGCTCTTGAGGAAGTGCTTGTTTGCCTGATGCTTTGATTACATGCCAGTGTCTTTGACCTCAAAGTATGTACGTGTGCTGAGAGGGGGAGGAGTCTGCCGTGCGTGTCATAGGAGTTGCCGTATATTGGGAATTAAAATTTTGCTTGCATCTAGCAGTGGGAAATGAATTCATCCCTCCCTCTTCTGTTTTCAGGGGGAATTTGTTTCCATGGGAGTAATTTCTGATGGCAATTCCTATGGTGTTCCCGAAGACTTGCTATATTCATTCCCTGTTGTGATCAAGGTAACTGGCCTATATTTAAACCTAAGTATCTTCTGCAAGATCTGCTGTCGTATGAGCTAGTTAGCAGCTGTGCTTTTAGTGTGGGACTGCAGCTGCTGGGGCACGGGGGTTTTAGTCTTCCTCAGACAGGACCATTATTCACCATTTTGCAGTAGTTGTCACGTAAGTACTGATAGAAAAGCAGACTCTTCCATGACCAGCTGGTGCTGGTTGGCTTCTTTACCCGAAAACAAAATTAACTTCTGCCCCACATGTATTTTAAGGCCATAAACTCTGTTTCTTATGCTGCGAAGTCTCCTTTGCACAAACTGAATGAAGCTTGTTCTCATCTGGTGGGGCTTTTCGTTTGCTTTCAAACAGGACAAGACCTGGAAGTTTGTTGAGGGTCTTCCTATTAACGATTTTTCTCGTGAGAAGATGGATCTGACTGCTAAGGAGTTATCTGAGGAGAAGGAGACTGCTGTGGAGTTCCTCTCCAGTGCGTGACTAGATGATGAGGAAGCACAAAACCATTTAACGGTGGGAGAGTTCAGAAGCCGTCTCTAAGTCTGCTACCAAACACTGTTACTGTGTTGAAGTCAACTGTCTGTGGCAATGGTGCATTTTAAAGTTCATACGCTTACTGGTACTGTTGTGCCTCTTGAGTTATTAGCAAAAAGATTATTAAAGAAGTAAAACTAGTTTGTTGACCAAACTTTGTCTGTTGGATACTAGTTGCTTTCTGTGTACGATACAGGATAATTGTTTGCCTTTGCCTTGGTTACTAACGCACAATCTGAGTTTTGGTTAGGATTCGGCACACATCCGACTCCGTGACCCCTGCAGCATCCTGTGACTCAACAGAGAATGGAATTAGAACACCAGTAGTTCTCCTTGAACCAGTAGTTCGGTGCCTCCAGTCGATCACCGGACAGATCCCAAGTACATACTGTTCACTCTGGTTATGCTTACAGTGTTTGTCAGTAGAAATATTAAAAGATGTTTAATCACATAATGGCTAAGAGTAGTCTGTTGCACTTTATTTGCATGCTTTAGTTATGTAATGACCAGAATTTAATAGTACAGCATAAAACACAACTCCCTGAGGGCCTGTTCTAAGAAACTGAGGGGAAACTAGTTTTGAGGAGCTTTATTGATGACCAGCCCTTCCGTTTGTCCTTCCCAGGCAAAGCTGCTTTATGCCAGCCCCGGATGCAGGAGCCTGGAGGCATCGCAGCACTACAGCTCCAAAGCAGCGCAGTACTAATTTGATTGTCTGTTCAAAGCCTTTTGTCCCATGCGACAAGGACCCACCCGGGTAAGGCCAAGTGAGGTTAATACACTCGCTTGAGAATTTTCCTAGAGCAACCCACAAACACATTCACTTCAGGAAACTGTTTCAGATATACTGCTCTGTAATTATCCCTTTGCAAACACACCGCTGAGCGTTGCTGTAACCCTTCTGCCAGGCTTCGCTTTGTTCCTATGTAGTAACCCACCTTAGGTAGACTTCAGGGATTTAGACCAGGTTTGTTCTTCTGGGAATTCCTTAGGTGTACTACCTGTTCTGTTTGTTTTCTAAGCACCTTAAACACTTCCCACCCTGTTTGCAGAGCGCACTCTCACAATAATGGGACTTTTCTCATTCACAGTGCTGAGTTCTCTGTCCTGTTCCAGAGTGTTTATGCTTTGTACTGAAGTAGATCTTGGGTCTGCTGTATCTGGAGTCTTCTCGCTTCACTTCTTTGGTTTGTTGTCCTCAAATGAGGATTCGAGAAGTAGAACTGTTCTCACACACACACACACACACACACACACAAAGAGCTTAAACTGAATTCCAAGCAAATTGAATGCTTTCTTTGAGGTTTTGTCAACTGGACTATAAAATACATCAGCAAACATCAATAAGCTGATCCTTCAAAATAAGTCTGCTCTCAGAACGCTGCTGTAGCTATTAACTACAGTGACAGGTAGCAAAGATTCACTACACATCAAGAGTTGAAAGGGAAAAGTGGCATTTCAGCAGCTGGGGATGTCTGGTGCAGTGCAGCCGGCTGGAGGTAGGGAGCAGGCTGTGAATGTTTAGGAACCAGCTGTTGTGCAAGAACTTAGGCATTCTTGCAGTCTTGGGAATAGACAAGAAATATACACGCTGTATTTTTTCACTGTTTTTCTCATTCCTCTAAACCCCTTGGAGTTTAGCCATGGAGAAACGATAAGAAAAAATCGTGTGTCTCTCTTCATGCCAGTTTGGGAACTTGTGCAGAAATTAGGGAGGTAAGAGAAGCTGGCAGCACAATGACTGCCTTCTGGTGTTCCACATAAGCCAGTAAAATCTCTTCTCAACAGGAACCCAGGGACTAAAGGAATTCAGTGATTACCATGCTGCAGCTTATTTTAAGGCCATGTGTTGTACAGCGAATGCTACAGGAGGCAGCTACAGTGCACAGTTACTCAGTTTGTAAAGGCTACAGGCTGAGTAAAGAAAGAGTTACACATCTGTGCCTGAAAGCTGTAAGTAAGATATGATAGATCCAGGCACATAGTGTTTTGTGTCATACCCATAGAAACATCACAATGCAGGGAAGAAGCTTTAAAAAAAGTAATGTGGAAGATCTGGCTCTTCAGGGGGGGTTGCTGTTTTAGAGCATCCTTCTCCAGGAGACAACTGCCTGCTTGTGAAGTGATGCTTGCAAACGTGGTGTACCAGAACAGTGGTGTGATGAGCCTCCATAGGCTGTCCCATGATGTATTCCCCTCAAGTTAACACTTGAATCTACATTTGACTCGTGGATTTGAACACTGTTTGTGTTTCCTCCAGACTTCTGGGAAGCAATTCAGCAGGAAATCTCATCTGCTCGTTGACCGTGTGCTGAACCCGTAGCCCACTACTTACAAACTCAAACTAGCAAGTGGTGGGTATTCTTTGTGATCATTTTCCTGAACTTTCTCGTCCTCTGTTCTATTTCCTTCAGTTTTTATATTCCTGGGAGGCTGCCTCCTGCTGCAGTTAGCTATCTTCCGCTCTGCCCCGTGTCACTTTGCACAGCCTGTGCTGGTTTTGCACAGCACTTTGCTCTTAGTAGGTGGCGTGTGAAAATATTCACATGACAGCAAAAAGAGTAGCCATGCACTTTTCCTTCTGCCTTTCCAACTGTCAGCTTTCTAGTGAGTCAACAGTTTTCTAGCACAAGAGGGAACTTGCACCCTGCTACTCCAGGCTTACGGTATGAAGTACTTGCTCTTGATTGAAATGTTTCAACACTGTTTTTTCTGAGTGTTTGTGGACTGGAGGATGTGATGTACTAGATGAGGCTGAGGGAGCTGGGTTTCTTCACCTTGGAGGAGGAAATGCTCCAAGGGGAGCTTCTTGTCAATGACTACCTAAGAGGAGCGTGCAGAGAAAACAGAGCCAGACCCAGATGCAGGCAGTGGAAGGTCGAGAGGCAATGGACATACGTTGGAACACCAGAAACCAATTCATCAGATCTGAGGGTGAGCAAATGCTGAGGTGACCAGAGAGACTGGAAGCTCCATCCTTGGACCTGGCCCTGAGCAGCCAGATACTGGTCAGCCCTGTGCTGAGCAGGTGTTTGCTCTGGATGTCTGCTGATCTGTGTAACGGCAAAAATTCTTATAAGGGAGAGAAGAAGGAAAGCTCTTCCCAAACCAACAAATGCCTCATGTTGCACAAGGGAAGACAAGAGAACTCCATGGTAAGTAAAGCAGATGCAGTGTGTTTTCAGCTTCCAGATCAGGGGAAAGTTGTCCTGGAAAAGTTTATTAGGACTATGTCTTATTTTCTTCTTTTTTTCCCCTGTGGTTTGGGGACATTTTTACATTTATAGACGCATTTTGCATTCCAAAGAGAAAATTCTAGCGGATAACTACAGCTCAGTTGAAATGAAAGAACTTAAATAGAATAGATGAGTGAAATATATAATATAGAATATAGATAAATATGAATATGTATACACACATATATATACGTCTAGATATAAATATCATAAATAGAAAATATAG
>VZRW01011368.1:205504-226301 GCA_013398125.1 Aegotheles bennettii | reverse complement strand
AGAAAATATAGAATTATTAAAATATAGAATTATAATATAATATTAAAAGCCTGAGTCCCACGAGAAGGGGCCGGAGGTCAGCAGGGACAGCTTGCAGCCAGGGTTGGGACCAGGGTCAGGTAAGCCAGGGAGAGAGGTGCTGTTCCTGGTTACCTGCCCTAATTGTGACATTATAGGGAAAGAGAAGGAATTACTATAGGGAAAGAGAAGGAATTATAGGGAAAGGTAAGGAGTTATAGGGAAAGAAGGAAGGCAGGTTTAGGCCATTTCAAGATGGGATTTTGCTGCACCCAGGCTTTGCCATCGGGCCCTTTGTGCATTTCATGACCGAAGAGGGGCATGTTGTTTCCTAGAAGAGTTTAAACCACCAGACGTGCCACCACCCAGCTGTTTGCAGACTCAGAGTTTAAGAGCACACCAGGAGTGTTCTGTGCAGCTTCTCTTTTGGATGAGGGCAGTGCATGAATCCCAGATGGGATTTCATTATAGAATAACCTGTGGTGATGATATTTGTCCCAGGATACTGTTGAGTGAAGCACTTTTTACATGGATCCTTGAGCTGAATGGTAGCTGGTGTTCCTGGCTCTGCTTGACGGATTGGAGACCAGCAGGGACAGCTTTCTGCACCCACAGCTGCTGCTGCCTCCATGCTTTTAGGCAGTAGTGGTTTTCAATGCCAAAGCAGCCTTAGATCCTAAAGAAATAGATAAATAAATAAGCAAAAATTAAAATAACTTTACAACGCAAGTTCTTTTGGTGCCTCCAGATGGAGCTAGTAGAGAGGCAGTCACACTGGCAGGAATTTTTTCCCCTCAACCTGTGAGCCTGGAGAGTTTAAATTCTTGACCAAGAGAAAAGAGAAAAATCTTCTTCCAGTTCTGCAATGCACTCATTTACCTGCAAATGGTGGTAGAAGTTCAGCAAAGAGGTGCCATTTCCCAGAAGACAGCCACCAGCACTCAAACCCAAGCACCTGAACCAGGAGGTGTCCTCACAGGGCAGCTGTTATCACCTCGGGGAGGACTTGGAGGGAAGCCACCGGAGAAGGCACAGCCCTGCAGAGCTGGGTGTGAAGATCTGGCTCTTGAGATTTCATACTACTATTTTTTTTTTTAATGGTGAATGTTTACTTTTTGGCTTATGGTAGAAACAGCGCTCACTGTTCATTTGGAGAGAAACAGACCCAATCTTTCCCAGTGTCCCTGGAGGAAGGGCAATGCAGGAGAAATCAAAAGTGCCATTTATGTTGTCCCCCCCTATTCCCACTGCCCTGCTGTCTCAGGGTGCCTGCCAGACAGAGGCAGAGCAGTGATCTACAGAAATGATGCTTCCTGATCAAACAGTAACGACACAAAAAGGGATCATTTTGGTGCAGGGAGTTCCCATCTGTTCTCCTGGTCTTTTGATCCAGAGAGCAAAAGGGTGACGTGAGGCTATTTAACTCCTCGTGGAGATTACAGCAATGGGTCTTGAGGGTATCAGTTCCTTCTGCTGTATGATCACCTCTACAAGGTGGGATTAGAAATTCCTTTTGTGTCCCAAAATAAGCATGAGTTGGATCATTTTCCTGAGCAGCTCAAATCCTCTCAGGCAAAGAGGACAGGAGAAGCAATAGCTCTTTGTGAAGCTCTGGGCTGCTTGACAGACACAACTGGTGGCACCACCGTGATGTTAAAATCAGCCTCTCCATTCTTTTCCTTTTCACCTGAGCAAGGAAACTAAACGCTTCATTTTGGTTCACAGAGAAACCTTTGATGATGGAAGAAAACCTCAGAAATTTAATTTCTTTTTGGTGAGGGGGAAATAAAAAGGTGGCTCAGAGTTTTTACATTTACATTTCTACACTTCTACACCATCAGGCCTCCCACCCTTACTGCTATTAACTGAATGAGGCTGTTTGCTAAAATATAATACAGGGTTTGGCTGATGGTGGTGGTCTTCAGCACTGATGGTTTTCCTTTCCAGACTGGAGAAGTCAACAGAAGGAAAGATCTGATCAAAAAATATCTGCTGGATGGTCTCTCCAAACCTCCAAGCTTTGAGACGTGGCTCAGCATAACCTGCACTGAAAGTCTGTGGTCTTTCACCTGGGTCTTTCACTCTGGATAATGACCTTGGCCATGTAATGAGTGGGATGAAACCTCTTATCTTGGCTCTTGGCACAGGAATTGCTGATGGTGTGCTCATTGAATGCTGGGAGTTGGATGGTGAATGCCTTCCCTTATCAGCATGGTACCAGATCCCAACCTGTCTTACTGTGAGCTACCAATGACACCAGCAAAACTCTGGAAGCTGACACTTGTCCCTCTTGAAGCACCCAAGCAAGATGCTTCATTGACACATTCATGAAAGCAGGTGATAATCTTGGGAAAACTGCCTGAATTCTGTGGGGGAAAAAAAAAGTCAGAAATATTGCCTACAAAATTTACCCTACTGTGTATCTTCATCAAAAACACCAGTTGTAAGATCCCCAGATGCTTCATCAGTGAGAGAAGGGTGCCACGTTCTGGATCCTTATTGCAAATCCCATAGTTTCTCTTCATGTCATGAAATTGTTGAATCGTTTTGGTTGGAAAAGACCTTTAAGATCATCCAGTCCAACCGTTAACGTAGCACTGCCAAGGCCACCACTAAACCATGGCCCTCAGCACCACATCTACACAGCTTTTAGACACCTCCGGGCATGGTGACTCAACCACTTCCTTGGACAGCCTGTTCTAGTGTCATGAACCATCTGGTTCCTGCTATGTCCACAAAGGAGGTGATGAGGCCCACACCTACCCAGCAGTAAAATTTCTCCTGGCATACCTGAGCAAACGATTTGCTCCTGACTCACGGTGCTCCTACGCCGTGCTCCTCCACCCGTGACGTGGGCAGCACGGCCGAGGCGGGAGGGAAGGGCCAGGGATGTGACTACACAAGAGCTGCCCATCCACGTATGTCCTTGGGCACACAGTTCAACACAGAAGAGTGGTAAGGGAAGTGATGAATGATTACTCAAAGTTTGCCTTGGTTTTTTTGGTTTGAATTTCTCTGGAAATGTAAACACGGGGCACAAAGGGGCTCCTGGATATTTTTCTGAGAAGGTTGAACTGATAAAAGGTCAAGAAACACAGTTTGAGTGACCTCGAGCTGAAAATCAAAGCCACAGAGATGCAACATGATCGAAGCTCTCTGGCGGTTTCCCAATCATTTCTGCTATTGATTTTGACTGGGGTTTGGTTATGGACTTGGATAAAAGCAGGGCCGGGCGCAAAATCAATGCTGCTTCTCACCCTTATTTTCAGTCCATTATACACTATAGATAGCACCTGGTATTTTTCATGTTGACAGGTTTTTATCTTCCCCTGGTTCATCCACGAGCTCCATCTTCATGTACCTTTTGCCTGTCCCGTGTGCTGTCCAGACACCCTGTCTGTAAGGACATCCCCCATTTCCAGCATTAGCACCCTTCCTTTTTGCATCGTGTGCCATCATCTTCCCTTTACTTCAGATAAAAGGTCTGGTGAGGGTTTTTTTTCTGGTTTAAAATGGGTCAAGAATAAGCTTTTTTGTGTGTGCTTAATAAGTAAAAGAGCTTTCCTGTTTTTTTCTCTCAACAGAAGGTGTGGTTTTGACTCCAGCACAGGTTAACCTACTTTTTGAAAGTGAAGGAGTGAAGGAACCTCGTCAGGAGCAGCAAATAATGGTAACAGTTTCAAGAGACAGGAGAAAACAAGCAGGTGAGTCAATGGAACCAGTAGCCTGAAGGTCACAAACCCAGTGGTTGAACCCCAAAGGGAGGGGACACAAAAAAGGAATGTGTGACACCGGTAGAAAGACAACCTGGCCAGGAGGAGGAGGAGGTCACCTCAACCTAGGAGGAGCTGACTAAGTGGAAATGAGAGGAGTAGGAAGAGAGCCAGGCTCATCTGAGGGATACTGGCAAAAGGGACCAAGCATCGGGCCATCTGTGTGGCTCCCACAGTGCCTTTCATAGATAGCTGATGTCCCCGCAGACCGGAGCGATTCGGAGCCATCAGGACACGCCTCACCTTCTCTCCTGACTTCTCTCTGCACTTGGGCACACAGAAGCAGAGGGCTGTGGTTCCCGAAAACGCGTGCTCGTTGCATCCAACAGAGCAGCACTTTGGTACCCAGACCTAGAGGCTTCTCTTCCATTTACGCCACCTTGACAGGATCAATATTGTGAAGACGAATGGTTTGGCCAAACTGCTGATCCCCTTCCAGACTGCCTGGCCTGAACACGTTTCTGTGAGCTCTTGGACACAGATTTTTCAGGGATTTATTGCGGTTGTGCGAGGGAGGGGAAAAGAAGCAAATCATTGATCAACCCCGTGCCCACCTCTGCCTGCGCCACAGAAGATGTGAGGAGGCTGGGAGGTGGATTTGCACAATCCCCTTCTGTTTGCTCTCTCTTTAACTGCTTTAACGTGGAGCTGCAGAGTCACCATTAAATTCCAGCTCTTGGAGTGGTCACCAATTTTCAACAGAGCAGAGAAATATGGGGACAGGCTGAGGGAGTTGGGGGTGTTCAGCCTGGAGAAGAGAAGGCTCTTGGGAGAACTTGGAGCACCTTCCAGTGCCTGAAGGGGCTCCAGGAAAGCTGGAGAGGGACTGGTGCCAAGGGCAGGGAGTGATGGGACGAGGGGGAACGGGTTCCAACTGCCAGAGGGGAGATGGAGATGGGATGGGAGGGAGAAATTGTTTGGTGTGAGGGTGGTGAGACCCTGGCCCAGGGTGCCCAGAGAAGCTGTGCCTGCCCCCCCTGGCAGTGTTGAAGGCCAGGTTGGCTGGGGTTTGGAGCACCCTGGTCTGGTGGGAGGTGTCCCTGCCCATGGCAGGGGGTGGCACTGGGTGGGCTTTAAGTTCTCTTCCAGCTTTGGGATTCTGTGATTGCTGGAATGTCTCAGGTCTGTCTCCCTGGAGAGGTTCATTCAAAGACACTTAGCAACTTTTCCCAAGCAGACATAAAAGAAGAACTGTAATTAAAAAAAGCACACAAATCAGTCTCAAGGAGTTAAATCAGAGCTGGAGGGATAGTTAAGATGATTTTAATGTTATTTATGAAGCTATTCACCCTACCCAAAATGGCATCAACTTAACTGAAGGCTTCATTCACTACCATGCTGTGCGTAACTGAGCTCCCACATCCAGCTTTCCATAACCACCACATTCCTGGGAGAGAGAGCTTGCATTTGATCTGGAGCAAAGTGGGTGCACTGCAATAAATGTTAATATTTAATCACTGTGAGTTGGCCAGCCCTGGGGCACACACCACAGCCGGGAGCAGGTCCTGCATCCACAGTGTGCACACACAGCCCTGCTGATACCAAGGACAAAGCCTTCAACTTATCAAAGTCCCTTGATAAGATGAACTGAGTTAACCCGGAGCTGTTGTCATTAAAAAAAAAGCATGCTAAAAAAGCAGTTTTATTTGCTTTTTCTGCAATAGCCCCACTTGATATCGAGCTGGACCCAAGCACAAACCAGGGAGAGAACCCACCTCCCCCAAGCCAACCACCTCATGTGTTTCTAGAGCAATATTGAAGCTTCTTCATCTCGGTTCCACCTGGCATTTCACTGTGCAGGGCTGCCAGCTGGTGGGCAGACGTGGCCATCTGGGAGAGGCAGGTCATGCAGGGCTGAGCTGGGCTCCGTTTCCAATGCTGGCACTCACCCAGCCCTTGTCAGCTGTCACCTTCAGAGGAGAAGTGCCACCGAGTCACGGGTCTTGTCCACCAGCACCCTGGCCAAAAATACCCTGCCTGACTTCTGGGGACTGAGAGAAGGAGGGGCAGCAGGTGGAAGATGCCTTGTGAGAAGGGAGAAGGGGTTTTTACAGCTTGTTCCTCTTCTCAGGAAGCTGTTGAATCATCTGGGATACACAATGAGGGGAAAAAGAGGAGGTTTGAGACACTTGGACGACTTCAAGCTAAGGAGGTCTGGATCGGGGCATCCCTGTTGGGGGGGTAGCAAAGGCAGAGTAGGGTTCAGGGAAAAGGCATGTCTGGAGAGAAGTGGCTACAGAAGCTCACTGTCCTGGGAGAAGCCACCCCCCAGCATGGGGCACGAGTGCTTGCATCCTGGCCTGTTGCTTTTTGGGGTTTTAGGCTGTTTTTGCCAGGTTTTTGCCAGTTCTCACTGAGTGAACAACTGCTGGAGTTCCTTATGGGGCTTTCTCAAGAAGATGGTGAAAATCACAGGATTATTTCATTGTCACATTTCCCCTGCAAAGCTCCTGTCTTCTCTGCCTCGCCTCTACCAGCACATGAGCATCTTCCAAGGTCTTGGTGTCTGATGCGTGGCCACAGCTGCTCCCCCTTATCCCTTTTGCTCTGTTTGAGAGAGTAACAATCAGACAATGGTTTCTGTTCCAGCGTTAGCTCTAGAAGCCCACCCTGGTGGGACAGCCAGTCTCAGCCAGGAGCTGGTGATCAGCAGGTGCTGCATTAGAGCTGCTTATGTGGGCTCAGCCACACCGGCTCAGCACTATTTTTAGCCAGGGCTGGGTTCACAGCCAGGGCTGTGGGGCTGTGGGAAGCCATGGACACCAACCCCCGAGGCTTCTAACAAATCCTTGAGGTCCCTCAAGAGTCGTTGAACTGCGCAAGTATGAGCAAATGCAGCCCTAGGACCTCAAATGCAGCCCTAGCACCTCAAATGCAGCCCTAGGACCTTTAATGTAGCCCTAGGACCTCGAATTCTTTCTCTTGGCTCTCCCACGAAACCACTGTGCTTGGCCTTAGGTGACACCAGGAGATGTTTGGGTTTGTTCCCTGGTGGATGGAAGGGCTCTGCCAACCCACCTGAGACTCCTGACCAGGGTTCCTCAGTGAAGAAGTGGCCGGAGGTGATCACTGGCCCAGCGTGACCCGAGAATGGGTGCAAGTGAGGGTGAGTTCAGAGCTGAGAGCATCCATCATGATGTTATTTGCGCATCCATCCGGGGCCAGGTCTTATTTTGGGAGAGGTGACAGGGCTCGCTGCCACATCCCTAGGAGCCAAGGAGAAGTCATGCCAACAAACAAGGATCTATTTTAATCACAGCCCTGACAACTGTCCCTCCTCCACAGGGGTTTGAAATGTCACCTTAAAGACGGGGGGCTTGGTACGTGCTGTGCAGTTTAATGAGAGAAGTCACGTGGAGCCTCGTGGGTAGAGGCTTGCCAAGTTCTACTGGGAAAATCCAACACCGGTCACGCCCCAGCTGGGTTTTGCATCACCACCTTCATCACATTAAAATCATGTTTCATGTGATGGCAGTGGAAGGCCAAATTCTGTCTCTGTTAAGCCAAACACATGTGCTGGCATTGACTTGGGACACAGGGCACCACAGGTGGGCTCACCCACTCCTTAGCTCCAGAGCACGGGCCTTCAAACCAAGCTAGAGGTTTTACTCAGTGTCCCTTCCACTCTCCTGTGGGCATTGGTCAATCTGGGCTTGCTTAGCCCCCATGTTTCCCAGGGAAAGGGCGAATCTCTCCGTGGGTCTCATTATAGCCTGGATTTACAAACCAGCTCCAGAAAATGCAGTGTGTTTAACAGGGAAAACTCCTTCTGGAATGATTGGTGGGAATCACACAGAGAGGCCATCAAGAGTTTTGCAACTACAGCATTTTAAAACTCAGATTCCTTTTGGTATTCAACTCTTTTCCTTGTCTTACACCATTTAACACCGCTTATGGGCAGAATTAATTATAAAGGATTCACTTTTACAGCAGGACACGGGGTCAATCCCAGTAGCTGCTGATATAAATAAAGCCACCTCCTTTTAGCCACATTTGGAGGGTTAGGGGATGAGTTGTCACTGCCCACCTAATTTTAATTTCTCCAGCAAGACCTCACCAAAGCTTGGTAACTGCTAAATATCCAGGGAACAAAATATGGTGAGAATTAAGGACACGCATTTAGTGCCTGCTCCAAATGTTTGGGGAACAGACATCTGGACAAAGAAGGAGGACAGGGAATGAACACAATGATGGTGCTTCTTAAGGACTGGTGAGACAGATGCTCTGTCTCCTGCACTAGGAAAGTGTCCCAGGGTTTTATTGCCCTGTTTATTATTTAACCACAGGACAACTCGCAGGCACTGAAAATATTCCCGGCGGCGTAGCACACTGCTGAGCACAACCAGGGTGTATTCCAAGGGAAATAAAGCATGGAGTTGGCTTCTCCTCTCCATCTGGAAGGGGCAGAAGAAGACAACGCCACTGGGAGTGGTGGGGCCAGGGTGAGGAGCGGCTCAGTGATGCAAACCTCCATCAATGCAGGGATTGTAATGTGATGTTCCCTTCCTCCCTTCCCAAGGTCCATTGGCAGTTCCCAGCACAGAGCTGCCTTTTCCACAGCTCCTTTTGACCACCAGCTTGGCCTCCAAACGCCCTGGGGGACACAGCCAGGGGCCGCTCCGGGACAGCAAAGTGCTGGATCCACCTGGGAGATGTTGAAAGCCATGCGTGTGGAATCACAAGCCATTACCTTCTTGTATGCTTGGAAAAGGGCACAGAGACCTCCAGCTAGGCAGAGCTCCCCCAGAACACGTCCGGGAAGGATTTAATGGGCACGATGCTCTGCCAAGCTCCTCCTTAGCCAGCATCCTCCCCCCTCACCCCATGCTCCTAACAACAGGGCATTAATTTCCCTCCCCACGGAGCATTAGTGCTCTGGCATTGAGTTCTCCAGCCTCCATACCTCCACAAAAGGCCACACTCCCAGTTTGTGTTTGCTCTTTATGCTGGGACATTAATTTGCCTGGCAACCATGGACATTATGTGTGCTCCCAGTGACAGCTGCTTTCTCAGGTTGGGTTTGCTGGGTTGTCCCCCACGCTGGCTCCCCCCGTGGCAGCTCCCCCAGGTGCTGGTGCGTTTGTGGGAGCAGATCCAAAGGTGCAAAACCAACCCACCTGGAAGCTTAGCACCTCATCTGCAGGAATGAGCTTTTGGCCTCAAAAAAAGGGAGGAGGGACTTTGTGGGGTTTATTATTAAATAATAAAGTTATTTATTATTTATTATATATTATTTATTATTTATTATATATATTATATATGCTGTATATAATATATACTATATATCTATTTGTTTATTATTAAATAATAAACTTTCTGGACTTGCAGGTACCTGCTCTCCACTACAGCCCAGGAAAAAGGGGTTTCTTGGTGGCATCGTGCTGCAGCACCTGGCTGCTGGCATCCCACTTGTTCCTGGTGTGGATGGGATGTGCGACCCAGTTCCCCTTGAAGCCCTGCCAGGGAGAAAAATGCTTCTGCTCCACCTTGGCACTCACAAGTAGGTGTTTTTTAAAGTGTGTTTCTCTCTCTGTGGCAGTCCTGGTCAGGTCAGCCTTTGTCCTCAAGTGCCCTCACCAAAGGCAGAGAAGACCCTTTCTTCATGCCTGGAGAAGAGAAGGCTCTGGGGAGACCTTAGAGCACCTTCCAGTGCCTGAAGGGGCTCCAGGAAAGCTGGAGAGGGACTGGTGCCAAGGGCAGGGAGTGATGGGACGAGGGGGAATGGGTTCCAACTGCCAGAGGGGAGATGGAGATGGGATGGGAGGGAGAAATTGTTTGGTGTGAGGGTGGTGAGAGCCTGGCCCAGGTTGCCCAGAGAAGCATCTTTTTACCTGTTTTAATGTGAGATCCCAAAGCCACATAAACATGTATTTTTCTTTAAATCAGAAAATGTTTATACACACACCCCCATATATTTATTTATACACAAGCATCTCTTCCCCACGCACAAACAGGTCACTTCTCAGGTCTTGGTCCTACTTAGCCTGTGGTTTCTCCTGGAAGAGCCATGGCAGCAAGCCCTAGTTTTGTTGATGGAGGGATCCAGGCTGCTCCCATCCCCTCCACTAACCCACTAGGCGTGGGGCTGCTGCTCTTATCCCACCACTCATGGTGTTCACCAGAACCTTCCATTGCAGGAGAAAGGTCCTCCCTAAGCTCTCCCATCTGCTGATGAGCAACCACAGTGGTTTTCTGTGCTGCCCCTTGCCTGAAGTGCTGGGGAAGGGCAGGCTACCCGGGCTGAAGGAGATGGAGTGCCAGTTTCCACCACCAGCAGGGGCCGAGCTGTTCTCCCCGATACCACCAGCTGGGCATACTGGTTTGGCTGGATTTTCACGTTTTTACTTATCTCAGGTTCCCTCTGAGCAGCAGTGCTGCTCCCACATGAGCAGGCTCGTCTGCCCTGGGAAGTGAGTGGGAGGGGGCCTGCAGTGTTCCTGCTTCTCTGGAGAAGCTGCGGTGCACCCTTGGGTGCTGGTACCCAGGCCTTCGTGGTGCCGAGGGCGACTAGAAGAGGTGTTGACGCAGGAGCTACCTCCATCCCCATCTGCCCCACAGGCTCGGCGAGCTGCTGGGGCTGGATGGAGCCTGCTCACCAGCAGAATGCTTCTCCTGCATTATTTTCTTCCCAGGGAAACCTAAACCCTTGGCTGTGCCCGTTTGCTGACTCAAAGCCGTGACAGATGATGCCATAATCCAAATGTCACCGTGGCAGTAACTGTGCACCGGGTGACCGGGGCTGTGGGTCTCATGACTGCTGTGGTATTTTTGGAGCTGTGCTTAGCCCAGAGATAAGCCTCCCCTCTGTGCTTCCTTCCTCTGCCAAGTCTATCGCGGTATGTGCGAGTCCTCCACCCTGGGACGTGCCACCGGTGGCTGCTGGGAGGACCCTGGGGGTGGGGACAGGGCAGCTCTGGGGCTGGCAGGGTGCTCTCAGGTTTGGGGAGGGTGGTTCTTCTGCGTGTGGGGCATGGATTGCCACCTTGTCCCTGTGTGGTCACCTCCAGGCACTGAGACCATTGCTGTCCTGGGGACAGTGGGCTGGTATCCACGGCTTTGAGCTCTTCTAACACAAGATGTGAAGCTCTCTTCCATTCTCTGTATCATTAACATGGAAAAATTGAGCTCTTCTGTTTGTGTTTTTATCGAGTTTAAAACATGCCTGAAGCTTAAGGAGAGTCCATCCATGGAAGTGCTGGCAGAAGCAACCCAGAGGGGAGCTTCACTGACTTGCTAAGGTCTTAAGATACCCCTAGAAGCACCCGCAAATGGACTTGGCAAGGCTTTATTCTGCTTTTATTGGATCAATACCAGTCAGCTCTTCAGGCAGTTGCCTGAACATACTTTTTTAATTTTCATTCCTTGTGAAAGATCTGTCTCTGTGACCAGAGAGATGCTTTCATCTCACTCGAGGGCAGATGGGGGCTTGGAGAGTCCCATCAGCCTCAGAGCCTGGTGGTCTGTGCCGTCTGCCGGTCCATGCAGATGCAGATGGACTCATCCCATTTGCTCTAAGAGCACTTCACATCATCGTGGGGGGTTTTAAGGCCAGGTCAGTGTAAAGTGGCTTTTGTATTAAGGAGCATCGAGCCCAGAGGTTTTGTAACTCCATTTATTGCAATCCTCATAATCAGCTTTAAGTCTCTAATTAGCTGCAGTAATGACTCAGCCCTGTAGACAAAGCTTGAAGGTGAAGGGTGGCACACTGGAGTCTCTCCCTTATCTGGGAAAGGCTGAGATGCATTGTGCCTTCTTTTTTAAAGCAGAGCCAAGCATCTAAAATTCACCCTCTCCTCAGGTTTCATTAATGGCATTAAAAAGCCATGTTCCAAAGCCGTATCTGCCTCTCTTCTGGCTGGATCATGAGCCTCTCTAAATCAGCTTTACAAGACCCACTTGCCGAGGGTTGGGCTTTCTGGAGGCCACCTCTTACATTGCTCTTTGGGCCACGCCAGGTGAGGTCTTGTTTTGCTGAGAATCCCAGTTTTGAGGCCATGGTCTAATGGTCTAATGGTTAGGAATATGATGGGATAAAGGTTGGACTTGATGACCCTGGAGGTCCCTTCCAACCATAATGATTCTATGATTCTATGAAGTACAGCAGAGCCCTTGAGGTGTTAGTGAACAGCTCTTGATTTGCCATGCTAGCTTTTGGGGACAAAACCCCTTTGGGACAAGCTCTCCAAAGGACCTGGCAGGTGGACCCTCCCAGGGTGGGGGCTGCAGCACCTTGCTGTGTGGAGATGGTGAGGCAGGGTGGTGGCTCTGCAGCTGGAGGCAGGGGTTGGCCATGCCAAGCGGCTGCTGGAGTGGAGCCACCTTGGCATTGCCACTGGGATACAGGGCGAGGAGGACAAACGGGCACCTGCACTGGGCTGGGAGGAGGTGCCACTTCCCGAAGGGAAACAAGGACAAAGCTCGGTCCCCTCGCCGCTAGCCCAGGAACGTGGCCCAGCACGTTCACCACTGCAGTGAATCAATGTGTTCCTTCCCTCGTGGGAGGGTTCCAGCTGGCACCCCCCGTGATTTGCCCTTCCTAACAAATCTCTTGCCAAGTTTGTTTCTTTTATTTTTTTTAACTGAAAGCTACAGGATTTGGCTCCTCTGTGCCATTGTGTTCAGTGAGAGCCTCCTGCTCCTCCTGCCATGCAGCAGCCTCTCCAGAGCCTGATCTTGGTGGCATGTGAGGTCGTTTCCCACAGCTATAGATAAAACTCAGGGACCCTGAAGGGAGAAACTGTCGGTGTCGTAAAGCTGCTCCTCCACCAGCACAGCCAAGCTCCTGCAAGAGCCTCTTTACTCAAGCAGAAAACACTTGTTGTCCTTGATAAGCCTGTGGAACATTCCTGGCTGTTTCTGGATTTATCCTGCGAAGTTATGAAGCAGAAGGTTAAATTTGCTCATGTTTCATCACATGGCTTAAGGAAACAAGGGCAAAAAAGGGAAGTGCTCTCGGGCAGGTCAGGTGTGGTGGTGGAGGTGGGAAGCCTGGCTTTGATGTGACCGCTGTGGTATGATCAGGATTCAAGTGCTGTTGGCTTTTAGCAGCTGTCAATAGGGCAAAACACAGCTCTTGGTCTCCTGTCCTTCAGCAGCTCTGGCTCTCTCTGATGCCCACCGTGAGGCTGTTCACTCAGGCTGCTCACTGGCCACAGGTTGTCCAGAAGCCAGATGTTCAGAGACCTGGTTTGTGATCCTGCCCTGTTTCTGAAGTGCTGAGTGATGATCTTTGTCCCTACCTTGACAAGGGACTTCTGGGCTCTTTGCAACAAGGAACACTTCTGGGCTTGTTGTGTGTCTACACCAGGGGAGGTTTAGATTGGATATTAGAAAAATATTTGGATATTAGGAAAAATTTCTTCCCCCAAAGGGCTGTCAGGCCCTGGCACAGGCTGCCCAGGGCAGTGGTGGAGCCACCATCCCTGGAGGGGTTTAAAAACCGTGTAGATGTGGCGCCTAGGGACGTGGTTCAGTGGTGGCCTTGGCAGTGCTGGGTTAATGGTTGGACTCAATGATCCATAAAGGTCTTTCTCCAACCAAAACGATTTCATGTTTCTACCTCAATAGCATCTTGATCAGGATGGAGAATTTTAGGAGCCTCCACGGAAATGTGCTGGGGACAGAAAGGTCTGGCTTTGTTTGTGGTGTTTCATTCTTCACAGCTGCAATCAAAGCACAATTTCACTGCTGGGTAAGAAGCTTAACCAAGACCTCAGGATTTAGCCCTCATTGCTATCCCTGTGAATACAGCCTGTGTAAGCACTTCCTCATGGACACCCGCTCCCAAACGTGGGCCATGGAGGTGTGGATGGCTTTGCAGAGGATGCCTGCCATGCTTCCAGAGGTTTGCTGTGGAAGATCTGCCCCAGACAGGTTTCCTCTGCCGAGGAGGACGCAGGCTGGAGCACAAACCTAATCTGTGCCTGGCTGGGTTTTAGTGCCTCTTACTCACACGCTACGTTAGGCAGCAAACCACTGGGGAGTCCTGTGGAAAACCAAAACATGTGGGCACCGGGATCATCTGCTTCTGCAGAAGAAAACATCGCTGTGCAGTAAATGATTGATGGGAAAAATATCACCCTGAGCCTCCTCCAGTGGTGCCGATGCCCTCCCAGACATGAGGCCACTTGGCAAACGGGGCACAGATTTGGTCCCCTCCCTTGCTGCCCAGCGTGCAGGTGTCCCAGGGGAGCGTGGGAGGGACTCGCAGGGCTCGGAGTCACTGCTTCTGATCAAGAAATGGAAAATCTTTTCTCTGGAGAGGTGCCATCGTGTCATCTCAAGAGGTTTCAAGGTGCGACTGTGGCTCCGTGTCACCCATTTTTGCTGGACATCTATGGCTTTGGTCTGGAGAGGAGAGTCCCTCTGTGGTCACTTTCTCCACCAGTGCTGTGTCCTACAGCCACCACTGGGACAACAATCACCCTCAGGAAGCCTCCAGGACCTCACCAAAGGCATGGGTTGCATTTTGGCAAGCATCTCCTTGAAAATGGCCAAACCACAGTAAACATGATTTACAATCAACAGGCGGATTTATCATCCATCAGTTTCATCACCCAACATGTGAAGAGTAGTACTGCAGGCAGATTTTAACCCTCTCCACCCTGAGCCTGCCTGAAAAGGATGGCAGCTGTTGGATGCTCCATCAGTGATGGTTTGTGCTGCCACCAGCAAAGCCTGAGCAGCTCCAGCATGTTGTTCAAACACAACTGAGACTCCACATTTGCCACCAAAATGAGATTATGGCAGCAATAAGTGGTGTGGGCACTAGAAATAAATTGCTGACTTCTCATCTGGCTTCTCCGTGACTATTTAGTGCTGTGAAGAAAACATTCTAGCAGGGATTCCAGCCAATGCCTTTTGTTCCTCGGTAACTAAGGGATGGAAACATGGCCTTAATTAAAAGGATTTACTAAGCAATCTTTTTACGGAGAGTCTGTGAAAAGGATGTGGGAACAGAGCAGGGAAGTCCAGTGTGGAACAGGTGGGAATTAGAGGATGAAATCCACTGATTTCCATCAGAGAAGGGGGAGAAGAGCAGTGCAGGCTCTGTGGGGAGTCACTGTCTCACCACAAAGGTCCTCATCAGGGCTCTGGGAGCTTGCCTGGCCACGGGCAACTTAGCTAAAAATGCAAGACATGGAAAGGATGAGAAACATGGACGTTTGTAGCAATAAATATGTGATCATCTTCTTTCCATTACAGACTTCATTTATGAGAACGCGCCCAAAACCAGCAGATCTGAAATGAAAATAAAATGAAAGCAGGGAGTCAACAATACCAATGCTATTACTGGGAAGGGGTTAGCAGCTGGCATTTCTCCCCTTCCTCCTACATCTCTTTAAACACAAGCACCCCAAGGGACACTGGGGACCCAAGGGGACACTGAGAACCCAAAGGGACCACACGTTCTTTGCAGATTTCTCCCAGGGGCAGGATGTCCTCGTCGAGCCGTGGCTCCAGGCTTGAGGCCGTCCTGACTTTCTGTCCAGCAAGAGCCTGCCAAATCTCTGTGAGAATGCCTCGTTCCTCCACTGTGGAATTGCTGCAGCCTGACCTCATGGAGGTGGTATTTACACCACGTGTTACGTCTATGAGAAGCAGCTGTGGAGAGGTGGGCGGCTGTCGGGAAGCCTCACGTTGCTGATTAAATTTTGGGATGCAGCAGCTTCGGTCTTTCTGTTGGATCTTCCTATTGGATCTTCCTGATCCCGTCCCCCCAGCCTGCAGCCACTAATAGGGAGCAAACCAGTGGGCCTGGGGTTTCCCAACTGGCTCCCCAAAAGGCAGCACTGAGGACATGGTGCAGCTGGAAACGTGGAGCTCACCACTGGCCCTTCAGGCCACTCCATCCCCTGGGTGCTTGGCAGCACCACCGCCATGGAAAATGCTTCCTCAAGTGGAATCACGGGTGCCCAGGAAAGATCAGGTGGCCTGGAGAACTTGTTACCTCCTTGAGAATGGGTGACATTTGGTTCCTCACCCTGGCAGTGGTGCACAAACCCCTGTCAGTGAGGTACTGGCTTGGCACAACCACTGCATAAAATGCAGACAGGTTTGTTTTAGGCATTTCAGGAGCAAAAAGAGTCACTTGGACACAACTGGGTTGGTCTTCTGGTTGGTTTTGCAGTGTTGCAGCAGTAGGGCTTGGCTGATGAGCACCATTCCCTCTCTGGGACAAACTCCATCGTGCTTCTGCACGTGGGCTTGTGAGCACAGGCTTCATTTTCCCTCAGAAACTACCTGCTTGGGTAACTGTGCGAAAAAAATGTAAAAAAATGTGCGAATTTGGAAAAAAAAAAGGGTCACCTCTGTGGATGGGACACTTGGTGGGAAGCCAGTTGTGCAGAGCTGGTGCAGGAGCTCAGGGCACGGTCCCAGCAGGCTGGAGGGCAGGGGTGCTGCCTGGGCAAACACCTTGTTAGATGATGCAGACAGGTCTTCCCCGTGTGTTTCTTTTCCTTATTTAACTTGAGGATTATCGTGCGTGTTACAAAACCTGGCAGCACTCACCAGGAAGCTGAGGCCTTGGTTTGTTTTGGGTTTTCCTCTTTAAATTTGGCAGCACGTGGTTAATCCGTTCTTGCAGGTGGAAGGAATAGATACAGAGGTGGTTGTTCAGTAAGGATACAGCCAAATTACCTTTTCTTATGGTGGGTGGGGATAGGAATAGATGTTTTTAGCACAAAATTCACCGTTCTAATTCATGCTCAAATTTCCCTGTAACTAAGGGTTATCCTTTTGTTTCACCTTGAGCTTCTGCCCACCTCTGTGAGAATATTGTGTATTCCCCTTCTCATTCAGATTCTGATATTACCTTAAATTAAATGTACTTTAATATAAATACTAAAAATCTGTGCACCTCATTGCATGAAGCATGAGCTACTGCATTTAGGCATGGATCTCTTAACTACTCAAAGGCGTTCCCTGTTGTCACAATGTGGGGTTTGCATTAAAATGTGTCAGTAGTTTCAGTACCTCCCGTGTGAACAAGAACAGGAGCTGTCAGAGAGGGGATCAGGCAACTTCAGACCCAAAGAATGGCCCAGAAGGAACCTCAAGAAGCCCAGCAAAGGCAAATGCTACAGCAGAGATGGAGAAGGAGCCAGGCTCCTCTCAGAGGTTGCCCAGGGGAAGGATGAGGGGCAGTGGGTACGAGGTGGAAGATGGGAAATGCCAGTTGGATATTAGGACAAATTGTGTTCTCTATGAGGACAATCCAACACTGGACCCCAGTGAGGCTGTGGGATCTCTGTTCTGGGAGATGCAAACCTTGGCCCTGAGCAACCTGATCTAGCAGGGGTTGGAGGAGGAAACTCCAGAGGCCCCAGCTCCAGAGGTCCTTGTTGGTCTCTATTCTTCTGCAGATCTCTGACTCAGGAAAAAAACCACAATCTATTGGTGGAGCAACTAGAGAAGTTATAATCACTCCTTTAGTCTTGTTCTTAACTGTGTTTGTTTTTTCATTGCCAGGTTCACCATGCCCCAGTGGTGAACCCTTTCTTTCTGCAGGTCCAACTTTTAAGACCTAATTACCTGCCAGTCAAACATCTCTTCACGCTCCGCTTGACCAGATGAAGCAGGAGAGGACTGGGTAACCCTCTCCCCTCACTTCTGGCTGCTGGTCAGTCACCCAAATCCTCCTGACATGTTTCACCAAGCCCACAGGAGGAGTCATCAGCAGGGCTACTCCTAGTCCTCAGGGATAGGACTTTAATCAAAGTTTCTGCGCTGACTTCATTAAGCCAATGGGCCCAAATGGGTTCATCATCACAAAGGCTGAGCTGTAGCTTGTGATGATGGGCTATCAGGGCTGATAGAACCACTCTTCATGTAGGGGACCTGCGAGGCCACTGCAACCCCATGGATGCATTGGCCCCCAGGGTGCCATGTCTCCAGGACAAGCTGTGCTTGGTAATTTCCCATCCGGGATGAGCACTGATGTTTGTGCCCCCAGAGCGAGTCTGCTGGTGTGGAGGGAGAAGCTACAGCTGTCAAGTGTGGACACAGGGCAAGGAGGTGCCTGACTCCTCTGCTTCTCCCCATCCTGATGCTTGAAGGGTTCCTCACATCTGTGTTGTTTCCCTGTTGCATCTCTCTCGCCGGCATGGAAACACCAACAGTCCAAACTTGGTGCTTCTTTGCCAGAGCCTCCTTGCCCACCTGGCTTCATCAACAACCCCAGAGCAGGACATTTTGGTGTTAGCAACCCCAGCCAACCTCAATGGGGCAGCTAGGGATCATCAGAGAGACTCACCAGCCAGGGGCTCAGCCCCATCCTTTGCAGACACAAAGCATTGCTATCACCTCCAGATCCACGTCAGCCCCCACAGTGCCAGTGTGACATCCCTGTGCCAACGTCCACCATGGGGACCTGCCTGATCATAGGTGCAGGTGCTGTGAGGCTCTCCAGGTGGGCACAGAGATGTCCAACCACAGCCACCTTCTCTGAGCTGGGTCCTGGGTCCAGCCTTGGGCGCGCAGGGGCAGACAGGGAAGGCTCTCAGCTGGCTGTGGACGTAACGAGCTGTTTTCCTCCCAGCTCTCCAGCTCCTGGCTTCCAGCCCTGAAAGGAAGAGCACCATGCCAAGAATTTCTACGGTCGTGTCCAATGGAGCGAGCTGACACCTGATTTACCCTTAATTCCAGCAGTGGGAACAGGCCCGGGGGCAAATGTGAAAGGGTGACAACCGGGTGGTGATGAGGACAAGGCTCGCCTGTTGTTTGCCATAAGTCCCGAGGACTTCATTTCCTATGAAAAATGAGCAGAACGACCTCCAGTGCCTGGAGAAGCAGCTCACGGGACAGGAACCCTGCCAGCATCTCCAGACCAGGAAAGGCTTTGTTGTTCCACATGAAGCCCCCTCGGATTGGGGGGCCGATGTGCCACAGGGCACGGCGAGAAGGGAGTTAAAAATAGACATGAATTATTCCAGAGCTTTTGTCCAGCCTGCTTATGGAAAAAACAACCCTATTACCTTGTGACCCCTGAGCAGCCCAGCCATCCCCACCACCACCACTGAAACTGTCCCCAAACCAGGAGAGCCTGCCCTTGCTGCCTCTGTTGTGTTCCTGGGTTGCTATGTTACAAAAACACTTCCAGAGAGTGCTGGAGCTCCAAGCTGGAGCCTCAAACCCCCAGAAGGTCCCTGCTGGGGCTGTTAACGAGGGATTTTTAGGTGTGACCGGGCTTGTTTCTGATCCAGCCATTTCCAGCCATTGCCCTGAAGGTGTGCTGTGCGTCCTTGCTTTAAACATGTAAAAGAAAGACAGAGAGAAAGCCACAAAAATGAAAATATTTTATTTTTTTTAATTCTCTTTTCTTTCCTCTCCAGGGATGCTGCTTCACCTTGCAGGGAAAGAAATTAACTTATCTGGGACATCACCTTTTGGCTTAGCAGAGAATTGGCCATAAAGCCTCTGCATCAGTATTTATAATATTTGGAGAACAAAAATAAAATAAAATAAATGCTTTTTTTCCTATTATTCCCTAGTCAGTAAATTAAAATGTCCATACCTTGGCTTTCCAAGCACCTCCTGGCCACATTTCCCTGGCGTTTGTGCTATGACTTTTCCCCCACAAACACCCAAATTTCCTCCATCTGCAGATCCTGCTTGGCAATAAATGAAGTCTGAAAACCAGAGGGAGCAGAGGGGAAATAAATGTCCTTGGTAGGAAACTTAATAAGGAGAGGGGGGTGAAGGGGTGATGCTGGGTACCCACAAGGGCTTCTCCACCTCCCCTTGCCACCACCTGCCTGTGAGCCCACCCTAAAGGTGACTGTCCCAGCCCAAACCACTGGTGCTGAGCCAAAGGCAGCGTGGGGAGAAGGGCTGGAGTAAGGAGAGGACAGGACTGGCTCTTTTAGCCACATCTTGCACTGGTGTCAGCTTCGCGGGTGATGAAACCAAAGGAAATCACTATTACTGTCTTTATTTATGTGATTTACGAGGCGTATTTACGAGGCATTTTATTTCTGAGGCATAAAACCCAGGCAGCTGGTTGGGTTTGGTGCCTTTTTCCCGTTATTGCTCACTCTTCCGACGATCCTGGAACCCGTTGAACCCCCTGGGTGTGGTGGTGACATCAAGCACGGGGGGGGGCAAAGGCTTATTTTTCAATTTGGGCCGTTTTGACCTCCCGTTGTCAGCGTTTCTATGGCTGCTTAACCCAAAATGTTGGCACAGGCAGCTTGGCTGTGGCACACCACACCCTGCCCGTCCCTGGTCGGTGTTTTTGGGAGCAGTGGCGTCGGGAGGCTCTGTGCATCAGCTTGAGTGTGTCCTGCAAGGAAAACCTCACTCTTGAGTTTCAATCAAGCTCTTGGGCAATTAAAAAGATGCTGCCAGAGCTCTGGGCGCTCAGAGTTTCACCAAAATTTGCTGTTTTCAGATGGGTTGTTTCTGGTTACCTCCATCTGAAGCAACGTGGTGACCTGACTGTCACCATCTCGGTCTTGATCTTCCCCTTACTTCCACGTAAAATTCGGCGAAGGAGGGTTCCTAGTTCCGCCACCGGTGAAGGTGGCCTTGGGTCTACACGCTGTTTGCTGGGAGCATCTCACTTCTGCAGGTGATGCTGTGGGGTGATGCTGTGGGGTGATGCTCCAGCATGGAGCAGCCCAGGCCCTGTTACACCTCAGCCCCCACTGGCAAAGCCTCTGACCCGATGTTTGCTGGATCCCAGCTTCCCTTTCTTGGGCCTGGATGGAGCTGGTGCCTCGACGGAGTTGGTGCCTGGACTCCCTGGTCGCTTCTTTCTCCCTGATGAGGAACGGGGTGCTTGGGAGCGTTCACACTGGGCTTTTCTGCCATAATTGGGGGTCAGCACCTTACAGGGGGGAGGCCCGGCCACTGTTCAGCCATGAATGGGGAGAACATTCCAGTGGGATTGGCGAGACCCTAGCTTGGGGTGCCCAGAGAAACTGTGGCAGTGTTGAAGACCAAGTTGGATGGGGCTCGGAGCAGCCTGGTGTGTGGTGGGAGGGGGGGTGGGGGGTGTGGGG
>VZRW01011368.1:141370-204574 GCA_013398125.1 Aegotheles bennettii | reverse complement strand
CCCCCTCTGCCCCGCTCAGCAGCGAAAATGTCGTTCGCGGCAGGTAAGCTGGCTGCTCCCAACCCCTTACCGACCCCTCGGCCGTGCCTGCGCACATCTCTGCTTTTTTTGGGTGGTTTTGTGGGTTTTTTCCCCCCTTTTTCTCCTTTCCAGCAGCCCGGTAGAGCGCAGGCAGCGGTCGGTGCAGCAGCCCCGGCGAAGAGGTGCGGAAAGGGGCCCCCTCGGAGCCTGGTTCCCTTCCCTCGGAGCCTGATTCTCCCCCCTTGAAGTGTTCGTTATTCGTTACCGGGCACCGGGGCCTCTGCCGGTCCCACTCGGTGGCCCCCGGTGCGGTGCCGGTTCCCGGTGCCGGTTCCCGGTGGCCCCCGGTGCGGTGCCGGTTCCCGGTACCGGTTCCCGGTGGCCCCCGGTGCGGTGCCGGTTCCCGGTACCGGTTCCCGGTGGCCCCGGTGCGGTGCCGGTTCCCGGTTGTGGCCGCACAGCTCCTCTCCATGGCTGATGCCCAGCCAGGGGGATCCTGCCCATCTCCCCTCTTCCCAGAGTGATCCGCTCAAGCCAGGGGAGGGAGAGCGCCGAGGCCGAACGTCTCCACTCTTTTTGGGGTGTTTTGGCATTTTCCCACCCCGCTGGGCTCCGGGGCTCCCCTCTGCCCCCCGCCCGTGCGAGCGTGTGCGTACGTGGTCTGAGTTTCGGATTCCTTTCTTGCGAAACAGGGAACCAGCCCACAAGAGGTCATTTGGGGGAGGAAAACCGACTTTGGTGCATTGCCGTGGCAGTTTTCTTCCCCTCCTTTCCCATGTTCCTGAGGGTTTCCCTAACGCGAACCCATGCAGGCCTGTTGGGAATTGTACTGCTGCCCGTGGAACGGCACGAGTGGGTCTTTAGCTGTATGAACATGGACACTGCGGGCAGCCACGGGCCTTGGGACGTCCCCCCCGCTCGCCCGTTGGGTGTCTGGGACCATCCAACACGTTGCTGTGTAAATGCACTGAAATGCCTGCAAATGTCCTGTGGTGAAACGCAGGGAGCTGCTCCCAAAGCTCTGGAGATCAGCCCCTCCTTGCTGTGGGGTACATCCCAAAAAAATACCCCCCAGATTGTCCTTTGGGAGTGGAATTGGCTAATCTCAGCCTGCTGCTGAAAGTGGCCATCTTGCAGGCAAAAGTGGTGTTGTCTGTGAAGCTGAGAGCTAGAGAAACCTACGTGAGGATAATATGCAGTTTTTAATATATATATATATGGTAATATATAGATTACCAAAGATTAGGCAATCCTCAGAGCTTTTAAAAACAAGTGTCTGCCATAAGCACTCCTTTATTAGGCCAATAGTACCCAAATGTGTGGCCAACATCAGGTGGTATTTTTAGCATGAGGATCAGCTGCTGGGCTGAGGAACCCAGCTGTGCCTGCCCCTAACACCTGAACCCTTGGTGTGTGCAGCTGGCCACAAACTTCTGAGCCAGCTCAGGCTCTCACGCTCATCCGTTATGAGCAGAGCCCTCACAGGTTTCACTTCACATACACCCAGTCCAACCTAGCTGACAAATTCTGCCTCCAGTAGTAGTAGGAGAAAACCCTTTGTAAGGACTGAGTGGGTGTGTTCAGTTGCGGCAGTCAAACGCAGGGGTATTTATTACTGTTATATTAATAGTGTGGATGTTTAAAGAGGTTTTTGTCCCCGTCAGGGATAAAAATTGCCCTGAACTTTCGGTGGCGCCGGTGGCAGTCGAGGCATTCGCCCCGTACCCTCAGCACGGGGTTCAGGGCAGAGTTTTTAAAGTTCAGCTGCGTGTTTCAGCGTGCTGGGCACCCTTCTTGGCTTTTATGTGAATAGTGAGGCTCCAGGGAGACCTAAACAATTTTCTGCTGTAGGTCTTGTTGTGGAGTTACTTGGATTGCAGAGGTAATGACAATCGGTAACTCCCAGCCCAAAAGGTTCCCAATTTTTTCATTGGGGGGGGCGGGGGGAGGCTTCTTGCCTGACTTGTCCTGTGACTCCCTCCTGTGCTGGCTTCTCATATCCTGAGTACCAAGGCACCAAAGTGCTCTTCTGAGTGAATTAGTGAACAAAACCAATCAATATTAACACTTTTAATGTAGGATGAGATGAGGAGTGGCAGAAACCCCAAAGTGAGGGGCCACTGCCGTTGTGTTCTTGTGTGTTTTCCTGGGGATCTCTGCCCCTCACTTAGTTCCTGGAGGCATACAAAGGCCTCTGTTACACTGGCTTGGTCTGATTCGGGTTTTTCTGTGTCAGTTATGAAGTTGTGCTCTGGCAGGGGGGTTGGACTGGATGATCTTTCGAGGTCCCTTCCAACCCCTAGGATTCTGTGATTCTGTGAGTGCTCCGCCGCAGCCCGTGCTGCGAGGGCAGGGGGCAGGTTAGCAGTGAGAGCAGAGCACAAAAGGGTGCCTGAAATAACAGTGGGGGCAGGAGAGCTGGAGCGAAACTCCACGTGTCAGGCACCACTGCCAGCTTGATACAAGCTCTCCTTTCTCCACTCGAGGAAGCACTTTCTGGTGGAGACGCTAAAATAGGATATCCTGGGTGGTCATTTTTGCAGAGCTCAGCGTTCTCTGGAACCTCGGTTATTTAGTCATGCTCTTCTGCTCCGTGCTGGTTTCCTGCGTGGGCTGGTGCCCCAGGAGTCCCCCACTGCCTTATCCCACCCTTTTCTGCCTTCAGACGAGCGTTCAGGAACACTGATCCCATAAAAGTGGGCTTAGCCTGGAACCCGAGGCGCCGCTTGCGAAATTGCTTGGAAGAGGCGTTTCTTTTTGCAAATTATTTGGGAGTTTATGGCTGTGTGTACCCTTGGAGATCTCTTCCTGCCATTGTCCCACACCCCTGCCTCACAGCTGATTTTTAGAGGTGCAGTAACTGCTTTTCATTGCAGCCATGGGAAATTCTCCTGGCCGGTGGGAAATAACTGCTCTCAGACATGGGGTTGGCACCGGCCTCCCTGCTCCCTCGCTGCTGCCAGGGGGAAGAGGGACATTGGCCGTCACCCGGGCTGTTGTGTTCAACAGCAGCTTGTGCTAAAGGGCTGCAGTTGTCTTCTGCTAGTGGTGGGGTGAGGCACAGCCAGCTTGGAGGGGCAGCAGTGTAGGAACAACTCGTACCGAGTTGCTGCTGGTGTGGTCTGGCTTTGGGGGAGCCTTTAGGGAGTGCCGGAGATCCCCATCCAGCCCAAATCCCGGGGGATGTCTCGTAAGATGAATGTTTAGATCCCTCTGCCTTGCCGTGGCGTGTTAGAGGCAGGAAAACCTTGGGTTGCTGTTTCTCTTGGCTGCTTAGTTACAGCATTCAAATTCTGAGGTATGCAGAATAGATGCTTTTCCTGCACCAGGCAGACACATGTCTCTGTGGACTCCAGCCATCTCCTTCCCCAAAATAATAATAAATCGCACTAATAACGACCTCCCCAAGCAACTGTGCCCTGGCACGTTGGATCTGGATAAGGGCGAGTGGTTGCAGTAGTTAAATGGTCAATGTAAAGCCCAAATACCCTCTGTTGCCAAGGCAGGAGGGGTGTAACCAGCAGCATCGGTGGCCTTGGCAGGAGATGTCCCATCTCGCTGGCCACTCCACGTGCCTGGTGAGTGGTGTTTGGAAAAAGCAACAGGTT
The DNA here is from genome assembly GCA_013398125.1 of Aegotheles bennettii. Lineage (NCBI taxonomy): Eukaryota > Metazoa > Chordata > Aves > Caprimulgiformes > Aegothelidae > Aegotheles > Aegotheles bennettii. The sequence continues at coordinate 200,945 of VZRW01011368.1, read as the reverse complement.
TGGTTTGCTTCTGCACGAGGATGTCAGGCATCAAAGGCACTCAGCGTTTGCTCATGGAGATGTGGAGCATTCGTAGTAGTTTAGAAGCCTCACCAAACGTTACCACACATGTACTTCTATGATGCCTTTTTCTTCTGGTTTGTTTGTATGTTGCTTCATCTCTAGATACCTTTATCTGTTAGATCCAGGTCTTCTGGCTGATGTGAGCGTAGGAGGTTTTCCTAATTACATGGTGAAGCTGCCATGGCTCTGCCATCCCTGGCCTTGGTGTGTTTGGTGGCACGAGTGAAGGTCCCTCTGAACACTCCATATTTGCAGGGTTTCCTCAGAGGTGCGTGGCATCGCGTCGGGAGGCTCGGGCGTTTTCAAGGCTGGTGAACTGTGAGAAATGGCCACTGTTGTTGCTGTAACAGAGGTCATGTATTACAACATGTTGCAGGGGAGGATTACAAAGGGGTGGAAGTATTTCCTGGGGGTTGTTTCTCTGGGAGTTTTAAACAGTGTTTCGGTACGCGTGCCTCCAAAATGTGTGAATGGGAAGACTCTGGTTGTGTAGAATTATTAGGCTGGTGTAGACCTCCTGGTTCTCCCAGAGGAGGAGGAGGTGCTCCCTAATGAAGAGCTGTCCGTGTTTTCTCAGTTTGACCTGCACAGATATGCCTAGCAGCCTTTTTGCTGTTACCTGTTTTTGCTGCTAAACGAAGCCCTTGAATAAAAACAGAACCCATCGTGCTGTTCATCTTGAGCTGGTGTCCCCCGTGTTGCACCACACAGTATGTGCACTGCAGCACTTGTCTGCCTCCCCTACCTGCAAAACAGTGCAGTCAGGAAAATGGCTTCTGTGGGCTTCAAAGCAAGGATTAGATACTGCCACTGAGTCTGAGGCTGCCGAATACTTTGCTTAAAAAAATAAAATGAAATCAGGATTGCGTTGAAATGAACCTCCCCGGGCTTTCTTGGGTGTTCTCAGCAGAACAACCTTTTAACGCGTGCTCCAAACAAGTGAACTTTAAACACGGGTTCCCCTTGTAACAGTATTTTCTGGCACTATCACTGCTGGCTTGCGAAGTTCCCTCCTGCCCCTTCCTGCACCAGCACTCGGGGTGTTTCTGAAATCCGGCTATATTTGGCAATCCATCACTCTCCGTGTTACAGAGCAGCGATTACTCAAGGGATTTGGCAGGAATTAAATTAACTGAGGTCTTTAGAGAACATACTCGGGATGTCTTTTGAGAACACGCTGGCTCCAAGTGCTTTCTGTTGGAAATGAAGCCGTGTGTCTCCCGCTCCTCTCCGCGGCGTGGACTCTGTTGTGGGGAACATTTGTGTATTTACTCTTTTCCACATTTATGGAGCTTATCGCTTGCAAAGGCAAAACAAATGCTGAAGTGATAGACAGGCTGATTTTCTGGGTTGCTTAGTAACTGGAGTGCGTGCTGTGGTGTGAAAATACTCCTATGATAAGGTAAGGGAATATTTACTGGAGCAAGCTGAGGATCGTGTGAAAGTGCACAGTGTAAATAATGGGAGCATATGTTGTTATTTGCTTGTGTGAACAGAAGCCCCTCGGTGGCAATGTCCTACATAAAAGAATTTTTTTAGTGAAAAGCTTTTTAACACTCCTTGCTGGAGCCTGCTGGTGAGGTGGGATGTGACTTCTTTGGCTCCCTAGCGAAAAAGGGTCCTGCTGTGGATTGCTGGGCACTTCTTGAGTGGGATCATCGGTCTTTTGGGGCTTCTTTGAGTTTTGAGAGAGGGATCGTTGTTCTATGGCCCCAATTTAAGGTTTGTTCTCCAAGTTACTAAGAACAAGAACTTTGGATTCCTGGAGTCCTAGCACAGCAATAAAATGAAACTAGATTATCTGAGTTTGTTTATTTTTAGAAGAAAATTGAAGGCTATTTGTAGTCTAATTAAGCTAGTTTTCTTCTTCTTTCCTTTAACCCGTGTTTCTATTTTTATTTAAGATTTCAGCAAAGCAATGTCTCAAGCTGGCAGTTCACAGTTTCAGGAAGTCATTCGACAAGAGCTGGAGTATTCAATGAAAGTAGAACTTGATAAGATACTTGCGACCGCACCTTCAAATGAGCTAGAGGTAAGGAGCACAGTGTGGACACAACTCAAAGCATGAGAAGCTGCCTGCAGGAAACTGAGGCAATACAGGGAGACAAATCACAGAATACCACGATCCTTAGTTTTAGGATGTGTTCTGGTCCTGTGTGGAAGAGCAGCCTGGATACAATGTGAGCAGGAGACTTTCAGTTCCATATAAACTGGGAGATAGTTATTATTAAGATTCTCTTTAGTTATCAAAGTTTCTGTGTAATCTTTAATGCATTATGGAAAGGGGGTGTAAAGCGGTTGTCCTAAAGATTGGGCCAAATTCTAATGGTTGTGGGTTTGAGTAAAGGCTCATCTTATAGGTATCCAAGTTGGTTTTGTACCTTGAGTTTGACTGGAAATGAGTGTTTGGTAGCTTTTAGAATTTTACTGAGATTTCAGCATGCTTCAGTGCTAATAAAATTACTCTTGTGAATAGATTGTGCATCAAGAAGTGCTTCTGTGATCGACTAGGCATGCATTAAATACCAGCAGTAACCAATACATTTCTTCTTTGTAGCACGCCAAGAAGGACCTGGAAGGATTTAAGAAGTTATTTCATAGATTCCTACAAGAAAAGGGACCATCTGTGGACTGGGGGAAGATTCAGAGACCTCCAGAAGATTCTGTAAGTTGTGATGAAGTGCCAGTCTGTAGGGAACATACAACTGGTGATTGCTACTTGTAGTCACCCAGGGAATGGATACAGCTGCTGTGGTTCTATAAAATCACGTAGAACCACACTTGGGGTCCTCACTGAAAACTAATTATTTATTGACATATGTTGTGTGCGTTCCTGGGCATGGGGTCCTGCTTGACATACGTATCGAGTTCTTGGGTGTTATTTTGTTGGCTGTTCTTTGAGCAGGAGGACAAAATGGGACAGATGTCACCTTACCATTTGGTACCTTCCCTGGAGTAAATGGTAACTTGAGTAAGAGGGGAGGTAGATAGGACCTGTGTTGTTCCCCTCTCCCTCCTGCCCAGGGAGGAGGTTGCATGTCTCAGATGAGAGCGTTTCCAGCAATCCATCCTGCTCAATAATTTGAAAGGAACATATGGCAGGTGGGCTGAGTTATGTAGCTCATTTAACAACTTATGTAAGCTGCAGCAGCTCAGTAGAAGTGAGGAATCTGAGACAAGTAGTTGACTGTGGGGGTTTTTTGACCGTAATTTTCTATGTTGTTATAACTTATAACCTGCCACTTGAGCTGCTGCTGAAGAAGCACTAAATACTTTTTTCAGCACTGTTTAGCACCGAAACAAACACCTCCTATTAAACCTGACTTCGTTTTATTGATTCATCTGCAGCCCTGGGCTGTCTCTTGACTCTCGTGTAAGTAACGGTGTAGTTGTGTGGCGGATTCCTGTGTTTCCCGGTGCGGTGACCCTGGCATCTTGCGGTGCTTCTGTGTCCTCATGTGCTTGTGGTTTCTCTTGGTCTCTCTGTGGTGATTCAATCGTGGCTCTGTTTGCAGCTGAAAGGCAGGCTGTGCAGAGGAGACGCAGTGCTGCTCTCTGAAGTGTTGAAGAATGATGCTGTTCTAGAGGAAGTCGAGGGTTTTTCCAAGATTGTTTTCTTTTAACGTGAAAAATGTCATGTCTCCTCTGTACTGTAATGCTGAATGAAGTGTTGCTTTGGGGAGAAAAACCCACTTTGGCTATAGAGGATAAGGTAAGAAATGGGACTTCTAGATGATTTACAAGGATGGCTGAAGAAAAGGGGGCTGCTTTTAGTCCTGAGGAGGAGAGGCTCTGAGGAGCGGTAACTCTTAAATACGTAAAAAGGTGGTTGCAACAATGAAAGGAATAAACTGTTCCCTGTGTCAAGATAAGGGCTGGGATTAAATGACAGTAATTTGATGCGAGTGAATGGGCTGCTTTGTGGCCAGGGAGAGCTATTGTCTGTGTTTAAAGTTTTGCACACCTTTCAGTGGAAAAACTCTCGAGTTCTTTTAAAGGACTGAAAATCACTGAGTAGGACGCTGGGAGCAAATGTCAAACAGGAGGGTTGTGGTGAGGCACTGGAATAGGCTGGTGGGAGATTCCCAGGCAAGGCAAGCTGCTTAACAAATAAAAGTTAGACACAGGTCTCACTTAAGGTCACAGAGGGCTGCAGGGAGGGCAGGATCAGAAAGAGTGTTTCTTGTCATTCCCATGAGGCTGAGATGTGTTCAAACTAGCAAAATATCCCTGGACATGTTGATAGTGGAAATACCTGAACTTACTGTTAAGCAACTAAGTTTGAGACTTTATTTTTGTGCATTAAAAACAAGGCAGATTGCAAATACAACTACTTCATAACCAAAGTTACTCCCTTCTCTAGATTTTAATACATTTCCAGAACATCAAGTAGGAGATAGGATTTCAAAAATATCATATTCAGTCGCATAATAAACCACTTGGAGCCACTATGATCTATATGAGGTCAGTAATACCCATTCTGAAACTCAGCAAATAAATATAAATAAATATATATTGAATTAAATAAATAAAAATAAATATATAGCTACATAGCTGCCTTTGACCAAAAAGCTAAAAACCAGACTCAGAACTGTAGGACTCCTGCAAAGCCAGGTTGCCTTGGCTCAGGTGAAGTGCAAGCATGAGCTTGGAGGAAGCTTTGCTTCTTGGTACGAGCTCCACATCAAATAATCACACCTGACAAATGTCACAGAAGAAAGGTAGGGAAAAATATGTGCAAACAAACATCCTTCCGTGCCTCCTTTGCTTCAAAATAAATGTCCCTTGTTTAGGGTCCCTTGAGTGAGTTGGTAGTTGGGGACTTCCCCATCTAACAGGAGGTGGGTTGAGTGCTCTTAAAAACTGAGACCAAACTTAATGTTCTTAAGTATTTTTTAAATTGTTATTTATTTTTTTTCTGACTGTGAGAGTTACATTTTCCTGCCAACCTCAAACCCTGCTTGGATTTCTCCTCCCTCCAGCACCATTTTAATACATCAGTTATGCAGGGGACATGCTGTGGGAAGCAAAAGGTGTCTTATGTGAAAGGATTTTCAGGTGACCTTCAGTGTAACTTATCCCTAATTATTCTTTGCTGGAGAGTGTGAATTGTGGAATTCTTAGCTAAAGATGCTTTTATTCAAGGCCAGAATTCCAGAACTATCAGTGTAACTAGCATAGGTGAGAACTGTAGGAGCTTTTGGAGAGGGTAAGGGGTGACAATTTTAGAAGGACTTCAGAATAGAGACTGCAGTGCTGGGTTCTCTGGGACAGATACTCATCCAACCTTGCTTTATGAGGTGGCTGGGTGCTCAGCTGCTTTTGAGGGTCTTACATGGTGGGTATCATGACCTAGGAGGCAAAGACCTATGCTCCTCAGCATGAATTTATTTGCCTGTGATTGTTTTGGAGAACTGGTTTGCTGCTTGACCAGTCCAAAGCACTGAGAATTCTGGCACGTGTAACCTTCAGCTGATAGCTGGTAGAGCTCAAATGTCTGTTTAGGTGTATGTGTGTGCATATATACGTACACAGAGACATGTATATTTATTTTCTATACATATATATATATTTATGTATTTTTATATATATGTGTGTGTGTGTGTATATATATATATTAAAGCAACCCAAAAATGTGCCAAAGTTGGTTGTGGGTGGGTTTTTTTCTTAACAGCTGAAAAAAGTTCATGGATAGTTTATTGCATTTATAGGCTTTAGTCTTTTAATTTTCTATTTTACATAAGGTACTTGTGAGTTTCAGGGTAGGTGGGAAAGGTCTTTCTGGCTCTCCCCCATGCCATGGGACTGTGCTATGCGGGAGCAGAATTTCTGATCAGACTTCATGGGCCATCTAATGTGTTACCCATTGTACTTTGAATGTAGTTTTCTGTTCTTTCCTGAAGCATCTACTGACAAGTAAAGGCTCCTGTCAGGAAATTGAAACAGAAATGATTGTCTTGTAATATTCCTCCGTTTTTCTCCACAATGGGAGATTTCATCCCTGACCTCTGTGTTTTCAGTGTAACAACTAATGCCAACGGGCAAGCAAATTGCAAGCTCCAGGCAACAGCAACAGAAGATTGGACACATTTCACACTACATTGGTAAACTTCTGACTTGTTTTTAACTTCCAGAGGCTTTGCTTCCACACATCCAAAGGCTCTCCATGATAGCTGGTATAGTTAGGACCCATTGCTGTTACAGTCTTCAGAGGGGAAGGTGTGCTTAGTGAGAGTGCTGGTTATCGAGAAGAGGAGGTGAAGAATGTGGACACGGCAAGTGTAATGTCATCCTGTAGATGCAGATTGCAGTGATCTGTTTGTTTGAGTTGGAAGGAATGGCAAAGTCCTGCTGGGAGGCCTCTGGGGGAACTGTGGTGATCAAGCTAGCATCAGAATGGCAACGCAAGACCTCATCTAGGATGTAGAGAGAGCACCCGAAGCCATGTGGGTGTGAAAGCAGCTTGGCTATTAGAGCTTTTTTCCCCAGTGGCTGGATTCTTGTCTGTGGCTCAAGTTGTAACCTCAGTGAACTTTATTAGGAAGGAACAGGCAATGTCATGCCCTTACTCAAGAGCAAAATGCCTTCCTAATACTCAACTCTGGAAACGGGTTTTAAGGGTTCACTTGGTGCTATTTCTTAAACTGTCCCTTGGTGCCATGAGTAAATGTTCCCTTGTTGTGTAAGTACATACTGACTAATGTGGATGTACTCCTTTCCAGTCTAGCCATGATGACAGCCCCAATACTTCATCTGCCTCTTACAAACTCTTCCAAACCTTCTTGCAGTGGGAGTATGCTCCTGAAATCTGTTAGTCAAACATTGCCTCATCCAAAGTGTCCTCAGAATCGCTTGTGACATTGTCTGCAAAACCAAAAGCAGCTGGAGATGAGAACAGTCCCCAGCACAGGTTTGAGGCACGTCTCAAATGAATAAAGCTGCAGTCATGCGTCTGTAAGTGGTGGCATTCCTGCCCCTTATTGCTCCTGAGGTATTTCTCCATCAGCACTTCCTTGTCCAGTCCACTGCTCCAAACCCTGAGAGCAAGAACTGATTGTTGTTGCTGTGGAGTCCTGCTCATGTAGCTCGTAGGTGATGAGGTGGCTCTGCAGATTAGTGCCTACACATGGTGACAGCACTGGCATCCAGCAGCCCTGATGCTGCAAGGATCCTGCTTGAATTTGTTATTCTCTGAATTAAAGACCCTTCAAGATCAGGTCTTCGTTGCCAAGTTGTCATTTCCAATGCCTGTGCCAAAAGAAACTGAAATGTTTGGCAAGGCTGAGTTACAAATTCTGTGGTGTAGCTGATGCAACACCCAATGAGCTAAATCCTTGATGGAGCTCCTGGGTTTCCAGAACTTCAGCTTCACTGGGGTTTTGCTCTGAGCTTTCTGCACAAGCTGGTTTTAGGGTAGTGAGGCATAAGGGGGTAGCTGGCACTTGAGCAAGAGCTTTTGAGGCAGCCTGGCCCCGCATGGAGTGGCAGGCTCTGCTCTGTCTGGAGAGCTGTGTTGGGAGTGATGCAAGGAGAACGTCATGAGACTTGGAAGCTGGAATCACTTTTTGGCTCTTCAGATGGCGTCTGAACATTGTGGTGTGACTCGCATCCCACCCAGCTGAGGCTCAGACCTGAACATCTTGAATCCATTTGCAGTCTGATACAGGGTGATACCGACCTCAGAGTGGTGGGGAAGCGGTGGCAGGGAGTGAGGATGGAATCACATTCCTCTGCTGAGCTGTGCCCAGCACCGAGTGTGAATCTCTGCAGACCTGCTGGTGGTGAATGGCTCATTAAGCTTCCTGATGTTCCTGCAGTACATTAAAGTCAGTGTTTGTCATCCCTTCTGTGATGAGCAGAACTGTTGTTTTCCAAGGTGCCTGTGCAGCCTGAGCACGAGCTCTGTTGTTGGCAAAACACAGTGAGATTCTGCTTTTTGCACACTTGTGTTCCTCAACACTTCTCAGAACTTCAGGATGAAGTTTCTGGGTGTGTCCTCTGTGAAATGGCAGCACCGCATGGTGTGTGGGGGGAGCAGTCTTACACTGACAGCGTGTAGTTATCCTGACCCTTGAGTAACTCATTTCACTAATGACCTTTGGGAGGGGAGTGTCTGGGGATCGTAAGGATCAGCATAACTGGAGAGTAAAAAAAAAAGTGCTTAGTAGTTTGGGCAACAGTCACTTTAGATAAGTCACTTCAGATTAGACCTGAGAGAATGGGTGCACGTGTTAATTCTCCTCCGTGCACACTTGCCATGGAGTATCTGCCCTCAGTTCCCACGTTCCTGACCCCTGGTGCTGTATCAGCTGTCCCTGCCCTTGACAGATCCATGCTGGTAACCTCCAGGATCTTTTTACCTTCCACAGTTTGTTCAGATGCATCCTGCAGCACCGAGATGCTGTGCCCACCTCCTGCCCCTCTCGTTTATTCTGCATGTTTCCTTTTGAAAATACAGCAGAATAAATGAACTGTGGGTAGAACAAACTAGGAACAGATGGTATTCCTGAACGGATATGCATTTGGAATAGGAGAGGGATTGCACTAGATCAAAAAGCTCCAGTTCTGTTTGATTTTTGCCTATTAACATTCTGCAAACCTGCTTATATGAAAGATCCTTGCATAGTATCGAGGCGATTGCTAAAGGATTCTCTTGTATGTCATCTTCTTTTTAATGGAAGGGGTGGATAAAAGGAAGGAAAGGGATGCATGAGATGCAAAAGGCTTGAGTTCTCCTGCATGAAAATCCTTTTACCTCGAGCTTATAGAATGTTCTTTGTTCTTGTCTAGCAGGGCCATGCCTGTTGTAAGGTAGTGCTTAAGGTTGAAATTATCTTTGTGAGAGCTTGGCACGACTGGTGAAAATGGTGCCGTTTCCAGTCAGAGCTGGAACAGTGCAATTCTTTGTATCCTTCCTTTCTCCAGCCTCCCCCAGCTTCCACTTAGCAATAAATCTCAAATGAAAAAAGCCCCGTTCTGTTAGAGGTCCCTCCACTCTTCTGCCCTCTGGCTCTGCAATGGGCAGGTGACCAGATCTGATGTGCAAACCCATTGCTACAGCTCAGCTGGAAGGTGTGGTTCCATCCAGGTGTTCCTGGCCCTCTGTGACTTTCAGATGCTTTCCCTCACACCTGCTTAATTCCTGACAGCCTTGGACACCATGCGTGGCAGTGTGGTGCCAGTGCCTCAACCATCCTGCCCTGGTCTGCGTGGGAGCAGATGAGGCCATTGCCATGCAGTCCTGTTAGGGTTTGTTGAAGTCTTCACATGAGAACTGGTGTGTGCTGGTTTGATGGATGGCTCTCTGGTGGATGCAGGCAGTGCTGCCCTCACTTGGGTTTGTTGTTTCAGCCATGCTGCTGTGCTGTTGAGTACCCGGAGGTGCCTGGGGACGCTTGGGTCCCTTGCTCCTGGTTGATGGAGGCTTTATTGGTGACAAGCTCCATGAACCCCCGGTGCTCCGCGGTGTCGTCGGGTCAGCTGTAGCTGGTTGGCAATGTCTGGAGGCATGGTTACACCCATGGTAAGGTTTGTGTTGGCTCCTTGTGAAGATTCCCATACAAGCTTCCCTTTGAGTAGCCTTCAGAATCCAGCCTTTTTGTCCAGCTAGTGAAGAGTACTGTGTGGATAATCTGTTTTCCCACTTCCTCATACCCGAAGCAGCTGTCTTTCCTAGTCCTTATTTGCTGCCATCTCTTAACATCTCCAAGGGAGCCTTCCTCAGCTCAAGGAGTGTTTGAGTGTACACACAGTGTGTGATAAGCCATGTATGTATATGTTGTATTTGCCTTCCCCCCCCCCCAAATATTAGTCTCCTCGTTCTCTGCATCTCACTGCCTGGAAGAAACTAGCTTCTCAGCGAGGTTATAAATAAAACAACTCTCTGGACTTGAAAGCTTTCTCTGTCTCGATTGAGCTGAATAACTCCATTGCCAGTCAGAAGTTCCCGATGAAGGGCTGCAGTGTTCCTCCTAACAGAAAGTGCTAGTGTGGGCTGGCTGAAATGGTCCTTTCTGAGCCTGGTAGATGTGAGCACTTAGGAAGTGGCTTTCACACAGTGTTTATGTAGGGTGCTGCCACTGCCCCAGCTTGGTCATTCTCTCATCCTGGTGTTCTTCCGATGGTGGCTTCTGCACGTGGCAGAATTATGGTGGAAACCAGGACTGCTGCAAGTGAGAAGTCGCTGAGTGACCTTTGGATGACAAGAACACAGCTCAGGGCCGTGGAGAGCAAAGCTCTGCTTGCAGAGGAGCAAGAGCAGAGTTTGGGAATGCCTGGAGAAGTGCAGGAGAGGAGCCAGGAAGGGTGTTTCCTTCAGGCATCGTGGTGGATAGGTCCAGTTTCTCACCTCACAGCTACTCTTCATTATTAACTTCTTGTTGTTGGTTGGACTTTCCTAGTTGTGCACCTCCCACTGCTCGTGGGGGTGCAGGCCCTACAGAAAGAGTGTAACCATAGCTGGGTTGTTCCTGGTCCTGTTCCCTCCTCACCCCTCGGAGGAGCAGGAGACACCAAGGCCAGGGGGTTGTTCCTCTTTGATGAGGAGAACATGCAGCCTCGAAACCAAGCAAATCAGCAGCTACTGGTTTGTTTCGGGGTGTTTTACATCTTCCCCATGCAGCACTGCAGGTCCCTGTGAGTGCAGGTGTTGCTGCTTAGCAAGAGTCTGAGTGCAGCTAAACTTTAAAAATATTTTATGAGTCCTTCAGTCTTTCTGAATGAATCTTCTGCATTAAGAAGAGGCCATGACAGCAGATTGCTCTCACACCCAAACAGACTGATTTTTCAGAGCTCCTGGGATGCTCAGCTCCAACTTCGCAGGCACAAATCCAAATAATCATTTAAAAAAACAAATCTTGTAAGAGAGACCTTCAGAGGGACCTGAGGGCAGGTGCTGCTGGAGGAGCTCATGGTTAGGAACTGGTGCTTGCTCCTCAAGGTGCTGCAGCGTGGTGTGGGGCAGACCTGGGTGTAGGGCCAGATCCCACCACAGCCCTCCTGGGAGCTGCTGCAGGGCTGTTCCCTTCTAGGCACGTGGATGCCTCACCACAGATGACAGGAGGTTGAAATAAGAAAGGAAAGACAGCTGGGGTTGGTAAGAGGGAAGAAGTGGTGAGCAGAAATGGTGTGGGGCCATCTTGTCTACACTGTGCTTTGCCAAGAAACGTTGGACCAGATGAGCCTTGAGGTCCCTTCTGACCAGGGATTCTATGAATTTATGCTGGAGGGAGGCAGGAACCTGCGCCAGGGCTCGGGGTGGAAAAGGGAGAGTGGGAAAAGGCTGGAGTTCCCATCTGATCACAGCATTTCGTCCCCTGCCTGTGTGTCTTGGGGTAATAAATGGCCCAGCTCTGTTATCTCTAGGCACAGTGTGACTAATTGTGGGATGTGTTTGGGATTGGAACAGTTGTTTAATTTCTCGATACCGCCAGATAAAATCCTTCTTGCCTGAAATGCTTGCTGTCACCCCCTCCTGTGGGACAGCTGGGGTGGGAAGACCCCACTGTGATGCTTCCCTAGCTGGGGGTCCAGCTAAGATGCCTTGCAGTAATGTCTGTAATGGGAATTTGCATAAATCCTAAGAGGCTGTGAAGTTCCCAGTTAACCACACCCTGGAAGCTGTCAGCCTTTTCATGAAGGCATCTCAGAGAGCTGTTTTTAACCAGGAAGGAGACTGGGTTTCATTCTCACTTGGAGGTAGCAGAAGTGCAGAGCAATCCTTTGGATTTAGTGCACTCTTTATTTGTGTGGGTGCTTGTCCAAGTGTTGTTTTATTCCGTTTTCCTACTATGTGAAGCTAAAACTGAGACACTGCCAAAATACAGGGAAACCCCCCCCAAACCTCACCTGGGGGCTGTCTCTCTGAGATCTGTGACTCAAACTGGGGTGAAGTGGGTACATTTCTAAGTTCTGGTTGAAGCCTTGGCTGGCAGGTGTCCACCCCCTTGCCTTTTACCAACCTACATGGATTTTGCTGATGATCCTGTGTGCTTGTCAGTGGCTGCCATGGCTCGTTGTGTCTGTGCCCAGCGTTCTCTGCAGGGTCAGTGGGAACCAGTGTGCCAGCACCACCTGCTCTGTTGAACCAGTGAGTTCCTCTCTCTAAGGAGGATTTGTTATTAGCAGATGACCACTGCAGTGGTTGTGTTGGTGCTTGCTGCCTGAGCTGGGATAACTCCACCTTTACCTGCCTGCTGGGAGGGGGAAGTAAAAACTGTGTAACTACCATGACCATGACTCAGCTGGAAAGTGGTGCCTGGCACACATTTCCCTGCTCATTCCTGCTCTTACAAGCTAAGCATTGATCTTGATAACTTCACACTTGGGATGGTCTTTGCACCTGCTCCTAAGGCCCCTCACCTGCAGACACTATCTCAGGGGGGTTTGGCACAGGGAACCTGTGCTGATTTGGAAATGGAGAAGTACAGTTAAGTCTGAGCTTACTTGGTAGGTTGGAATGCAAGAACTTGGTTAAGAACATGTAGATGGAAACGTTTCTATCTTTAATGGGTTGGTTAAATCCTAGTCCAGAGGCACAAGCCAGCCTGGATGTTACCAGGACAGGCACGGTCTGGGTGTACCTGTACAGCAGCAAACTTCCTGGTGGTTTTGCAGAATGTGGCTTTAAAAAGTGGCATTAAAAGAAGGTAATGACAAGGCTTGCTCATCAAGCCTCATCATTTTAGTTGCATGCCTTTGTTTTGATGGGTACCCATTGCAGAACTACCCAAATCTGTCTGGTTCCCCAGTAACACTGCCCACTGAGCCACAGGTGGAGTCACAACATTGACTGGAGTGTTTCAACAGGGAAGCCTGTGCTGGTCTGATATTTAATGTCCTCATATTAGTAAAAAAGTATTTTAATGAAAAGTGGGGCTTTTGAGTGAAGTCAGCCACTTGCTTTTTTGGAGTGAGCATCTCATGTGTTGGGAAATTTTTCTCAATGGGATGAGTTTCAGCAGTCACTTGGAGATGTTCCTCTAGGCCAGTTCCTAGTGAGTAAGGAGGGTTCAGTCAGTCACTGTGCCACAGCTCGTGGTGTGATCTGATCTCTAAATACATACCCTAAGCTTCCCAGGTCCTGCACAGGGCAGGGAGGGATCTGCTCTCAGCTGCCACCTGTGGCCAGCTGGAATGCTGGAACTGTGCAAACCCTCCTCTCTACCCCTGCAAAATGGGACTCTTGTTCCAGCTCAGTGGGAGTTTCCATCTGAACCCAAAGCAAACACCGTTCTAAAACCGACCCTGTATGCATCCGATGGTGGAGATCAGCTGTGGATCTCACACACACCTTATCAGAACTAAAATCATTTTCTTGTTGCCAGAACAAACACGGCACTGGAACACCAAGGCTTCTCTTCAAAAGAGCCTCTGGGAGGGCAGGCTGGAGGATGATAATGGTATTGATTTTGCTCTAAGGTGATACCTGGCAGGATACTTCTCGGTGTGCTGTTACCTTTGTTGGTGTGGTTTAGATGCTGTGGGGTAGGAGGCATCTTTGCCCATGGGCATCCCCAGCCCCAGCCCTGAGCACAGCCTGGGCTCTGTTTGAGCCTGTTGGCTGTCAGCGAGGACCAAGTCTGTGTGCAAGGTGTAATGTGAGCTGGAGGAACACATCTTGATAACAACTAGGAACTCCCTCCTGCCTCGTAGTGTGTTGGGAGGGATGAGTTGTGATACTGGAGTAGTGGCTGGAATAAAAATTGGTTTAGACTGAGCCCAGGAAGCAGGCTCTTGCCAAGCATGTTGCTGCTGGCAACCTCGGTGCAAAGTATCAAAAAAAATCTGCTCAGGGAAGACAAGTTTGATGTTCCTCAGGTAGGGCCGGTGTTCCTGAGCTGTGGTCTGGCTACAGGGGGGCATCTTAGGGGGGAAGTGAGTTAGGTGGCTCCCGGGAAGACCCCGCCTCGTGCAGGGTGAGGGGGAGGCAAGTGGCACAACTGGCCTGACTTCTTCCTTACTGCTGAGTAAGTTTCCTCGAGCGGGGAGAGCACAGGGACGTTTTGTCACCTGGATGAAGCTGATGGTGATTGGTGTCGGGAAGCCTACAGGACTTCTCGAGAGAAGAGGTCACTGCAGCAGCAGATGGGGTTGTTTGTGCTGTGACAAACCAGGGTATGACAGGCTCAGTCTGCAAATGTTCCTGAGTGCCATCAGTCTCAGAAACGTGTAGGTATTGTTGCCAGATTTTAAGTTCTGCGGGGTCTTAGGAGAAACCAATTTCCTTCCAAACATCTGACTGCTGCTTTTGTCTCATTCTGTTCCCCAGATCCAGCCCTATGAGAAGATAAAGGCCAGAGGACTGCCCGATAACATCGCTTCTGTCTTGAACAAGCTGGTGGTTGTGAAGCTAAATGGTGGCTTGGGCACAAGCATGGGTTGCAAAGGCCCCAAGAGCCTCATCGGCGTGCGGAACGAGAACACCTTCCTGGATCTGACGGTTCAGCAGATTGAGGTCACTTCTATGGGCTTTTCTTTCTGTCTTGGTGATAGCAAGGCACAGCGAGCTCCTCCTGTGTGACCCTTTGAGAGAGATCGTGGTGGAAGCATTCCAAGAGGGAGGGGAGAGGGCAGTGAGTTGTGGTCCCAGGACAATTGCTCTGGGGAGAATGGGGATGGAGGGGATGGAGCAGGTAGAGCTGGCCTGGTGTGGCTCACTCCAGGCCTTGCTTCCCACTCCTCCAGGTGCAAAGTCTAAGTTTAGCTTTTTAAAAGCTTTTTTAATGTGCATTAGAACAAAGCTCTTCACAGCAGCTCCGAGTTCCTTGTCGAATTAGAGCTCTCCTGCTGGAAGTGATTGCTGACGTGTTCCTCCTCAGAAAGAAAAGTAAAGGCAGATAACAGCTGTTGGTGCTGAGAGAGGGCATTTCAGCTTGGTTTTAATGCAGAATACTCCTCTTACAGCAGATAATTAGGATGGTGGCTAGAGTAGGAAATGGGATGTGCCTGTTCCAGAGTTTCTGGAGCTCCAGCTTGTTTTGCCCCAGCATGGTGTTCATGTGGAGTGTCCCTCCCATGGATGTCACACACTTCAATTCACATCCCACCAATGCAGCCCTAACCCTTGGGTGCTGCAGGTGCTTTCTCAAAGGGTCGTTGGGGAAGCCCATGATGCCATCAGCAGTCAACGATCCCAACCAAAAACTCCCCAAATGCCTTTTTTTCTGCACACTGGTTTTGATGGAATGCTGTCGTGCTCTCTGATCTTGGTCCTTGCTCTGCTGTGTGTCCGTGCTCTTGCATATTTCAGCTCCGCTTTACAGATGCCCAAATAATTAACACTATGACATTTCATCCTGTGCTCTTGGTGCTGTTGTCCTCCGTGCAGCCCACCAAAAAGGCTCAGGAGCGTGTACGGTGCAGAGGTTTTGAAACTTTACCCTGTCAGGCTTTGGGAATTTGGGGAAAAACGTGCCTTTTGTAACCAACAATAGCCTAAAATTTACAATAACCATTTTGTGCTGTGGTGTGTTTCAAATTTTGAATCTCAATGCAGATTTAAAAACAAGGATTAATTTGATGGTAATTAACATGGGCCTTATCTTTACAACTTAGAAGGATTTGTTTTCCTTCACCCAATTTATTACCCTTTCTGTTGGCAGAAGCATCTCCCTTTTATCCCCTGCATTTACTATTTCCAGTCTGTTTTACCAAGTAGTTAATTTCTCCCCAAAGCTTAGGTGTCAGAGTTAAAGCTAACAATAATACGTGCTGAATTAACCATTTCTTTCCCACCCCAGCATTTAAACAAATCCTACAACACCGACGTTCCTCTCGTTCTCATGAATTCCTTCAACACTGATGATGACACGAAGAAAATCCTGCAGAAATACAGCCACAGCCGGGTGAAGATTTACACTTTTAATCAAAGCAGGTATCAAAAAACTTCTCTGCTTGGGCTGGAAGGAAAAACCAGCTTGGGTTTCTCCATATTCCAGTGGTGTGGGTTTGTGGTTGGAGATGCTGGGGTAGCGATGGTGACTTCTGTGCCTGTGTTCTCTGCTTTGGGCCTCTTTGGAAGATGGAATCGTTAAGCAGAGTCAAGGGCAATGTGTTAAATTTGGGAGAGGGTGTGGGGGACACACAGTTTCTAAGCCATGGATAATGGCATGCTGGGTGCTGGCCACTCAGTGCTGGAATCTGCTTCTCAGGAGCCCAGGCTCTGGAGTCAGCTGCAGCGCAGCTCCTTTACTGTTGTATTTTGTTTTTCTTTATGCCAGTGAGAACTCAGCAAACCCCACTGTCTCCCCAGGTATCCCAGAATTAACAAGGAAACTCTGCTGCCAATAGCCAAGGATGTATCTTACTCAGGAGAGAACACGGAGTGCTGGTATCCCCCGGGCCATGGAGATATCTATGCCAGCTTCTACAACTCCGGGCTGCTGGATAACCTTATCGCAGAGGGCAAGGAATATATTTTTGTATCCAATATAGATAACTTGGGTGCCACTGTGGACCTTTACATTCTTAATCATCTTATGAACCCGCCCAACGGAAAGCGCTGTGAATTCGTCATGGAAGTGACAAACAAAACCAGGGCAGATGTGAAGGTAAGGGCAGAGCGTCACGCGAGCCTGGTCGGGTGCCTGGCCTGGTGGGGACAATCTCAGCCTCTCCTCTGTGTGCAGGAATTCAGACACACATCAGAGCTCCTCATAGCTATTTCAGGCACCGTTTGACACATCAGCTGTGAGCTAATTCGAGATGCACAAATTGAGCAGGTTTATGGAGCTCTGACTCATGAACAGAGTGGATTCGGTTCTGGGCGAGAGCAGACAGGGACTGCTGGGGTCTGGCTGGTGACAGAACACAAGTGACTGCTGTGAATTGCTGGGGGGAGTTTGGGGATGGTAAAGGTAGAATATTGAGGGGTGGGATGCAGTGTCACTGCTGGCAGGGTGTGCACTGCACCGCCCAGCTCAGCACAGCTGCTGCTCTGCTCCATGCAAAGTCCAGGCCTGACAGCTTGGCAGGTGCTTATGGCACCCGCCCAGTGTTCCCAGCCTGCAGTCATCTGTCACCTCACTGTACTTTGCCTCTGCTCTTCTGCCTATGAGGGCAGGAAGGAGATGCACTTTCCCCTCTATCCATTTGGTGTTAAAGCTCTGACTTGGTGCAGTTCTGCCTGGTCACAGCTGGGGTTCCCACCACACTGCCTGCTTCTCCAGCAGGCACCACACATACAAGGCTCTTAGGCTGGGTTTAGGATTTGCTCCATAATCCAGCAAAGTGCTGCTGGAGGTGATTTCTGACAACAGCAGCACTTGCAAGGTTCTCAGCAGCTTCCATGAGACACAGGCACTGGGGCAGTGCTGACACATGACCGGCTGCCCCCTCTGGCTGTACTTTAACCATACTCCATAATTACTAACCCAGGAGTTGAACATAGGCAATGTTTTCACTGAGGTTCAACATTAAAAGCCACCAACCCAGTGTCTGTGTGGAGTGAGGGGAGCATTGCTCTGGCATCTGGTGAACAATAAACTTCTCCTCTGACCCTGGCAGGGTGGCACGCTGACGCAATACGAGAACAAGCTGCGGCTGGTGGAGATAGCTCAGGTCCCCAAGGCACACGTGGATGAGTTCAAGTCTGTGTCAAAATTCAAAATATTCAATACCAACAATTTGTGGATTGCTCTGTCTGCGATTAAAAGGCTGCAAGAGAAAAATGCCATCGACATGGAGATCATCGTTAACCCAAAGGTAACCAACTGGGGGGATCTGTGAGGATGCTGGCTCAGAAGAACCATTTGTTCTGGGGTAACCAAAGGGGCTGCTCCCTCCAGAAAGGAGCCAGGCAGAGCTCTGAGTCACACCCCTCTCTAGGTCTGAGTGCTGGCACCTGCTTGCTGCCTGTGTTCACTGAGCTTTCTCTTCCAGACTCTGGATGGAGGCTTGAATGTTATCCAGCTGGAGACAGCAGTTGGTGCTGCTATTAAGAGTTTTGAGAACTCTCTGGGGATAAACGTACCTCGTAGCCGTTTTCTGCCCGTGAAGACCACGTCAGATCTCTTGCTTGTCATGTCTAATTTGTACAGCCTTAATGCTGGCTCTCTAACCATGAGCGAGAAGCGTGAATTTCCAACAGTGCCTCTTGTCAAACTGGGAAGTTCTTTCACAAAGGTGAGCTCTTCTAATTATACTTTGGTTTTATCCCCTTGAATAAAAATACAGCGCATAGCAATGGCTGTCAGATGTAGATTCCAGAAAGGAGTTTTTCCAGAAGCTCCCACATGTGCCTAACTCACAGGTGGAGTTAAACCTGTCCCTGTTCTTACCTCTCTCCAAAAGGTTCAAGATTACCTGCGGAGGTTTGAAAGTATTCCAGATATGCTGGAGCTGGATCATCTCACGGTTTCAGGTGATGTTACATTTGGGAAGAATGTTTCATTAAAGGTGAGTGTGTAATGGGGATTCTCCTGCAATAACTGTGCCTGCTCCCTGGGAACTGATCCCTCCTAAGTCAGTGCTTTTACACACAGTCAGTGGAATTAAGTAACTGGCCCTAGGATTGCAGTGGCCAAGATGTACAGTGCCTCTCCAAAAAAAGGCTTTGTAAGCCAAGAGTATCTAGTGCACTGGTAGTACTACAGCAGTAGTGCTTGCTTAAGCTGTGGAGGCAAAAAAGTCTGCAGTGACAATTTGGTCTAAAGGCAGCCAGGAGCTGACACCTCCTGCTCCACCACTAGGTCACCTAAAGTTTCTAATGCCTCGTTTTGTTTTCTGCACACCCAGGGAACAGTTATCATCATTGCAAACCATGGCGACAGAATTGACATCCCTGCTGGAGCCCTCCTAGAGAACAAAATCGTGTCTGGCAACCTGCGGATCCTGGACCACTGAGCGGTGCTGCAGCCCGCTCTGCTCCGCCGGCCTCGCGGCGCAAGAACCTTTTCAGCGTTAGAATTGAAGTACACAGAGGGCCTCTGCTTTGTCATCTTCACAGTACCCTGCAGTATTAATTTAAAAATTGATTTCTCCTGCTTATCTTTTTAAGCAGACACCTAGCGCAATGGATGTGCGTAAGTAATGCTTCAGTCCTTAAAGAGATTCTGTAACTCAGTTAATATAACCTTGAAGTGCAATACTGTTTGTCTTGAGGCAAGATGGACAGATCTTCTTTGATAAGAAGCTAAGAGGCTTGCCTCTAACACTTAGTAGTTTTGAATTGCTTGTAACTGCAGAAATAAAGCTGTGAAGCAATACACGTGGGACAACACCCTTAGCCACTCACTTTGTATGAAGTAGAAGTGGCAGGCACAGTTGAAAAACCAAAAGTTTCACCACTGCTCCCCGGGCTGTTAAAATCCTGTATTTCATGTGCTCACACCCACCCACCCGCTCGCCCTCCTTCACCCCACATGGGCTGTCCCATCCCACCTGTGCTGAGGCACTGGGGACTGCGAGAGGGGGGAGCAGTTGCGTTCCAAACATGCCCAAAGAATCCAATACTTGAGAAAAAAACCAACATGCCTCAGTATCCATGGGTGGTGTTTGCTTTTTCACACCCCATTTAAGACTGGATCTCTTGTTGATACCTTAATCCTTCATCTGCCCTCTTTTTTCAAGCAATGGATCATGTTGACTACACCCATGTCCATATTGTCACAGCCGTGTATGTTAATTTATCTTCTCTTGAGTCATTTCTAAATTTGTACAGGAATTGGAATCTCTGTCCTGATCACTATTGATTTCTTAATGTTTCTCTTGTATTTACATGCAGACAACTTTATTTTATAAGCTTAGTATAACACTGGTCTGTATCATTAAAGAAGTTGGTCTTTAAAAACAACTGTGATTTGATAGCTTTATTTTGAGTGGCACCGCCTGCCGTGTTCTGCTGACAGCTCAGCACGCTCCGTCGGACGCGATCGGCGCAGGGTCAGGCACTCAGGCCAGGGGGGAGGGAAAGAGGTGTGAGGTGAAGTACACAGGCACTTGGACATAGTCTGAAAAGGTAGTATTAAAAACTCTCCAATAAATTAATTTCAGTTGCACCTTCCTTAATGGTGCAACTGTGGATAAGCAGCCTAAAAACTTTAAAATTCTGGTTTGTGTCTTCCTCTGCTTTCATACTCACGGCTTTGCGGCTGTGGAGCAGGTGACAGAGTCCTGAACCCCTGCCATGGCCTCACCCTCCTGTCACGGGCCAGCCTTGGGTCCCCTTTGCACCTTCAGGTCCCAGCAGTAGTGTGTTGGCACCGATCCTTCCACAGCTCTGTCCTCCAGGTAACAGCTTCAGCAAACCGACTCTTTCTCAGAAAAACAGCAGCTTAGAGCCCAATGTGGGAAATCCCCTGCAACAGGCCTGCTCCCTAACAAATCTGAATCCTATATGCAAGCAATCAAAAGACATTTATTTATATAAAGTTCTGTAAAAAAATAAATTCTGGAACAGCATAGTTTCATCGAGAAAAACATTTTCTAGAGAGTTCCAACTGCGAGATTCCTTTTTATATTGTACCATCATTAAATAAGGTGGGACACCATGTGAATTCCATTGCACTAGAAGAAATGCAAAGCATCTTTTTTTTTTAATATAAAGATATACAGAGCATTCTAGACAACTACAGCTGTGTTACAGCTATGTGTTCTTTTGGATTTGGTCCAAAGAAACCTGAGTCTGTTTCCAGAGAAAATGAGAAAACATTGCACAGACAGCTGATCACTTGTTTCTTGCTGAAGGACACTGGAAAGATCACTCCCTGCAGCTCCCTCTGAGTTTAGCTTCCCCGACTATCAATAGTGCCCTGTCTTGGACTCCAGTCTTAAGTATTCACCTCACAGTCCTCAACGCTGCTGAGAAGAAAGTCGGTCTGTTGGCAGAGCCCAGCAACCGCTCCCAGCTGATTATCACCTCTTCTGCTCCCAGATCTCAGCCATGTTTAGGTCTAAGTTGTTAAGGCCTTTCAGAGCTTGAAGGTTTCCAGTGTAAAAAGCTACATCTGAAGTAACCAGTCTGCAGTGAAACAAAGCACAGGGTTAGCACTGAACCCAGCCCACCCTGTGGTACAGTTGGAGCCACCACCAGGGGCTGTTCGTGGCTCCTCCAAACACCACCCCAGGATTAGGTGCTTTAAATATCAGTTCAAAACCCCGTGCTCTGGCTGTGGAATATTGTACAGCAGTGATCATATACAACATGATTACTAGGAGGTGTAAAACCAGTTCTAGGGAAGGGAGATCAAACGAGTTCAGAAAACTCAGCAGGAAAAGCACAATGAAAACTTTTTATCTTGCTGTAATCCCAGGTTTATCTAGACAACCCCCTGATTCCATCATAACTTCAAATATTACTATATTATTATTAATATATTATTAACATAGTATTAACATAATATATTATAATCTATAATAATTATACAATATTAATAATTAATATTACTATGTTATTTATATATTAATGATAAACAGTGTTCTGGAAGGTTAATGTCAAAGCAACCACACAGCACTACTGTTCGTGATGGTTTATGCAAAGTTAAAACTCCTCATTGAAGCACATCAGGGGAGGACAGGAACACAATCATGGTGTTTTCTCATTAGAAAGCAGCAAGGTGTAGGCATAAAGGTTGTATTTTCAAAGTAAAAACTTAACCAGGCTCCACAGAGCTGGATTTTTACTATTATTACAGAAAAAAAACAGTTTAAAAATCAGACAAGGAGCAGAAATGCTCATGTCACCAGGAACACGTGCTCCAACTCTATCAAAAAGGGATCCATTCACCAGCAAACCAAACCCAAGGAGCCCAGCACAGCATCCAGGACCATAAACCCCGTGTGAAACCCCCGGGTGCTCTCCCATGGCCTCACTTTTCACCGAGTTTGTTGGCTTACAAACACCTCGGGGCAGGACCAGAGGACACGGGAAGTTCCCTCATGGATACACTGCAAGCACAGCAAACCCTCTCAGATAAACTTCACAGAGAATGCAGATGAATAAATAAGCTTGAGCAGGACGGGTAAGAATAAACTGGACAAGAACAAAACCCTTCTTCATGCCAGCAACATCTGAAACATTTATAAACTTGGTCTCCTTCGCCCCAGGACAACATTTTCTTGCACATGGGTATAGGCCAGCTGTGTGCTGCCCTTACTCTGCTGCAAACACCCCCCAGGTCATCAAGGACAATTACAAAACAGTTTCAGGGGACAATCTGACTTACACCAGGAGTCAGGAGGCTGTAGGCTCCCCTGGGAGGTGATGGAGGGCTGGGATGGGGCAGGAAAGGGGCAAACCTCCCTGAGTGGAATCTGTTTCAAACCTAGTTCTGCTGTAAAAACTGGATGGGAGCTGCCCATTGCACAGATGAAATTCCACTTTTTTCCTATTTTTACTTTGCCAGCACCATGAGTCACCAGCCCTGGTTCCAAACTGCTTCATGAATCACACGATCCCTGCGAATCAAACTGCAGCTACTGCTGGCACACACCAGGAGAACAAGCAGTCCATACACTGAGGAAACCTGCAGCAGGTTCCCAGTAGGACATTGCCTGACTCCCAGTCCATCACCAAGCTGACTGCTTTCCTGGTTACCATGGAAGGCTCAAGTCAGAGAACTGTAGGATCATTTTGGTTGGAAAAGGCCTTTGAGATCACTGAGTCCAACCATTAACCTCACTCTACTGAGTCCACTGCTAAGCCACGTCCCTCAGCACCACATCTACACATCTTCCAGGGGTGGTGATTCAACCACCTCCCTGGGCACCCTGTGCTGGGGCCTGACAACCCTTTCAGTGAAGAAGTTTCTTCTAATATCCAACCTAAACCTCCCCTGGCACAACTTGAGGCCGTTTCCTCTTGTCCTATTGCTTGTTACCAGGGAGAAGAGACCGACCCTCAGGAGGTCTCCCCTCAGCCTCCTTCTCTTCAGGCTGAACACCCCCAGTTCCCTCAGACACAAGTCATGTCCTTTAATGTAAGAAAGCTCCAGGTGGGATGTGCTAGAACACAGAGCATGGCTGCATTCTGCAGTCACAACTCTCCAAGCAGCAAAACGAGCACCTGAACGTACCCGTTCAGAGGTCCTCCATCATTGACCACGTTCAGGTGAGCCAGCTGCCTCTTCAGGTGAAGTTTGTAGCTCGCGTTAATTCGTAAAAACAACATCTAGGAGAAACCACAGAAGCAGAGTAAGGACCCAGCCCCTTGCTCGAATCACTGCCTGCAGAGAGGAAACACACTGCAAACACCTTGAATCATTGATCTGATGGTTCATTTTCCCAATTCTCATGGGTTTTCCCTTCCCTGATCTTTCTGGCCACACACAACGTGCACCATCCATGACAGCATGCACCCCACTTACCTCTTGCACATGGAGGACACGCTCTCTGGAGCATTGATTTTTCTCCCCTGCTGTCTGAAGCATCCAGAAACTTATACTGAGGCCAGAAGATAACAAATCTCCCTCCTGTACTGTAACTACTTAAAGTCTTTTTTCCAAGAGAAGGCATGAAGAAGAGTTTGAAGGGACCATTTAATTCAGTTCTAAAGAGAAACTACAGCTTGGTGTGTCCAGGGACTGGATCAGCCCTTCGTGCCCTCAGATTTACCTCTCTGCAGCAGCAATAGCTGCAGCAAAGTACTGAAAAAGCACCTCTGGTACAACTGGGCTGCACAATCCATTTAGGGACCTGCAGAAGCCACCAAGCTTGAGCAGTGTTACAGAAGAACTCCCTAAAGGGGCTTTACTTGAGCCTCAAAGTGTCGCATTTGTGTAGGATTTCAGCACCAATTCCTGAATTAAAGATTCACCTCGCTATAGACATTAAAATGCAGCTCAAAATTCTGGAATCAGTTCTTTCTGCGTGTCTCATCATTCTCCCTGCACATCCAAACACTCCCTTTGGTTCAGATCGAGCTGTCTGTGTGACTGCTGCCAGCCCCTTTAACGTGGGGGTTTGCAAAGACTCAAAAGGAATGGGTAAAGCAGAAGTGTCTCTCATTACTGAGTTTGTGTGTGCTTGCAGGGGAGGTGTTACAGGGATCTCAAAAATAGCCTTCACCTGAGTCTGCTCCTCAGGAAGGAGATCATAGATGGCTTCGTGCATCTTTGCCATTTGCTTGCAGATATTCCTGAAGCACGCTGAAGGAACAGGAGCCTTCACTTCATACTGCAAATGAAAACACAGCCAGTTACTCCTTGCTATCAAACTGTTTGTAGGGGAGTTTCCAACAGCCACCTAAAGCTGCTAAGGATGTGATGAACCCAGGTTCATTTAGCACGTCACAAATTAAAACTGTCCCTGGGCATGGTCTGGTTCAGCCAAGGACTCACCCCACCATAGAATCATAGAATCATAATGGTTGGAAGGAACCTCCAGGGTCATCAAGTCCAACCTTTATCCCATCATATTCCATCTCCCAGCCCTTCTTGCTTTACAAGCCCACAGCAGCACTCAAAGGAGTGTGAAATGGGAGGATATCCCAACTTCATCTGTTCCTCTTTGAGTTTGAATTGCTTCTCTTTGCTCATTTTTTGTTGGTTTGCATTACCCTGTGAATTCCAGAGAACAACCCCCGTGCCAGCCACGCAGACAGGGACAGACAAGAAGGTCCCAAAAACTCAGTATTGGCCATAAAAAAAGAGAAACAAAAAACATTGCAGAAATGTCTTGGGTAACCAAGTAGAGAATGTGACTGAGAGCCCAGAAACGAGACACTGGAAACGACCAGGATTTGCTACAACAAAATCCTCACGTGCCCCCTGGATGGGGAAGATCTGAATGTGATTTCAGAAGCACTTTGAAAAAACTGTCCCAGGACCAGTGGTGGGAGCTCTGCAGGCCTGGGTTAAAGGCTGGGAGGTCGCCCTTGGCAGGGTGGTACCTCCTCACAGAGCCTTGCACAACTCGGTGGAAGAGCTGAGTCATTACAGCTAAATTATTTACACTCAGTGTGTGTGGGGTGCTCTTACCCCAGCCTGAGTTGCGAAAGAGAACAAAGCTTGCCTGGGTGCAAGGGAAAAGGAATGGGGAGTTTTGAGTAAGTCTCCAAACCTCTCCCTCCTCAGCAGTTTTTTTGCCGTTTCCTCAGCTGCAGGAAATTACACACTCCCCACTTCCAGAGAGGCACCATCCGGAAGAGCAGGAAACAGGAACCAGCTCAGCCTGGCTGCAGACAAGAGCTGTCAGTGCAGAAAACTGCTGAGGGTAGGAGAGCACTCCAGTTTCCAACCACCAGAGCATCTGCGCCAGCCAAAGCATTTCTGTCACTGCTGAAGGAGTCAATGAACAGGTTTTTTTTGGTGGGGGTGAAGGCGAACAG
The DNA here is from genome assembly GCA_013398125.1 of Aegotheles bennettii. Lineage (NCBI taxonomy): Eukaryota > Metazoa > Chordata > Aves > Caprimulgiformes > Aegothelidae > Aegotheles > Aegotheles bennettii. The sequence continues at coordinate 175,618 of VZRW01011368.1, read as the reverse complement.
CACCCAGGTGGCAAAAGTTAAGACAAAAGACATTGGCAAGTCCAGCACAGAGTTTTGTGTTTATAGAGAAGTTCAAACAAGTCCCAAATAGGAAAGTTCAAGACTCAGTTTGAAAACATCCAGAGTGTATACAATGAGACCTCCACTGCAACTTAGAGAGTGTATAATTATTTCCATAAATCATTACCTTGGATAATAGTTTGTCAAATAAGCTATCCATTATGGCAACGAGCTTCGCTGAGATCTCAGCTACGTGGTCATGATAATCCTGCAATGGAAGGGAGCAGGTTTTATTTACTATCCAATGGCATTCGTATTCCTCAGAGCACAACTGAACTTTGCATTTAATTAGGAAATGCCAAAAGAATTACCTTGGTAATGTGGTCAAAATGCCTGAGCATGCTAAACTGCTTCGGCTGCAGTCGAGCTTCAAAATGAGCCCTGATGATGGGAATGTAGTGTACAATCAGCTGGAGGCAACGTGAAGAAAGGGCTGCAAAGCCAGAAGTGAGAGAAAAATAACTTCATTATTACACAGGAAGAGACATTTGGTACAGGCTGGATCTCCTTTAACATAAATAACAGCCCTGGCACAGTTTAATGTGACTTTTTAATAAAAACCCCAAACCAAAGCAGGAGGTCAGTGTTTGTTGCCACTGGGGAACCCCAGGCAGTGAAGGCGCCAGACTGGTACCTGGCTGTTCACACCCAGCCTCTGTAAGATATGGGATAAGGGACTAATTTTACAAGAGGCTTTAACTGTCTACTTGACATTTGGAGCCCTGGGCACACACAGACATCACGGAGATCTCAAAGACCTGACTCATCAGCTGCCTAACCTCAGCAGCCACATACTCCGGGCATTGCTATTCCTTCTGCAGGAGGTGCACACAAACACTGCCCTTCCAGTGCCAAGCTGGCCAGAGCTGAGCTTCTCCTGTGTCCAATGGAGCCTGTGCTGGCAGCAGGACACATGGTGGTGCCACAGCGTGGTCACCACACCAGCCAAACCTCTGGAGCAAAGACCCAACCTAGCTTTTCTCTGCTCACTGGTGTCTGCTCCAACTCCATGGGGGGGGGGAAGCCTCTCAACCCACCCTCCTCGAGCTACTCCCTTTAAAAAGGGGGAATGCAGACTGGTAACCAGGACACCCTGAAACACTGCTTCACCCCATCAGCTAAAGGCACTTAATTTCAGGGCATAGTTTAAAAGCAGGGGTCTCGAGCAGCAGCTCAGACTTTCCTGGAGCATGGAACGGGCACCCAGTTCTCCCCAGCTTTTCAGAGCAACTGCAGCAGGCCAGGTGGGCAACCTGGGGCTGGCAATTCACCTGCACAGCTGTGCACTGGAAATGAGAACCTCAAAAGCCCAAATCATAGCCTGGATTCAGCACAGAGCCCTAAGCTCCCTGACTGTGCCAGGATGTTGAGCCTCACAGAGATGAAGCACAGAATCATTTTGGGTGGCACCAACACGCGGTTATAACCCCCAGAACACAGCACCGTGGGACAGCACAGCTCAGCAAAACACATGCAGAGACAGGGGTTTGGCTACATTCCTCTACCCACCGACCTCCAACCTCAGGAGGTGAACATGAAGCAGCTCCTGAGCATTTTAAAGTCACCACTGAGACAGGAGCTACACCCTCCTGCACTCAAAACACCCCTGTGGAAAGCTTGCTAGCTTGTGTATTTCTTCTGATGCTCCCTTTGTGTAACAGAGTCAAGCTTTAAAGTGATCCAGTAGACAGCAAAGGATTTTAGTGCTCCCCTTAATCAGACACTTCACTAGCTATTTATTTTTATTTATTTTTTTTAGCTTTTCTACACCCTAACCAGCAAGATCTTATCACCCACAACACAAGCACAGCTCGTCCTAAATGTTTAAGGTTGTTTTTTGTCTTTGTTTTTTTTTTCCACAGGCAAAACAACAAGCTTTGACATTTCCAGTATAAAAATCCATACCTAGGTTTTTTGTAGTGATTGTTTTCAAACCAACAACTTGCAAGGCGCCAGCTCCAAGCACCAGTTGGCAACTTCTGGAGTTAAAATACTGTGAGAAAGAAAAGGACAAGTGAGAGTGCATGCTGACTCTTCAACAACTGCACACAGCCACAGGTCACAAACAGCACCAACAGAGCTTCCCAAGATTAAACAGATTATTATGAAGGTCAGTCCCAGAGATTCACACACTCCTTACTACAGAGGAGCCCACGACTGTTAACTAGAAAGACAAAGGAACTTTTTCACCACTCTGTCGTCACTGGCCCGTAGTATTTGTTGACTCAAGCTTAGGCTAAAGCACTCAAGGCAGCATTTCAGCCAAGGGAAGTGGAAATACTGCTATTAAAAACACCCCTACTCAGTGATTCCAACTCAGGGACCAACTTCTGCTTCTCTGCGAGCCCTTTGGGTGTGTGGAAGAGCAGCAGCAAGCCAGACTTGCTGCAGACTAGCTGTGTTCAGCCTTCCTCAGAGTCATACACAGGAACAGCTTCCTACTAGAAATCTATAAATCGTACCCCTCACCCCAGGCCCTTGGATGGAGTGTGGAGTAAGGATCTCGTTGGTTTTGCCAAGTAGAACAGACAACAAAGCAAGTTTCTGCTCTGGCTCCAGACCTTCCCCATTGCTGATGTTAAAACTTGTAAACCTTGAAACTCCTTGCTACTGAGCTGGCTGAATCTGTGTTTGTAACGCTATAAAACACTGAGTAAGAAATGATGCCCAGAAGATGCTAAGCTGTGTCAAAACCCAGTTCTGTAAGAATTCCAGGTATGGTGGGTGTCTCATGACTTCATCTTCCTAACTTAGTTCCAGAAGAAAAGAAGTTATTGAATGCAGTCAGGTCAGCAAAGTGTCTGGGCAAAGCCAGCTCCTGTTAGCACATTCTGTCTCCTTTTGGAATTCTGCTCCATCACCCAGCTTGAAGACACCAGACACCCCAGACTGGCTTGGCTGATGCAGTAGAGATGGAGGAGCTGCTGCTGTTGTCCTGAGTTCCTGTGTTGAATGGAAAGCAGAAGTCCCAGGGCTCATGTTTGAACAGAACTGTCCCGTTGGCACTGGGGTGGAATTTGGGAAGCAAAACCTACAGAGAGCTGACCCTCTGATGCACCTGAAGGAAGAGTCACAAGAAATAGGGACAAGGTGGCCCTGCAGCTTGTGACTGCAGCACAGACCATTTCCCTCACATCGAGCTCCTTTTTGGGGGGGCCACACTCCTGCTTCACAGGTCTTGCTTCACAATAATGCAAGGACAAACCCAAAATTTCAACCCTTCTCCAGTAAAAACAGGAAACAATTTTCCTGGCTACTCCTGGAGTCAGGCTCAGGAGCACAGAGCACCATGAACCCCACACCCCCACTCTGAGCTGCTGGTGTATGGGGGGGCAGAAACACAACCCAGACCTAATGCCACAGCNACACTCCTGCTTCACAGGTCTTGCTTCACAATAATGCAAGGACAAACCCAAAATTTCAACCCTTCTCCTGTAAAAACAGGAAACAATTTTTCACCCTGCTGGTGTATGGGGGGGCAGAAACACAACCCAGACCTAATGCCACAGCTGAACCTGAGCTACACGTGCCCCTGACCTGAGGAGCCACCATCTGCTCTGCTCTCAGACAGGAGTCAGGGTCCGTCCCACATTCCCTTCCCCTCCTCCTCCTGAAAACAAGACCTTTCCCTGTGCCTCCTGGTGGACTTTAGCAGCAGATCCACTGAGCCAGAGACAGATCCTACACGCTTTAGCTCCTCCGAGGTATTCAGCTCAGGTTAGCGCCGACTCACTGACCATCAAGCAGCACAAAGGGTGACAGACACTCGTGTTCTCCCCCCGCCTTTGGTGGCCATCACTCAGCTCCCAGCCTGCAGGCAGCGAGGAGCAGTACGCCTGAAACATCAAGAGAGCAACACCCCCTCCTTGTGACTGCTTGGAGGAAAGCATTTCTGCCTTTCCCTTGTACACAACTCCAGCAATGGTGATGGTGCTTCTGTCCCTGCACTGGTGTCATCTCCCTCTGGCTGCAGCCACAGTTCCCAAGAGCCTGGGATCTCACTACCTGGGCACACGGAGCAGTTTTCATCAGAATGAAGAGCAGCTCTTGCTACCTTAAAGCTTGCTAGCTCTGACAGGGTCACACCAAGAGCACGGTGACCTGCAAGGACACCTCCCCTGGCTCTTATTTCATTGCAAGTGTAATAAAGGAGCTTTTGTTTTCTCTAGCTGTTCTTGTCATCTCTCCAATCGATGGCACCTTGCTGCCAGCTAGAAAGTACCATAATTAAACTGGACAGGATGTTTGAATAGCAAGGAATAAACATAAATCACACAGAGCCAGAACAAGATATGGTAGGGGGAGAGAAGTAACACGGAGATGCAAAGCTGGCCAAGTTTGAGGATTTGCTGCTATCCTGCCTGCAAAAAGGTGCTGTGAGACCTGAGTGAAGCTGCAGCTGGAGAAGGAGAGGTGGAGAGGGGCATCACCAGTCCCAGAGTGACTGGTGTGCCTTGGATAGTGCCCTCAGAGGGCAAGGCTTGGGGGTGGACCTGAACGATGGCTGCAGGGAGGAGTGTTCTGCAGCTGGTTATTCTAACAAGAACTACCATCAGGAAGATGATTTAAAGATCCATGTCCTAGGGTGTGCTTCCCCTTCCCTCTCCCCTACCTTATGTAAAATACACTTCTGGAGAGTAGGATCTGTTCACCTTTTCTTAGTTATGCTCATGTTCAGATCTCTAATACCTGACGCAACCTTTGTGAGCAAAGACAAGTGAAAACTTTGAAATAAATTAACCACTAGGCTTTGGAGCCTATGTGTACCCATGTGACAGTTTTAAGGTGTATTCAAGTGCTCTTTTTATTATTGTTTACTTATTATCTTGCAGTACCTGTGCTTTACCAGCTTTCCTCTTCTCTAGTGAGAAATAAATGAAAAAAAGGTCCTGGTCTTTCATCATCTTTGCATTTTACAACAGAAGCTTCATCCCATGCTATTTTTCATGGTTCTACTCACTACATTTCTACTGACTTGTACAAATCAAGAGGCTGGTTTCCTTCCTGAATATAAATGTATCTCTGTGGCATCTGGGATCAAATTGCTTTTCCTTCAGCAGCATTAATCCTATGCCCAGCCAGAAGGACTGACAGCTCTGACAAACACTAGTAGGTGGGATTTCCAATATTCCAGGTGAATGAGAGGAAAGACAACCTTCTCTAAAGCCCTTAGCTTAAAAGGCTACCTTATGGTACAGTAACGTAATTTTTAGACAATTTATGTCATTTATATGGAATGAGAAAAGCACGTGAAGGGTTACAGGGAGTAAGACCCGTTCTCCACCCTGAACACCCCCGACTGGCACAGATGCTACATTCATACCTTCAGTAAATCAGACAGGCGGGTAAGCATGTCAGTGGTGATGGAAGGAATGTTATCCACACACTGGCAGTACTCAAGGATTATTCTTATTAACAGCAATACTGTCCTGCAAGAGAGAAAATAGCCAAATATGTCACCTTAATGCACAGATGTTGAAAAAAAATCAAACACAGGCCAGTGGTGTTGATAGAAAGGTACCTAATGCTAGAGATTATAGCATTAACTAAACCTGCCAGCTGATCCGAATGAGAAGTAAAACATAAAAGATGATATACATATCAATGGTTGTAAAGAACACCCATTCCACTGGGTGGCATGTGGGAAAAGTACTTAACATATATGAGAGAAAATTTCTAAGAGCCACCAGTATGACCTTTGAATCTCAAAAAAAGCTCCTGTGGAACTAGAAGTCTTCATATAGATGTTGGCAGGGGACACACTGTATAACTCTGGCTGCCTTTAAGTATACAAATCCACAGAAGGTAGGCAACAACCACCTTTGAGAAGAATGCAATGAATTGTCTAAGGAGTCACTGACACTCAACACCTGTAATTCCCTCTGAATTCAGTAGGGAATATAGAAGTTGGAAGCTACTGGATGGAATTAGGAAGACTCCACAAAAAGCAGGTACTCTCCATTGAACTCAAACACAGAAGGCAAGAAAACTAAGGCAAGATCAAGTGTTCAGAGTAGATATTCTAACATTTCAAACAAAAATATCTCCTTCTTCCTTCAGGCAGTAGAGTGCAGAAAGGTGACAAACACTGAAAATAAACACCTGGAGAATTTTGGGGGAACACCTTGGCTTTCTTTGGTGAATACATGTGATTAAATACAATGTAACTGTACAATTAAACAAATATTTGCACCAACATGAAGCTGACAATTGCTTCAAAGAGTAAATATAGTAAGTTTCAAATGAAGAGAGATGGATTATCAAACACATCATCTATCCAGTACATTTTATCCTTTAAAGGATGTTCAAATGCTCCTGCTCAACCTGAAATGCTCTTTTGCAGTGGTACCAGTTGGCTGGCACAGAAGTTCTGAGCCATCAGCTTCTGTTTCTAACTGAACAATGACACATCATCATGAAGCAACTCATAAAGTGACAGCTGGCCAAAGACATTACGTAAATAAGAACTTACAGGTTTGGGGTAAATTGATGTTATGGCTCTAGGGAGAGAGATCTCCAGGTTTTACTCCCTCCCCCAAACCACTCTCATGTATATTTAATGCTTAAGGCTCACAGCCTTTAGAAACACAGCATGCTTTGAAAGGAAAGAAGTATGTGAGTATCATGTATTTTAAGATGTCTTTGATATAACCAGCTTTAAGGAACTACTTTCCAAACCAAAGCAATCAGGATACCAAGAAACAGCTTAGGCAGCTTCTGAGATAGCCCAGATCTTATTTCTCACTCTGAGTAAGATAAGCAATCATTCAGCAGCGGACTCACGTATTTTGCCAGAGATAACCTAAACTGCAAGAAAAACCAACAGTGTGCTATGAAGACAAACCTGTATTTTCCTCACTATGTGTTTTCATTAAATATTTTGAAAAAAAACCCCACATATTGAAACAAAACCATAAACTTCAGCTTAGTTGTTCAGAGAAGAAACAGCTTTCTAAGGCACAGAAGAGCTGGCAGTGTTTTGTAACTGTCTGGGAACAAGAGAGAAACTAGTCTGTGCTTTTTAATTTCAGTAAGATTGCTAAAGCTGTTAGTATTCATCACAGTTCTACTCCAAAGTTCTCGCCAGCCAACCCACTGCTAAGTGAACAGAGTGCAGCATCTTACCCAACTGTGGCGTATTTTTGTCCTTCAACAATGAGGAATTCGGTTGGCTTTCTTTCTTCAGTAGCTAGACATTAGCAGGAGAGGAAAAGGGGTGAGTTGAACTAAAAACAAGTACAAAAAATGCTAGTTTCTAGAAGATTTAGTGTTCATTTGCTAAGGCTTGAAAAAACCCCACAGTCAGTGTTTGGAGCACTGCCCTTTTACAGTGTTTATTAAATAGCTGGTCACCCATCATAATTAGTACCATCCATAGAGTTACTGTTATCTGCTGGGATTTCAGATCAAAAATCCCCCAAAGTCCCACGGTCATTATGGACTTAAACTTCAAATACAACAGGTTAAAATAGAGTAAAGAAAAGATCACTAGGTTTTCTGCTATCCATTCTCAAATGACTTGTCTCCTATCTTCTTGAAGGATGCTGCAAGAGCAACGGCTGATGAGCATATTTTGGTGTCATGTTCCATAACTGGAGTGACTATTGCCTAACACACTCCCTGCATCTGCTACATTCCTTTTTCCTTCCCCTCTACATGTGTGTTCTTCCTCTTCTAGCAGTTCACACACATTCCTCACTGCAATACTGGATGAGGATCCCCACGAGGTAAGAACGCATTATACATTCCCATTTTGCACACAGGGAAATGGGGCACGAGGAGAAAAAAGTGACTTGTTTGAGGTCTGATTGAATGTACACGAGTTTTCACTCCCATGAGCAGCCACATAGCATGCTGCCTTTCATTTGAACAACTGGTAGTAGCTGGAAGGAGCAAGCTTTGTTTAACAGAAGGTGGGCTGAGCACACACATGCTCCTTGGTCCCTTGCAACACTTCAGTGGTGTGTTCTGGGGAAAGACTGAGTTTGTGCAAAGACTGTGAAAGCCTCTAGGCTGGAAATACTTGTAAAAAAAGGTAGCTCCCTGCCCGTGCTAACACTTTAATAAATAAATCAATCAATCTTTAAAGGTCAGAACAAGAAGTTTCAACACCCGTAACAGGAAAAAAAAAAAAGGTATCAACTTCCTTTTGATCCCCCAACAAACACAGATCAAGAGTGACATCAAAATATATCAATCAACATTCAATAGCAGCATTTGCTGATCATAAATTCAGTTCACAGTAGGACTTGCAAGATACACACCTGCTGGTTTTTTTTCTGGGAGAGAAATTCTGCCATCCGACACTGAATCGACAAGATCCTGGAACTCAGCAGGAACTTCAGCCTGCTTCCAGCGCTCGTTGTCCAGAAGTAGGCTGGTTATAAACATGAAAGAGAAGAGGCTGAGAAAATGAAATGCCTTGTCTGGATACTTCTCCTGCCTGTAATGACGTGGAATCAAAGCCACAGTGATTTTTAAAAAGCCAGTGGCCCAAAATGTTATGTTATTCATCTTCATTAGAAAGAGGTTCCCAACAATCCACAGTAGCAAAACAGAAAACCATTGTGTTGGCCCACAGATCTCACCATTTGTTCCTTCAGTCTATCCCAGAGGGCAAAAGACTACACTAGGCAATGGAGATCCTTATGAGATCACTGTCACTGAAGTAATGTGTAAATACTGGGATTTTAAGAGCTCTTGATGGATGAGAGCACAAAGACTTGATGTATGTTGCTGGGAAGGCTGCTCCCCAAGTGCTTTGGGTTTTTACTTATTGTTTTTGTTGAAGGTTTTTGTTTGTTTGTTTTTTTCTTCTTTTTGTGTGTGTATGTTTTGTTTTGGGTTCGTTTTTGTTTGTTTGCTTTTAAAAGAACCCAGTTGGAAGTGAATCATCCTGAAGCTACTCAAGCCTTGAGACAGAGCAATCCTGCCCTTCAATTTCAGTCTTGACTGCTGTAGCTATTACTGTCCTTATTTAAGCAGCTGTAGAACAATCCAGTTTGAAGCATTTAAGTTATGGAAACCTTACAAATCTAAACCAAGTTATTCGGTTTTAATACAGTTTTTTCATCCCCTGCTCTCATTCTAAGCAACAAAAGATGGGTTTGCCTGGTGTATGATGGATAAAGTTATTCATGGAAGAGCACGAAGATCTTCTAGCCAGAGATACCTTAGTTTTGTCTTCCTCTCCTCATGGAATCTGTTCACAAATCTATTGGCTTGGCTCTGAAGTGCTCCTCGCAAGGACATACTTTTCCTGCCACAGATCTGCTCAGTATCCAAGATAAAGCCTTCCATCAAGCGAGAAAGAGCAACAAACTCGTTGGAATTCAGCTTCTCTAGGAAGCCATCCTGTGTGCAAAGTAAACCATTGTAAGGAGACAGAACGCCACAAAAATTCAGAGATGGGAAGAGAGAACTGGTCAGCATGTCTGAGGGCTATCAGTATTTTAATGGGCACACTATTTAACCCTACACGGGACAGAGAAGGCAGATTGCAGTGTAAGCAGCCACCTTGTCATGGACATGTGTTCTCTGCATGGAGCTTAATAGACAGCAAGTCAGAATATTAAAAAAACAAACAAAAAAACCCCCACGCCACAAAAAAGTAGCAGAAATCCACATTGCCTTGCAATTAATATGATATATTAATGCTTGTGTGCTCCAGGCATTAGCTTCAAGCATCTGTGGCAGCAGAAACAGTTACTAATTCCAGTTGAGAATGCCACTGCAGAATTCTCCCTCATTAAACCAGTAACTTGGGAGTAAGTTCTCATTAAGGATGAGACACCAACAGTGGTCTGAGCCCAGCTCCTTACCTTTGCTCTTGCCATGAGGAACTTGACAGAACGATCATGGCAGATATCAGAGGCATTATAAAGTAACTCTTGAATATTGTTTGCCAACCTGCCCAGTTCCAGATCAGTCAGCTTCATGTCATCACTGATCCTACAAACGACAGAGCCAGTTGGTTAAGCATCAATTTATAAAAAAAACCCAAAACCCCAGTGTTTCTGCTCATGGGCTGAAGGAAGAAAGAGCCTCAGGTGCAGTCAGTTAACCACCAAAGTCACTTTGTACAGATGGGTTCTTCTAAGCTGCTGTCACAGTCATGTCAGTCCCTGTAACAAGGAGATGCACAACTGCACATCCTTGCATTGTTTTAAATCCTCATTCTAACTGCTATCAATGGTCTAAGGGAACACACTACACAGCCATCACTAACACCATGAATATTGTTAACACTTACTGAGCTAAGACTTACCCAGCTCCTGCAACACGTGAGCATCACAAGTGTATGACAGATACAGCACAGCAATGTTCTTCCAGTGCAAGGGTCCTAAAACAGACACTGCACTCACTCCTCACCACTGAATCTACAGGCTCTCATTCCATCAGCTCTTCCACCTCAGGCTCCTCAGTTGGTGCCTTTTAGAAGACCTTTTGTGATTTGTCTCCCGTTTTGAGGCCAGCAATCAGCTATGGTAACAACCTTTGGGGCCAGTGTGGCTACTCAAGGGACTGACAGTATGAGAGGAGAGGAAATCTGGGATGCTGCACAGCAGCACCGGGGCTAAACATTGTGGGAATGGTGTAATTTTACTCCCCTGCTCCAAACACAGAGCACAGGTGCAAAGAAAACCAGAAGGATGAAATGAGTCCATTTTAGTGCAAAAGTTAGGCAACCAGCCTCAAATTTATAAAAAAACCCAAAACCCATTGTCCATTTTGGTGCAAAGTTAGGCAATCAGCCTCAGAAACAACTCCATGGCTCGGAGCTCTAGCTGGGTGGTGTGTTTTTAACAAACCTGGCAAAGTGGTCGAGACCATTTTGGATCCAGCCCTCTTCTCCTTCCCTGCTCCTCACTGTCACCCCAGAGTTCTTCACACTGCATTACTCCTCCAGATGTTTGGACATACAGGGGCCTGATTTTGTTTCATGCACAGCATATTTATTTTAAATCAAGCTCCTTCATCCAGCATTGTGATTTTGGGGGGGAAGGTCTCTATCAAAACTGACACTTGATTAAACACACAAGTATAGACACCTGAGACCAACCAGCTCCAGCCAGCAGGCCACTTGCCACCTCCCATCTTTCAGCAGGGTAACAAGTGCTATTTCAACCTTGCTTCACAGGACTCTGCATCCAGACCTGCTGGATGCCCAAGTGGCTCGTGCCCAATTCCCACACTCTATTAAAAAAGGTATCTCTGACTTCTGGCCATAAACAAGGTGTGCATAAAAGGATGCCCAAAGGACTACAGCTCTGGAGTCTGGAGCACCACAGGGCAGCACTGTTACCAAAGCACCAAGAGAGATTTATTTAACCATGCAAGTCAGAGTTGACAGTGAACAGCAGATTTTTTTATAGAATTTATCTAGGTGTAGAGTCCATGAAGCCAGCTTTAAAAAAACCAACAAAAAACCAGAAAGAACCTGCCATAGGGAACATGAGCAGGGAACAGAGATGCTTCTGCCTGCTAAAGGCATGACGAAACCTGTCTTCCCTGTAGGCAAGACCTGCATCTCTCCTGCTCTCTGCAGAAGTGGGCTGCCCAGCAGAGCAGATGGAGAAGGGGTCCTTTTCTGTAAGAAGTGACACAATCTGTACTTCTGTGAGAAGCACCCGTGCCACTCCACATGGGGCTCCAAGCAAGGCAAAGGAATGACAGCAAGGTAAGGTGGGGAGAGCACAGCCTCCAGGGGTGATGGTGGAGAGCCATCCCACTTCACTGACCCGGTGAACTTGACTTACACCATCTCTACTCCCCCTGGAGTAACGGAGGAGGACGTCTGCTCTTTGCTGGATGAGGAATCGGTGGTGCACTCCGGCTCGGAGACCGAGTCGCTGCTGCAGGGCTCACTGTTGGGGGAGATGTTCCTCTGAGAGGTGATGTCAGGTGCCACGGGTGGGAGGTCCCCCTCGCTGAAGGCGTCACTGATGAACATGCCTTCATGGGTCAGGTAAGCCACCTCCGTGTCCACCACGCTGTCCTTAGCAGAGCTCTTTTGTAACGTGTCCTCCAGGTCTCTGGTTTTTTGGTTCTTGTCTAGAACCAAGAAAACCACGCTACGGATAGTATTTAACGTTGCCTAGAATCAAATATAACTTTCATTATAAAAAAACCCCCAAAATCCTGTACCACAAGCTTGCCTGAAAGACATTTTCTTTCCCCACAAAATTAAACTAAATCCTGGCTTTATTTTCCATTGTGTAATTAGCATTCGGAGGCAGACCTATCCATCTCTGCCTGTAACCAGTATCAGATGTTCCTGAGAATGGTGAAAGAAACCTCATTTGGAGCAATCTGACACACATAAAAGTGCTGTCCTAATCCCCAGCAGCCTGGAATGGATGTAATCAGGGAACAAGAGGTATTATCTCCTTCCCACTGCTCTCTTTGTTAGCAATAATAATTTCTGCCCTGGATGCTGATATTCACATATCCTTCTTTCAATCAAAAGTCTGAACTCTATAAGCAAAACCAACAACTTAAGACCTCAAATGGAAAGCGAATTCATTGCATTTTTATGTCTGGACTATGTGAAGCTCTTGGTAAATGAATGCCTTACCTTTATTCTCTTGAGGAAGAGGGTAAACTTAGAAAAAATATTCTTCAGTAAATCAAACCACTGAGGAAAATTCATCATCCTCATCTGGTCTGCAAGCCTGAAAAAAGAACAGTATTCAGCAAAGAGCAAATGTTTGCTGGCCAGGATGCCTAGTGGGACATAGAGAAAATAAACATGCTTTAAATGGAACTCTAAATATAAGAAAAACCATGTAGGCTTTTATTTGTCAGAACAGATATCACCTGAACAAGTCACGATCAACAGAATGTATGCAGGTGTACTGGGGAAGAAGGTGTATAAAAATACATTGCACTAAAAACATGAAAGCCTCACATTTACAATTTAGTCTTTTCCAGGCCATAGTGCTCCTTCCCTGGGACAAATATGCATTACCAACAAGGGAGGGGGCTAATAACATTTCCAGAAATCATGTGGAAAAAAACCCTAATTGCCAAAAAAAATGAAATGAGAATATTTTGCAAATGTCACAAAAGCTGTGTTACTAAGCCCATTCTGCTGCACTGCAACGAGACCACTGCTGCAGCTGAAGTGCAAGTCAGCTCTTTGTGGCAGAGGGCAGAAAAGTCATTGATAGAGCAAAAGTTAAACTCTGTAATGCACAGTTAGGACCCAGCTGCAGAACAGGAAACACTGGAGAATGGTGAACAAATATCCAGTGTTTAAAAATGCCCCCATGCCCAGCCTTCTCCCAGTCTGGGTATGAACCCCATGCAGATGCTGCCACTCACTCTGCTTTATCAGCTGCTCTGGTTTTAGTGCCTCGGGGTAACCTTTTCCTGAGCCAAATGAATCACAGAGCTACAGAAAAACAGAAGGTGCCACAGGTCTCTAGGGCTGGGGCCTCTGGAGGTGCCTTGTCCTACCCCTGCTCCATGCAGGTCCATCTAGATCAGGCTGCTCTGGGCCCTGCCCAGTCAAGGCTTGACCATGTCCCAGGACAGAACCCACAGCCTCTCTGGGCCCCTGTTCCAGTGCCTGACCAGAGACAGGGGACACACTTTTCCTAAGATTCAACTGGCATTTCTCATCTTCCATCTTCTGCCCACTGCTCCTCACCCTTCCCCTGCACATCTGTGTGAGGAGCCTGGCTGTGCCACAGGGCAGCTGTGGGCAGTTCTCCCCACTTTTCCCCTCCCTAGGCTGGAGGGGGACCCAGCTCCTTTAGCTGCTCCCCCTGAACTCCATGCTTCAGCCCCCAGCCAACCCAGTGGCCTCTGCTAGATCTCAATGTCTCTAGTTTCTCAGCCTGCTGGCTATGCTAACATGGCCCAGGCTGGGACTGCAAGGACATGCTGCTGGTCCAGGGCCAACCAGTTCTCCACCAGGACCACCAGGTCCTGTCCTGCCCTCAAGTCAGCCAGCTCCTGCCTCTCCTCTTGCAAGGGGTTGCTCCTTCCAGCACACAGGACTTGGCATTCCCTTTGCTGGGCTTTGTGAGGCTCCTGCTGACCCATTTCTTGGGTCTGAAGCTGCCTGATCTCCTCTCTGCCAGCTCCTGCTCTTGTTCACGTGGGAGGCACTGAAACCACTGACATGTTTTAATGCAAAACCCCACATTGTGACAACAGGGAGCACCTGAGAACATGAGCTATGGCTCATGCTTCGTGCAGTGAGTTTTAGGATTTATTTTAAAGGTAAGTTTAAGGTAACACCAGAATCTGAGTGAGAAGGGGAATACACAATATTCTCACGGAGGCGGACAGAAGCAGAGGCTTAAGGTGAAACAGAAGGATAATCCTTAGTTACAGGGAAATTCAAGCAGGAATTAGAACAGTAAATTTATCTATGCTAAAAACATCCATCTCCTATCCCCACCCACCACCAAGAAAATAAAATCTGCTGGATACTTACTTAACCACCACTTCTGTATCTATTTCTTCTATCTGCGACACCGTGTTAACCACACACTGTCAGATTCAAAGGGGAAAAACAAAACAGAATCTCAGCTTCCTTCTGACTGCTGCTGAGTTTCAGAACACACAATACCCTCAAGTTAAATCAGGGCAATTAAAATAATAAACCAAAGACATATTTGTGTCATTTAACAACTTGTTTTTCTAAAAACAAACAAAAAAACCCTAAAGAAACGCCCCAAACCACTCCCCTAAACATGTTTGCAGAACACAGGTGATCAAAATGGCGATGGCTGTGCTGAGCTCCAGAGGACCCCGCTCTTCTGAGCATGGATGCTCAGCACCACTTCAAAGCGTCCCTCAGCTCAGGTGCTCCACAACAGCAGCCATGTCCTCCCCCCTTCCAAAGCCTTTGGAAAAAGTTGGTTGACTTCTTTTTCTGCTTTAAATACAGGGCTTGGGAAGTAACCTAGGCTGGAAGGAACAGCCCTGAAACACAAACACACCTATGGTCCTGTGCTCCAGCTGTTTGGGCAGACCCAGCTCCAGCTGCCCTCCAAGCAGACACAGTATCTGCTGTCCTCCTCTTTTTTGTTAGTGTGTTATGACACAACTACACTACCTGGGAAACTGTATGTTGAGAGAAAGAAAACAACTAAGCTAAAACTGGAGATTCAGAACAATAGTAATTATACAGAGAAAGCTGTGATCTGCTGTACTTGTGCTACCTGCTCCTTCCAGAAGGTCTGTTCTGCACACAAACTGTGCTTCAGAAGTCCTCAGTGTCTGCAAGCCTGGCTGCTCTAAATGAGAGACCATCAGCCACCAAAACACATCACCAGAGCTGCTCCTAACCACTTTAAAAATACATTGTAAGGGGTTTAGGCAACCTTGTTGGATACATTCAAAGTGTTTGGCTTACCTGTTTAATGATGTTCTTCGCAGTAATAATCATTTCATCCCCATATATTTCATAAAAATTCAGCTTCCTTTGTTTTAAAAGTCCAAATACTAGTGATACAAGTCTCTCCTATCGAGAAGAAAAAAGAAAATAAAAAGAAAAACACACTAAAAATATCAAGGTGAGAACAAGAAATGATTTTAAGAGACTGCAGAGCAGTAAGAAAGTTCATGTATCAAACACACAGTGGAGAGGATTTAGATCACTCCAGGGCCTTGGGACTAATGTCACAATGCTCATCCATGGGTATTTCTAAAGATTATAGTGAGTTTCCTTGCCCTGAGCAAGAATGCCACTAAATAGAATTGCACCAGCACAAGTGAGTGGCTATCCCATTGCAGCACAGAGCTGGGGTAAAACCATGGGGCAGCAATGGGAATATTTAAGTGCTGTTGCTATTCACTGTATTTCATTAAACCCAGGGATGAAACAAGACTAAACAGGCCCAGAAATTACTGGGGAATAGTACAAGAAAAGCCAGAAAAGCCTTTTCCTGGTTAGAAAGCAATCATGATAGCTTCACCTTCAGATGTTTATGAACTTCAGAGGAATGAGGAATATATATACATATATATATAGTACAAATGAAACATGTATTCAGGGCAACCACACGCTTCATATAAGCACCCATAAATGCGTGGGGAGACAGAATGAGAACATGCAACTATCAGCACTCATTGCAAAATGGAAATTTTACAGGCAAGGAGATATCAGAGCCCGTGTTCTTTTCCACTTACAGGTTGAGGTTCACAGAATGAACTCAGTATTCATTTAATCAGAGAAAAGAGAACAGATTGATTTGAAGAAAATATAGTAGACTGGATTGCAGCTCTATGAGCTTAGTTAAAATTATTTAATTTTATCAAGCACAAAAAAAAGGGGTGGGAGGAGGAGGTTTGGATGAGAAGAGGAAATAGCATAAAATTATACTACTGGGGACCTGAGCCAATTAGTTGGTGCTAATCAAGTATGTTAAAGATGCAAACACATTCATCAGAGAGTTTATTTCAATAACAGACATACCTCTTCTAGAATTTGGCAATCATCTTCTAGGGGTCTATTTAAATCGTTGCGAGCGTAAGTTGAAAACTCTGCAATCATCATTTTATCTATCAGCTTTTCCAGTTCACAAAGCTGTGAGCCAAGGTGCCTAAGGAAAACAGGCACGGAGATGTGAGCTAAATAATCAACCTGAAAATGAATCATTAGTTCACAGTTGAGGAAAATCACCACCCGGCAGGTAATTTCCATGCAATCACTGCTGGCTTAATGGGAAGCTGAAATCTTTCACTTCTCAAGAGCGTTTTTCAGAGTCACCAGCACCTTGCTGCCAAACATATGGACCTGAATATTGAAGGAGGTAGAAACTGGAGGGCTTTTCGGGGTTTTTTTGGAAGGTGCTGAGTATCTCTCTTCCCAACAAAGTGAACCAGAATCAAGAACACTCAGTGCTTTTAAGTACCTAGGTGTTAAAGACTACTTTTGCTCATCCAGTTCCACAGCTCATCAGTCCACAAGTTCTCCTGCTTCAAACACCTGAGCTTTTGATCCGATCACAGATTTAATTGACATGACTGAGACACAGCAACAGCTTCACATTACAGGAGGGCTTTCAGAGAGCACACAAGAGTTTTCAAGTTTGCCATTTTTATGCCAAAATAAACATATTTTTCCCAGGTATTAGAGATTTCAAACCCTGTTTTGCAGACTGCTGTCACACAGAACAAGGGGATTTCTCATGTCAGAAACGTTGACCAGACTCAAAAAGTTGTGCAGCTAAGGAAGAGCAGAGTAAAACTGAACATGGGAATTTCAGAGATGCCAAACCTCAAAGATGATCCAGGCTTTCCAACTTCCCCCAAGAGCCGAGAGCACCAAGGAGCTGTAAAAATCAGACTGTTTGCTCTTTTATTTAAGAAAAAAACCCCAGAACTAAGACACTTTGCCAATGAGAATTAACAGGAGCTGTGATATTTCAGATAAAGCTGGACACAAAACAGGGAGAATGAACCTGCACCGCTCCCTGGCTTCAGTTCAGTGCTGGTGCAGCTGGACTGTTGGCTCCTGTAGGGTGGTAAAAATGTCTCAGCACTGCCTGGGCAGCAGCACGATGCTTCTCTCTGCAGAACCCACATGGCCAGCACTGAGCTGAACTGAATGAATCTTGCTGGATCTGACTTACACAGATTAATTTATCTAAGATGACCAGGGACGTGTCTGCTTTTGAAACTGCTGGTCAAGAATGGGCTGGGATGGACCCAGCGGACACATTCCAGATATTTAATTTAAGCAAAAACAGCCTGCAGAAAAATCCAAGCCATTTGCTTCACAGGCATTTCAAAATAAACCCATCAGAAAAAAAGTAAAGATTACTGCAAGGGAGTAACAAGTTGCACAACTTACTGCAGGCTGACACCCACCACACAGAGCTCCTTCTTTGGTGAGCATAACGGTGTTGTGCAGTGAATTATTTCTGTAACTGTGCTTAACTATGCTGAAACCCACCATGGTTTCCAGAGGGGGAAATGTCCAACCCGTGCCCCACGCATTCCTTGTCACCACTTCACCCCAGACGTTCAAGCCCCCAGTAACAAAAACCACAGAGGTAAGGTACTGGATTAGAAGTTAATCTTTTCTGAGGATAAATCAGGTGGGGGTGACTTAACTCACCTTTCTGAGCCCTCACTGCCCAAGCAGCAGGGAGATTTCCTACTCCCAGTGCTGTTTTTAACCCTACCAAACCAAGTGGCTGAGTGTTATCCACAGAAATCCCTTTTTACAGACAAGATGGAGCTGTACCCACAACTGTGTCCCACACCTGAGCGCGGTTTTAAAACAACGGCACATTCTTGGGACACCACAGCCACCAACCACAATGAGGAGGGGACTGCTGACACAGCACGGGGGTTACCTGACACAACAGAACCAACACAGCCAGTGCTGATGGGTGGTGTGGCAGCAGGAGTACACTCACCAGCATCAAGGGAATGCAAGTAGGACTCAGCCAAGGGCTGTGCACAACAATAAAGGGGTTGAGAGTAGGAACAGTAGAGAAGAAACTGCACTGAGGTGTCTGAGGATGGACCATCTCAGCTAAAAGAGGACCAACAGCTCTAACAGCTTTCCTGCCAGCAGTTTATTAGCTCTTTAAAAAGAAATAATTAAAAAAGAAACACACAGAAGGAGTGCAGACCACCACTTGGAAACCATCTTCTCTCAGCTGTGGACCCTGCAAGATGAAGGTCCAGCCATTGCTTGGCTCTTACCTCTGCCCCCTAAACCATCTATAGATAAGGATGGAGTAAAAGTTCACACGTCCCCTCCAAAAAAACTCTCTCTGGCACATGCACTGGTCATACTGCTCATGCCACACAAGTTCTGTACCTTTATACCACATCCTCCAAGAGTGAAGAAAGGCAAAACAAACCCCTCCAGCCAACACAAGGTGTTAAACATGTTCAGCTCTTCTTGCATTTTATTAATTTCCTAGATGGCCACCTACCTGAAACTGTGAATGCCTTGAAGCTCCTGCTGCAACACTTCCTGCGTTGTGGCTATCAAGTCCAAAGCTCCAACAAACTCTGAAGTAGACAGCAGCAACTGTACCGTGGGCTGTGTTTGGTGCACAGTAGCCATTAACTTCAGTTTATTGTATGCTTTTAGACAGTTACTTCTGGTGAGTGACAGTCTTAGAACTCGAAGTGATCCTTCACACATTACTTTATCAATTTTGGTGATTTTCTCTCGAAGTAATTTTACAGCCTGGGAGGTTTTCCTGAGGTAGTCCTGCAACTCATGCTGAGAGGTCATTGCATGGAAAAATGCTTCTGAGCGCAGAGAAATCTGGTGAGCAATGTTCACTTCCACGATGTCCAGATAATGGCTCAGCTAGAAAGAGGACAGAGAAGGGAAAATGAGCAGTGTTGTTGTGACTTGGCAAGTTTATCACCATACAAATCCACTTTCAGGGCATTTGTTTTATTGTATCATGAGGAAACTTTGCTAATAAAAATTAAAACCCTTTGACAGATCAGCAAGCAAATAACCACCCGTTGTGGTTTGATCATTTGTTTCTAAATGAGCTCAAAATTGCTTTGGGACTTATTGCCTCTCTTATTTGAAAACTACCAAGTAATTTTCAAATGCCCAGGCTTTCATACCACATGGTTGCACACAGGCACAATATGGCTCTGGATACCATGTATAGATGCAAATACACAACGTACTTTGGGCCACTGAGGCTGCTAAAGATGCAGCCCAACTATACTTGATGGCTTTGGAATGGCTCAGCTCATTTGGAAGGCTGTGGCATCTTTGTAGGAAGTCCTCAGGATACCTCTGGCTGCAGTTGATTTTTGCCAGCCAGCTGGAGTTCCTGTGAAACGTATTTCACATGCACTGCAGGATTCCCAGAGACAGAGCATGCCCACACGTTTAAAACCTGAAATTCAAATTCTCCATGCCCAACACCTACCACACCTGATTACTTGAGCTGTAAAAGCTCTGTGTTCTGGCTTATGTGCTGAATATGCAAACTCAAAGGACTGAGGCATTAGGATGCTCATCTGAATGCTAATACTCAGATGACCTGGTTTCTAAGAGGTGCCAAGCACTCAAACCTCATGCTGAATTTCAAAAGGCTCATCCAGAGATGGAAAGAAAATCAGCTGGAGAATGTTTCCTCCTTAGAGTTATTTTCACCCTGCATGTGTTGAACACTGGGGATTTATACAATGAGCAAACCCATCTTTTCTGTAACATGTTTAATCAAAAGCATCCTCCACCAAGCACCTACCCCCAGGAAGAGCTGAGATAGGCTGTGACACAGGGATCAGAGAAATTGTTACGATCATTTATTCATGTGACTGTACCAACTCAATCCCAGGTCCCTTTTACTATGCTAAGCAAGGGAGAACAAACAGAACAAAACGATAGCACCTGCCTCAGAGAGCTTGCAATTCCAGGGTAGGCTGAGACATGGGAGGAGGTAAGGAGGAAAAAAACGTCAGGGGAAACAGTTTGAGTAGATCAGCAACAGTCCAAAAGCATCAACAGCCTAAGGACGTGTGCTTAAGGCAGATTTTTCCAAATCCTGTTGAAAAATAGTGCCTGGAGCAAAAGCTCATGATGGGAGCAGGGTGAGTATTTACATGTGCTAAGTGTAAACCTCAAGCAGTGCAGAGCCATTAAGAAGTAAAACAAGAAATCTGGCCCATTTTAGTAACATGAAGCAGTGTAATAATTTATCAGGCACATGGCTTGGGAGGCAACAGAACTGTTTTACACTCTTTAGGTACCAGTATCACCTCCCCAGAGTGCTGCTGATGGTTACTCAAAGCCTTGTTTTCACTCCACCATATCAGAGAGACACAAGAAACTCCAAAGAGGTGTCCTCCAACTCCAGGTGTGGAGGGAAACCCAATGAAGGGTCAATCAGTCTCCAGCAGTGCCTGTCTCTTCCTCCTCATCTGGGCAGAGAGCAGGAAAACTAACCCCTGGAAATCTGGAGACATCCTCCAGAAGATCTCAGGTTGGTTTTCCTCACGGCATCTCACTATTTATTTTCTTCCCCCCTCCCCCCAGGTCCCAGAAGCTTTAGTACATTAAACAGGAAGGAAAATCAGAGTTAAAAAACAGGCTCCAAAAATGCAGATTTTCTATAAGCACCTTGTTGGTATTTGTACCATAAAAATGATTCATTACGGGGTTTTCTACACCATGACTACATAACTAACAACAACAAAAGACCAAGTAAAGATTTCTGTTTCCCATAGGAAAGAAGAGGTCTGCTGTCATGCTCTCCTATGCACTCAAGTCCTTTGTGAAACGTAGAAATGCAGATGACATGACAACAAAAGGTAAGAGGGCTCTCCTGACACACAAAACCCTAGGATTTAGAATTTCTTTCAGCACAGAAACCACACTGCCTTGAATATGGAGCTTTCCCGAGACGCGAGAAAGCAAGTTTTAAACAGTGCACAACCTCCAGCTTTCTCTTCTCATGGAATTGCTCTTCCTCCTTCCTTCTAACGAGCAGCTCCACATCTCTGAAGTTCTCAATATATACCTGCTTCACCACGTTTTAGTGGTCACAAAGAGCCAGTTATTACACCACATACACTCTTTTTTCCAGATTTGATACATTCATTTAGCAGAGGAAAACAGCTCTCTTTCAGTAAGATGCTTCCTGCATTGTTCACCAACAATCTGATGTACAATGAGAGATAAAGCCCACAACAGGGACATCTCAACAAACAGTACAGAATGGCAGCAATGGAGTTTCTCTGTAGTAACTGTGATGGTTAACAACACCTTGTATCAAAGTTGTACCTTTTCTTGAAGTAACTTGGAGGAAGCTGCATCACGATTTCCTTTCCCACCAGCAGTATTAAAATGAGACCATGGTAAAACTGCATTAAATGTTAAGGAATCTTCCAAGGCAAAATCTGGTTTCATAAAAATCTGAAACAGAAAAACAGAAGAAATAAATGCACCTCTCTCACCACCGCCTTCTCCTCCCCAGTTTAACACCTCCTGCCTCAGGAAGCTATCAGGGACATTATTTGTTGATTTTTCAAAACCCAGATTTTCATTTATCCAGGCAAGCAAATTCATTTCAGCCCTTACAACTGATTTACTTCACACCCTAATGGCATTTGTATTCTACTTTAAGTAAGAGGAAAATCAAGACCACCAGAAAAAAACAACAACCAAATAAAAAAACCAAGAAAGAAAAAGCAGATCATTCTTAGTCTTTTTAAATTCTAAGCACTGAAGATTCTCTTGTGAAACAGCTCAAGTCATCAGCTTGGACAAAATTCCTACCAAGAAGAGAGTACATTCACATGTTCAACATTACACATGAGAAATTCTTATAAAAGCTTCGAGAGCACAGGAACCATACCTTAGGTACTTGTTCCAGATCTGTCCTGGATTTATCTAAAATGAAACAAAACATAAAGCATCAGCTGTGGTCATGAACACTTCTAGCCAGCCATGTCTGGGTTTTCAATTATTGTTACAAGAAAATCAGCATCAGCTATAACTGCACATGAAGGCCCTGAGCAAGTAAGGATGATCTGGAGGTTACAGCATGCATTATTGAGCACTGTAACATCCTGATACAAAAAGGAATTATTTCAGTCATTAAAAAAGCTTTGACTGTACCGTGGGTGTGCAATAGAGTCCCGTCGAAGGTATCTTTAGGAGTACAAATACTCTTGCATCTGTCATGAACCTTCTCTCTCTGTAAAAGAGAAAATATATTAATGAGTTATTCTAAGGCTTAAAAAAGAGATTTTTTTCTCTGAAACAGAACATTCAGAACATTTTCAGTGAAACAACTGCATTACACCAAATCATTCTGACAAGTTCACAACAGCATTTTTTCCTCTTAAAAGCTCGGATGATGTTTGCCAAGTGAAAGGTAGCAAGAACTTCAGCCTGTAGTTGAGATGTTGGGTTTTTTGTTATCTTTACATCTCCAAAGAAAATGAACACGAAAGTTCTTGAAGAGGTGTAGTAACTTCTCTACATAATGAGATGTTGCCACAGATCAATTGTAATTACATATCCAAACAGTTATTTGCTGTCCAGTCCAGAAATCACACTCACACACACCAAATGCTTTTCCATTGCTAAATTAAATTGGCTCAAAGTAGGGACTGCTTCCATATGTTACTAATGAGTACCTTGCTGAAACCACTTACCTCACCTCATTATGCTGAGCTTCCAATTTTACCCACAGGTGTAAACACCACCAGAGACAATAGCAGTGAGAGATCATAAAGAACACCAAGGTTAGCCAGATCTCTGCTCCATCATGGATCAGTTCCCTCTTCCCTAAACCTTTCATTTAGCAGTCACTGTGTTACACGTCCACTTTAACAGAGGAGCTCCTGAGCATTTTAAATGTTGAATGTGTGAACTAGTGGAAATGGCCACAGACAATTCACTTCCACATACTTTACCTATGATTTACACAAGTAACATTTCCTGCAGCCAATTCTGTGCCAGCAAAAAATTAAGAGATTTACAATCCAAGGAAGCAGGAAACAGTGGGAGACTCCTACATGTTCTTCCAGTTAGAAAAAAATTAAAATACTACTACATACTTCCTGACATCTGTATTTTAAGAGTTTGCAGAAGTCTCCTATTAGTCCTGGCTTCTTAGATGTAACTTAAACTTTCCTGTTACAAAAGAAATCATTGAAATAACAGGCCTACTTATAGCTTAAGAACTTCACGTATAAATGTTTAAATATATACTCAAAAAATATCTCCAGTCCTTGCAGCACATGGTTGTGGTTTGTATTTGATCCAAAGGTCTGATAATGCTCTGCTGCACCATAGAGCCCCATCACTAAACAATCCTTACAGAGAAAGGATTAATAATCAGGAAGAATAAACCTGAACTGTGAGTCCTGGTGCAGAGCTCAGTATTCAGAAATACAAATGAAAAAAATATGAGCTTGCCTAGAGAGAATTTAGTCAGCTTTTTCTACACTTATGAACACTGAGAGTATAAAACAGGAAGAGTCAACAAGCACTGAAGAGCTAATTAATTATCATCTAACTGTATGACTGACTACTAGCAGGGACAACCTCTAATTAGAAGAAGGATCTCCAGTCTCCTCCTGGCCCCTGGTACTACGTGCAGGTAATTTTGGGTTCTTACCGGACTGATTTCCTGTTGGTATGATGCAAAATGTTCCTTGGTGATCTGTGGGAGGTAGAATGAAGGCGTGACTTCAGTGTCCACAAAGTCCACTCCCCATGTTTTTGTAAAGAAATCAGATTCCCTTTTTGCTAACCTAGGGTCATTTAGTGCCGCTGGGAGATTGACTTTGGAATGATAAACAGTCCATCTGTGCTGATCCACAACTAGAGATGGGCTGTCACATAAGTTATTGGGATCACCTGCAGCACAAAAGACAAGACAGTTTGTTAAGGTGAGAAACAAAGCTGTGTTTTTGCTAAAATGGGATTCTTAAGCAAACCATGTTAGCCCAAAGACACAGTGGATCAGAACTATCTATGCACAAGACACACGATATTCTCCTTCTGCAACACTTCAACTTGCACTCCTTCCATCAGAAGCTGTGAACATAGTGGTGCAGTCACACTCATTAAGTATATTTAGCTCAAAATTCCAACCACAAGCATATTTTTAATAACCTGAACTCAGTCACCATGACAGTTGACATTCATTAGCATTCTATTTTGTCATTCTCAACAGACAGAACGCATTCTCTTCTTGCATATAGCATGGATCAGAGCTATAATGTGGATCACACAGGCAAGATCCCATCTATAACGTGGACATCCAAACACAAGCTGTGAATAGGAGGCTCTCCCATTGCTCCGAAGGGACCCTGGGTGGTATAAAGCAGAATTACAGCATACTTTGAGATAAGACTGCAGCTCAGTACACTGCACCCAGAGTGCCACAAAATCAGACTGAACGATTGCAAATAGATTAGAAAATTTAAGTGCATTTCCCTCGACTTTACCTGTGGGTTCCTTGGGGCACACATCAGGCAGTGACTGCACAGGTCGGAAGCGTTTCGTGGCATCCATCTCCTTTTTGAAGTAAGCATCACTGCTGTTGGACTGAGGCACTGGTGAAGAACTGTGGCTTGATGCCATTGCATAAAATCACCACTCGATAAAAGCTAAACAAGAAACAACAAATATCAGGGCTTTAACAATCGGAGTGAAAACACAACAAAGCAGTGACACTACCAGCTACAGAGTATTTTTTTTAACTGCAACACTGACATATTCCAACAGCAACAGGGAAAAGTTTATTTTAAACACAAAAGAAAAGGCAGAATATAACATCATAGTCTGTTTCCTCCCACAGCTCTAGGTTTAGGAGGCTTGTTCTTGCACACAGGACCAGTAAAATCCTATGGTTTTTTAAAAAAATAAATCTTTCAGGCATTTCTTCATTTCCATTGTTGTAACCACTGCAGTGGAAGGGGTTGAGGTACATACAGCTCTAATACTGGTTGTATATGGGCCCATAATTACTAACACACAGGTATCCTGGCCAGAACTCTGCCCGTTGGGTGCCATTCCCATCTCTCCCCCTTCCTACCCCCGACACAGCAGACAAGGGGGTAACTTGCCTCCACGGGCACTTCTAGAAGTGACTTTTAAAAGGAGACCACCAGAAGCCTTCCCAAAAATGCTGTGGAAGGACTGAAAAGCTGTCTGCCAGTTTTTCTTGGGAGGGATTCCCCTCTTCCTTACAGTAAAAAACCTTACCAGTCAGGACAGAGAATGGGAAACTGGAGCAATCAGAAAGGGGAAGAACCTCCCCAGGTGTCTGACAGACCTTCCTTAAATATCATAAAACATCAGCCTCTTTCCCCAGAACGCCCCAGAAAACCTTCTCCCCTACTACTTCTGTTACATGTTTATATCCTTAACGTACTCCCCTTGATGTTTCCAAAGCAACTTCTTCCTTCACAAAGCCCTTCCCTGCTGTCTTGAGGGGTTTTTGTGAAAAATCTCATTTATCATCATGGCAGCACTCGATCGTTTCAGCATTCTTCAAAGACACTTCCAGTGCCAAGCTCTATGATCAGGTGTCCTAAAGGCACTCAGTGAATTTCTCTGCACTTGGAACTACTTCAAAGTTCTGTTATTTGCAGTTTTTCTCCTGAAAAAGCTTCTGTAAGATGACACAGTCTGCTCTGGCCAGACAGACGAGCAACAAAGACAATTTGTAAAGGTCTTGAGACCTTGTGCTCTTGCTGGCAAGTCCTTCATGGCACCTCTTCCCTCTCCCCATAACAAGGTACTGCCTAAAAGTTTATTCTAAGACATGAATTGCCTCAACTCCTTAAATCTCAGTGGAGAACACACCAACTGCATGGTGCCTGTGTATGATTGAAAGTGAGTTTGAATGACAATGTAACACCAAAGACTGGTTCAACACCTCAACGTTTCAGAAGCAAACTTCACCTCCTCTTGCACAGGTGTTTTTGTTACTTCTCACTATAAAACATTCACATTGCCTTTGTCCACTCATGAGTCTTGAAACTGAATGGAAACACGCAATAAATCATCAATGCAAGCAGTAACCTTCATACCACTGAGGGCATTTCAGCGAGATGTAAGAAGGTCTCTGCCTGTGCCATGCAATGTGATGCTGTACTAAATTATTCAGAGTTAGCAGCTATTCTCGTAGCCTCGTAAGTCAGGATCTTCTGGATAATGAACCTCAGTGCACAGCCGCAGTGCACAGGAACAAACCCATCTGTACTGCCCCAAACCAGGCATTCCTCAGACCAGCTGGGTGAGTGCAGCTCCAGAGAGGAAGAAAACTGGGCAGAATTCCCTGAATTAAATTCACATTGAAGGAATATGTGATAAGTCTGTACGAAGACAAAACCCCTGCCCTACACCTGAGCCCCTCTGCATCCAGCTCCACTCCTTCACCGCCAGCAAAGCCATCCCTCCTGCTGCACTGCTGAATATTTTATAGCCAAAGGAACCCACCAGCAGCCTGCTGAATCAGCACTTTTAAACATGCAATGATATATAAATGTGCTGATTCTGACATGCCAAAAAATGAAGCTCAGTGTTAGCACGGAACAAAGCCACTGTGGAGTATTTTAACTCGTGGAACTTTACAAGCAAGCAAAAGGCAGGTGAGAGGAGTTCACCACACAGGCTGTGCAGGATGAATTATGGCATGGGGAGTCCCCCGAGCCCCCTGCTCAGGAGAGCAGATGTGCAGCAGTGAGAACATGCAACTGTGAAACTTAATGACATCAATATTTAAATTGCCTGCAATTAAAACTGGGTTAAATCAAGTCTGCTCTCTCCAGTAATCACCATCATTTACTCACATTTTGCCCAGCAATGAGTACTAAACTGACACAATAAAAAAAACTTCAGGTATTAGATACAGGAGTCATGGTGGGAATGCAGGATTATGGCTACATTTGCCTTCAATATATTAAATCTACATTTGGTACAGGCTGTATTAATTTCATGAGTTTAAAAAACCCTACAAACTACACTGTCACTGTAACGGCTCAATATCACTGAATTGAGCATTAAAATAAATAAATCAACAATTGCAGCAATGAAAATAGCTTTGATTATTTGAATTTATGCTGTTCTAGTCTGGACACATGAACTATTTCATATTCAACAACCTTATGGCTTCCTCTTAAAAAAAAATATCACGACTGAGGTTATGGAGCCTGGAGAAGAGGAGACTGAGAGGAGACTCTATTGCCCTCTACAGCTACCTAAAGGGAGGTTGTAGTGAGGCTGGGGTTGGTCTCTTCTCCCCAATTGCTGATGACAGGACGAGAGGAAATGGCCTCAAGTTCCATCAGGGGAAGTTTAGGTTGGAGATTAGGAAGAAGTTCTTTCCTGGGAGGGTGGTTGGGCACTGGAATGGGCTGCCCAGGGAGGCGGTGGAGTCACCGTCCCTGGGGGTGTTCAAAAAACGGGTTGATGAGGCACTTGAGGCCATGGTCTGATGATCTGATGGTTAGGAATATGATGGGATAAAGGTTGGACTTGATGATCCTGGAGGTCCCTTCCAACCAGAATGATTCTGTGATTCCAGCAGCCAGAAGATCAGCACAACAAGCACCCAAGCGTTATTACTCAGCAATAATTGCACAGGATGGTTACAACTCTCAGTACTTACACACACAGCACATGCTCCACACTTGCACAAAGTTGCTGAGGAACTGCCTGTCCCTGTCCCGAGCACTGCACACACACTGGTGAGTCTTTGCTACCAGAACATCCAGCACCATCTCTACATAAACACAGTGTCAGAGAAGGTGCAAACTAACCCCTGCCTACTCAGGGATATCATCTTCATATCTCCTCATTTTCTGGCAGTTTTTCATCAGTATCATCAGCCAATTTTCTACTTTAGGTCACAGTTTTACTGGAGTTATTAATTTTTATGGTGAATTTCCATGCTCTGGTTTGTGAAGCTGTAATTTGCATTAAGAAATACATTTAATAAAAATTTGTATTAACGATATAAATTAGAATTTATGAAACCAGCACAACCCCTGCAAGGTGCCTGATGTCTCAATTTACACACTAAAGAAACCCACACTGCTCCTTTCTCTGCGCTCTCCTTCCCAAATGAAAACAACCCTACAACCTACAAGTAACACCTTCAACTTACAGTGGTAGTTGGGAACAGTTTGCTGGTACTACGAGGTGCACCTAGGAATACATACATACAACTCGTAGAATCTGCTCTACAATCTTCATTTTGGCTTCAAAAACAGTGAGATCTGAGAAGAGACACCTGACCACACAACACTGAGCAAGTTCTCCAAGTATTCTGCATTGTCCATGAGGAGCCACGCTTGGACACCACCAAGTACCTTCCCAGAGGTACCTGCTGCATCCCAGGCAAGGAAAGGTTTCTCTGGGAACACGAATGGGATGCTGAAGTCCCTGCTGCTCCTCATAGCTTTGTCTGGCAGCAACAGAGTGAAATCAAAAGGTTTTAAAGTACTGTTCTGGTTACTCGAAGCCCTTCAGAACAGGAAACCAGCAGAAGCCACCCACAAGTCCTGCTAAAGCAAAACACTTCATGTCTAGAACAGTGATAAATACCAGAGAAACTTCATAAAAAAAGGACACCTGACACACAAGGGATTCTGTCCAGGACCTTGACACCCACCAACGTGCCCGTTATTGCTCTGATGTGTTCACTCTGTCCTCAGCAGCTCAGGTGTCCCACAGGATTTTAGATCAACAGGATTTAACTGTACCAAGGAAGCCATGGTGTGAGCCAAGCACACAGCACCTTTGGAAGACAATGAGACCCAGCCTGGACTAATGCAGGCTTCCAGTTTCTTTCAACCAGCCAAGTCCTTGGGCTGAAACCTCGCCCTTGCCCCTGTGCCCGCAGCCAGACGTCCCTCTTCCTGCACGGGAGCCCAGGTGGCTCTCAGCAGAGATGTTTAAGCAGTTGCTGAGGATGAGGTCAGGGCTGCAGAAGCTGTTCTGCTAACCCAAGCTCTTTCTGAACACCTATTTCCACTCTGGGGTTTTAGAGCAGGAAGGCGATGATTGTCAGGGGGATGAGTGAGCCAGAGGCCAGCAGTGACTCTTCCCCAGGGTGAGCCACCCACATCTGGGGCACACTCCAACACCAAACCACCTTACACAGCTTGGAGAGGAGCCTGTGTCAGCCCGCCCTTCCTGAAAGCCTAAATACCCATTCATAAACACAAGTGGATTTCAGTGCATTTCATGTATCTTTCAGTGCATCCCAGGTCTGATATTCCCACACTGAGGGGCCACCTTCTCTGCCAAGCCACCATGAGTGATGACCCTTCAGATCTGCCTTGCTGGAGCACCCCTCCTATGGTCTCTTCAGGGGGCTGGGGCACCTGTGCTCTGGGGACAGGCTGAGGGAGTTGGGGTTGTTCAGCCTGGAGAAGAGAAGGCTCCAGGGAGACTTCAGAGCACCTTCCAGTGCCTGAAGGGGCTCCAGGAAAGCTGGAGAGGGACTGGTGCCAAGGGCAGGGAGTGATGGGACGAGGGGGAACGGGTTCCCTCCCCCAGAGGGGAGATGGGATGTGAGGGAGAAATTGTTTGGTGTGAGGGTGGTGAGAGCCTGGCCCAGGGTGCCCAGAGAAGCTGTGGTTGCCCCTCCCTGGCAGTGTTGAAGGCCAGGTTGGATGGGGCTTGGAGCAGCCTGGTGTGGTGGGAGGTGTCCCTGCCCATGGCAGGGGGTGGAAATGGGTGAGCTTTAATGTACCTTCCAATCCAAACCAGTCTGGGACTCTGTGATTGCTGGGATGAAAGCAACCTGACAAGGAAGCTGTGTGTGAGTTACCCACGTTTCTCACCAGCCCTGCCCAGCCACGTGTGCTGTTCTGACCCAGCACCTTCTGCAACACCTCGGATGGCGCTGAGCTGAGCCACACCACTGCTTCCTCAGCAAACCATGTCGTGGGGGCTGTTGAAAAGCAAGAGCACTTGAACAGCTTAAGGAGCAGTGCCACCACCCTCCCCTTAAACCTTTCTCCAAGTGCTCTCCTCACATAGGCCAGGACAGAAGCAATCTGACTGCAAGGATGGAGCAGGACAGCTGATCCCCACGACAAAGCACCGTGGGCAGGCTGCAAGGCCAACATAAAACAGCACCTGACTTCCACATTACTGTATCTTGTACTGGTTTCTTTTGCCCTCCCCAGCTGGAGTCACCTGAGCAGTAGATTAAAAGCAAAAAAAATAGTAAAAAAATGCAAGCAGAAAAATAAAATCTTCAGTTGAGCTTCACTTCTTTAAACACAAGAGTAAGATGCTCTGGAAAAAATTAGCCCCAGAAAGCCCGATCCCTGAGTAAGGTGTTGTTATTTACACACGTGTATGCACAGGTTAACAGGATAACACACAAGTGCAAACGTTTTGTCAAAAACTGGAAAGCAATTCATCACCCTGCAGCCAAACTCACTTAAAAGTAACATTTCACTTTTACCCAGGTCCTGAATAAAACAACTAAACAAAACACCTGTGATACACCCAGTGTGCCAATGCCCTTCCTCTCACCCAGAAACCAAACCCCCCGACGGTGTGCACTGATCTGACATCAGAAGGCAGCTCCTGTGCTGCAGGAACAGATCTTCCTACAGCTATTTAGCTCATTATGCGCCAGGTCTTCCACGCCAGGGGTGGTGGAATCATTCAGAAACAGTGAACAAAGCAGTAAAAATATGTCAGAAAGGAAAAGGTTTTGTGGTGAGCTGCCCACACTGCCACAAGAGAGGAGAGAAACCTCTCTGTACTCTTTTTTCCAGGCATCAGTGTTATGGTGTGTGTTACCCCTGGGAAAAGGGTGCAACAACAGGAGCATCTGGGGCACACGGGGCTGAGCAAAGACCACAGAGCCCCGACAGGAATTCCAGCTGTGAGTTTGTCAGGGACTGCAAAGCAGTGGTGGTGTGAGGAAAGGCAGAAAAACTGCACAAGAACTGTCAGGCCAAGGTCCTGGCTGTTCAACACACTCACAGCAACCTGTTTCAACAGCCAGCTTCCCTGGGCACGCTCCCCACCAGCTGTCTTCAGAGGGTCAGGCTCCACTTGTTAGTCTGGAACTAAAGTCCTAAAAATGCAATTTTTCATGAGAACCACATGCTACCAAAGCCTTAGCAAAGCCCTGAGCAACTGCAAGTAGCTAGGAGAGGGCCAAATAAAAATATTGAATGGTTTTGATGTTATGCGAAAAGCTGAGATCAGGGATTATCCAACAGCAGGCTCACTGCATCTCACAGCAAGTCCCACTGAGTGGTTGTGACACAGGATGTCCATCAGTCCAGCACTCCAACAAGACCACCTAAACTTTACCTTGGTGAGCTACAGAGTGCCACCCGTGTGTGTGGACACTTCCTGCAGAGTTAACGGGTGCCCAGCATAAGTTGAAACCCAACAGATCACCTCTGTTCACATCACTTCCCTCTCACCCCTCAAACGGATCCCACTTGCAAGAAAATAAGTATTTTTATAAGTGCAAAAAACAGTCTGGTTATGCTACATTTGGAATGCCAAAAAAATAAAAGGAAGGTCTCACTCTGCTGCCCAAAGTAACCGTGTAAAGCTGATGGGAACTCTCTGCCGTATCAAACTACTCCAGCTCCAATACCCTACTTGAACACACACACATCCAAAGTGGCTCCTTGTTCATAAGAACCAGATTAGCAGCTGGAATACCCCAGCTTTCCTTTATCCAGAAGGAGTACTTTGGAACACCTGACCTACACATGGATCCGCCAATTTTGCATACAAGGAAAACAAATTGAGGTTTTTTTACCCCTTGAAAAGAATACTCAGATCATTATTTACAACCCAGGTGAGGTGGGTGCAAAAAGTTAAAAATATGGGCAGGACAAATCTTAGATGTGCTGATAGATGTTTCTTTGGAGTTAATCATGTGAGGCTGGAGAAAGGTACATGCAGGACATCCATTCTCGATCACCCTCTCTCTCACACTGAGCCTCCCAACTGGAAGGATGTGGAGATGTTCATGGCCTTTCACTCCTCCTGAGAAACTCACAGCTCCTCATTTCCCCAAAAGCCTGAGGAAGGGAAGCAGAAGTGGCAGAGTTGCTGCCCCAGAAGAAGAAGCGATACCCACATGACCCCATTTCCCAACCTCCCCCCACTCAAACTGCCAGAGAGCAGCTCCATGCTCTGCTCTCTCCACTCTCTCTGGTGGCTCCTGACACTTCTCAGGCCAACATCATTCCTGCTCAGCCTTTGAAACGAGTGTCTCCTTCTCATCCCATGAAGTTCATGCTGTCAACAGGAAAGCAAAATTCCCCCACGCATTCCCCAGACTCCTACTATGGAGTAAGACAGCACTGAGGACACAGAGACACCCAGGGCTCATCCTGTGGCTGTCACATGGGACCTTCAGACCTCACCAGGGAGGCTGCCTGCACCATGCACAGCAGCTGCTTCTCAGCCAGCCACAGATCTCCCAGCAATTCATTCATTTTAGGCATCATTTTCCTATGCAACAGAAGCACCATCCCATGCCCAGAGGATTTCAAGGGGAAAAAGCCACTCTTGGGCTAAAGCAGCAGCAAAAGCAGCCACTACAAGAGTTAATGTGCTGCACCCAGGTGTTTTTAGTAAAAGCACCGATTTCACAGGGCCAGGGAGCACCTGTGGCTGCAGAGGGCCACAGCTGTGCAGAAGTCCACGGGAGGACTTCTTGCTCAGGACTAGGTCAGATCAGGGGCAGAGAAGATGGTCAACACAGCACCTGCACCTCAAAACCCTCAACAACACCCATGCAAATCTGCAGTCAAATAAATATTGTGATCTACTTGAAAACAGGTTTGGGGGCACTCCAGGGTCTGTAACAGAAACACT
This sequence comes from Aegotheles bennettii, assembly GCA_013398125.1. NCBI lineage: Eukaryota > Metazoa > Chordata > Aves > Caprimulgiformes > Aegothelidae > Aegotheles > Aegotheles bennettii. The sequence continues at coordinate 142,254 of VZRW01011368.1, read as the reverse complement.
GAGTACTTAGAAAATGTGGGAAAGATGGAGAAGGAGAGGAGAATCAATAAAACACCACCACCGAGGAGAGAGAAAGGTAATTTTTTGAGAGGTTGATATTTTACAGGCACACACGGGTGCTTCTTTCAGCAGGACACACTGTGCTGGGCAAACTGCAGCAAGGAAGGGTAAGAAGTGATGTTTGTCAATGCACACAATTCCAGGATCACCTATAAACCCAGGAACCATTGCAATCCTAAATGGGACCAACAAATCCTTTAGCTCTCCACTGCTGTTAACATGGGGGACAACGTCTCTAGGGAAAAAACCCCAAGTTCTTGCTCCAAGCACAAGATCCCCCAGGAAAAACCCCAAACTCTTGCTCCAAGCGCGACCTCCACAGGGAAGAACCCCAAGTTCTTGCCCCAAGAACAATGTCCCCGGGAAAAAACCCCAAACTCTTGCTCCAAACTTGACCTCCACAGGGAGGAACCCCAAACTCTTGCCCCAAGCACGATGTCCCCAGGGAAAACCCCCAAACTCTTGCTCCAAACTCGACCTCCCCAAGGAAAAAAGCCAAGGAAAAAAACCCCAAACTCCCGCTCCAAGCTCGACCTCCACAGGGAAGAACCCCAAGTCCTTGCCCCAAGAACAACGTCCCCGGGAAAAAACCCCAAACTCTTGCTCCAAGCTCAACCTCCATAGGGAGAAAACCCCAAGTTCTTGCCCCAAGCATGATGTCCCCGGGAAAAACCCCAAGTTCTTGCTCCAAACTCGACCTCCCCAGGGAAAAAACCCCAAACTCTTGCTCCAAGCTCAACCTCCACAGGGAGAAACCCCCAAGTTCTTGCTCCAAGCGCAAGATACCCCAGGAAAAACCCAAACTCTTGCTCCAAACTCGACCT
>VZRW01011368.1:88498-140416 GCA_013398125.1 Aegotheles bennettii | reverse complement strand
CCCCATGGCCAAGGTGCCACCATTTCAGAGGCCTCACAAGTGCCCCATGGCCAAGACACCCCACAAGTGCCCCATGGCCAAGGTGCTGCCATTTGAGAGGCCCCACAAGTGCCCCATGGCACCTGCTGGTGTTCTGGCCACCAAAGGTTGTGCCGGGTGGTCTCAGTCACACTCAGGGAGTTTATAATCAAACACTGTGCTCAGCAATCCCCTGGCTGGTCACTTCTTACTCAGATTTACTGTCTTTTGGGCTCCACCAGGTCACAAAAGGTGCTGAAATACCGTGGCACGTTAGGTACCGACTCAGCAGTGACAGCCTCGTGCCTGACTGTGCCTTAAACACACTTCAATTCTTGACCCATGGCAGTCAATAAAAGGTATCAAAACACAGGGAGAGCCTGATTAACTAATAGCTGTAATTCTATTTTCATTAATGAGCACGTGGCTACAGCCCACATCAGTGCACAGATGTGGAAATCCATGGGTTGAAGTTTGCCAACTTATTTCTGCGTCCCTGTGCTGACACCAGACAGCCTGGTGCCATCCCAGCTGGGCTGAAGATGGCTTTTTGCTCCTTGGTGGTTGATGCTGACAGATGTTTGTTGGGCACAACTTGTTTTGCAGACTCTGGATCACTCACTGGGATCAGTTGCTTCCTTGAGAGATGCGTCTGACCTGAGCAGTGTCCACCCTGTGTGCACACATGGGTCCCCAGGTTTCAGATGGTGAGAAAATACTGCAAAACAATGCTGTGGAGCAAAAATTAGGATCTCAAGATGCCAACCTTGCAACTGCTTCCCTCTCACTTCCCTGTCTGCAGGGCCCTGGATGGTCTGGTGCTGGCAAAGCCCAACAAACTCCTCCCCAGTCCACAGAGAAGCACGTGAAGGTGATACAGAACAGTCTGGGGTTCTTCCCTGAGATAATCCCAGCCCACGTGTCTTGCAGCCCTGGTTGTGCAACATCATGATTTATTGAGGACACAGGGAGCATCTTTGACTCCCTCTCACTTACAGTTTGAGTACAGCTGTTTTCCAAGAACACCCCAGCCCTGTTTGGAAGTGGTTATTTCACTCCCAGATGGAGGTTTGGGTGTTCTTCTTGTTGCTGCTGTTGTTGATTCATGCTAACACCCTAATGCTTCCTTGAGAGATGCGTGAAACACGATGCTGCGGATCCCAAGCTTTTTGCATATTCCTGGCAGTTTTTACCACGCCTTTGTGGCTCACAACTCGCATGGCACTGAAGTTTGCTGCTTTGGATGTGAAGGTGCAATGGAATCTGATCTCTTGTCACTCTGCAAGAGGTAAGTGGTTTATACCATGAGTTTAATGAGCAGAAAACGTGGCACTACCAGAAAAAAAAAATACTAGTTTAATATTAGTAATACTTCCTATTGGTTGGCATCAGTGTTTGATGCCACGACCACCACTGGTGCACCCTCTTCACATCCATCAGAGCTTTCCTAGACATGCTTTAGGAAATCAAGATGTACTTTCTCGTGCTTGAAAATACCATCCCTGGGTTTCTGAGGTGCTGGAATCAGCTCAGCACAGCTCAAACAGCCTTTATGGGAAGCTGCAACAGCAAAAGCAGTAAAAAACCCCACGTCAAATATTAAATGCTTGTTAGGAAGCCAATGGGAATTTCCCTCCAGCAACCTGTAAACTTCACTCACAATATTTTCATCGCATCTTTTCCACTCCCTGGCAGAAATCTTGTCCCTAACAGCCATGGTCAGACTGCAGACACTGTAGGATGCACTCCTTTTGGGGAAAACATGCTTTTTTTTCTCTCTCTCTTATTTTTTTTGTTTGGGGATCACATCAGCTGGAGTCTACTTATCTTTTAATCCCCAAAGTACAAACCAGTTGCAATAAAGTGAGAGATCATGATGGGCACAAGGCAATACCCATCGCCGCACGCAGACCCGGGCTGTGGAAAGCCTGAATGTGCACAATTTACTCACGTCGGTGAAGTCAGAAATCAGAGAGGCTGTGGGAGGGACCGAGGCAGTGTCAGCCCTGTCCGCTGCTGCCATTCTGCTTTGTGCTCTTATGCTGCCCCAGACAGACGTCCTCAGCCGTGGGGGTTGAGGCTGGCGTTCCTGCCTCACTGCCTCCTCATCGCTCCCGCCTGGCTCGGGGTGTCCCTGTGGCTCCCGCAAGCCAGGCGGAAAGTTTGGGTTTGCCCAAATCATGTTCATTGTTTGCTTGCAGTAATCTGACTTTCTGGGAGAATCTACATAACTGCTTCCCACTGGCACAGGGACAGATGGGAGGGGATGGGAAGGGAAGGGGAAAAGAGAGGGAATCCCCAGCAGAGGAGCAGTGGTGGTTATTAACTACAGCGGCTGGTTGTGAAGGGGAAGCCCTTCCCACAGCCTCAGTGGTAAACCCAGTTCCCCCTCTCCTGCCCTGTGGGCCAGCCTGAGGCTGAATAACAGAATCCTAGGGGTTGGAAGGGACCTCGAAAGCTCATCCAGTCCAACCCCCCTGCCAGAGCAGGGTCACCCAGAGTCCATCACACAGGAACGCATCCAGGCGGGGTTTGAATGTCTCCAGCCAAGGAGACTCCACAACCTCTCTGGGCAGCCTGGTCCAGTGCTCTGGCACTCTCACAGGAAAGAAGTTCTTCCTGAAGGTGAGTGCTGCGCTGTGGATACTATCTTCTACACCTTCCTTGGATGTGCCATGGACTGGGATTCTTGCTGCTGTGCCCTGTCTGACCTGGGTCTGCACACCAAGCCAAGTCCCGCTGTGCAGAACTGACCTCAGTGCTCAGCTGGTGAGGTTCAGCTCTCTGGACCTGAAGCATCCTTGTCTGAGTCAGGGGGATATCCTGCCAGGTTAATCACTCAGAGCAGCTTTAAAAATAAATTTGCATCACTTGCTTGGCATGAAGTGACCTTTATGGAGAGCTGGGCTTACCTCTGGGTTGACATTTGCCCAGGAAGCACTGATCTGAAAACCTCAGCTCTGAGTTTCTCCTTCACCAAAGAGGTACATTCAAATCCACAATGGTTGATTGTGCCAGAGGCACAGGGGAAAGCCATACCCTCAAAGTGACCTTTCAGCCATGCACCCTCCCATGACCTTTAATATTTTCCAGTTGCAATGAAGAGAGACTTGTTATCTGCTCACCCAGGGAAAGTAAGAAATCGTTTGATTTTCTACCTCACGCTTCATTGATGTTATCTCTAAATTAAATGTTCTTACTGTGTTCTGTTAACAGGAAAGCCCCCCGTTCCCCTTGGGAAGAACAAACTGATGCTGCAGAGCACTTGTGGACCAGAAGAAAAGGGTGACAGACGTGGGTATCTCCTGCTGCTTGCTTTTCTGACTCTCACCTTCTGGCTAAACACCATGGTGGCAGTAACACCACCAGTCCAGCCTGAGATATCTCCTCCCCCCAGGTCTGTAGGATACTCTGTGAGTGGTTTCCAGTGACTTTGAGATGAAAGGGTGGTTTAAAGTGTAACAAACTTTCCCTGAGCACGCAGTCTTGTGAACTCTGGTGTTCACAGCCGGAGTGTGCTGATGGTTCTCTGCAGATAAAAACGGCCATTTCTTCACCGGCGGAGTTTGGTGAGGAAAATGTGAGTCAGTCAATCACAGTGCACTTGACGTGTTGTCTATCTACCTCTCTGAGAACAACCCACATCCGTGAAGTAAGCTCTTACAGTAATTCCTCTGCAAGATCTCAGCTATCTCTGCTCCCTACCGAGTGCCAAGGGCCACGTTGGCTTTGCAGGAGAAGGTGACTCAGCGCTGCCGGTGTGTGACAGCGCCCCGGTGATATAAAACAACAAACACCCTTATTCCTGCCCATGTGGGATGGAGTCCTACAGAGAATCTCCTAGGTAAACAACTCCAAACCCCAGCAGTTTTAGCCAGGAAAATTTTCCTACTGCTACTTTTTCAGATATGTGAGTTAAACTGGCGTGCTCAAACGACGACAGAAGCATGACAGGATTTTTCCCTACACTCACTCCAGCTCAGGAGTCTTCTGTGGAGTCTTCCTGGAAAAGAAACAGGGGAAGCGTGTGTTTTGTGATGAAGAAAATAAACAGTAAAAAGCACAAAGTAGCTCGACATTTTCCCAGATACGAGAGAGTGCAAGAGACAATAATAGGTAGGGAAATGCGTATTGCTGCTGGGTGGCATTAACTGGCAGCCAGCTACTGTAAAAGCTGGGTTATCTCTAGTGATCTCTGGGCTCCTTTCTTGGGGTGCTGTAGTGTTTTAGCAGGTCTTTGCTTGCAGGGTCCTGGTACTGCTACCTTTCAGAAACTTTCACAGGAAACTAATGCTCAGCTTGTACTACAATTGAAATAATGAACGAGGTACTGGGATCCATAAGGAATATGAGGGAAAATAATGATTAAGTAGGATTAGAAGGGCAGGTCCCCCATGAACCCTAAGTGCAGTGGGTAATCCTGTCTCTAAAAGAGCAGCATTGAACAACGATAAGAACAACCAAACATCAAGGAAAAGCTCTCCTTGGAGGAAGCAAGGGATGTAAAATCTGTAAAATAATGAAAACTGCAGAGAAAGCAGATGGAGAGTTGCTGCCCTCCTTGACTTCAGTGATGTGAAGGAATATTAAGACTGAATTTTTCATGCCAATTGCAGGGAGAGCATTTCCATGCCTTCTGGAAGTGGAGCGTAGTGCTCCATGCCACAAGAAACCTTCAGAGACAGAGCTTAGAAAGATGCAGAACAGGATGGCAGTTTTATAGGGCAACATTAGCAGCTTTCAAAATGAACACCTACAACAATTTTGAAGGTTTGTATCATGTCAGCCAACTGTTAACTATCAGAGCTCAGGATCAGACCCATGTAGGGAAGACAGATGACCAGCCCACCTCTGCGGTCATGGGCCACCACCTGACATGCTGTGTCCTTGCTAAGAGGCAAGATACAGGGCGGGATGGGTACCTGGTCTGACCCTGGAGGACAATACTCACATTTTCCTCTGGAAAGGAGAATGAGCTAGGCCACTACTGCACGTCAGCCGGCACAAAGTGTGAGAAGAAGAAGCCTGCAGGAAGGAAAAATGGCTGGATCAGGGTGGTGGAGGTGAATGGCTCTGTCCAGGCCAGTTTACTCCATCAAGACACCGTCACAAATTAAGGACCAGCCCATAAAACCAGGATACTGAATCTCTCCTATTATTCCTAAATAATGCAGCATTTATTCCTCTATGTCTGCAATGGCAGTGGAGCTCCTCCTGGCTCCAAGTCAGTCCTCAGCGTGTGCTGGGGGTGTATCTGCACCTAACCCAGCTTCTCCTCAGTACAGGGAGCCTCCAGTAAAGAGGCTGTGTAAAATTAAAAGCTCTTCTGTATCTGGAGTGAGCACATTTTATCAGATAGCAGCTTGTTCTGATGAAGTGGAGTACATTAATACCCGAGTCATCAGGGGCTCTGGCTTTTTTTATGTCAGCTTTCTAGGCGAGCTTTGTTATGTGCAGCGAGCGCTCCCTTTGAATCCGGCCACCGCCACCCCAACATCACAAAAGGAGGGATTCTAGTGGGATGCTTTCAGGGAAGTGTAATGGGAAACAGTCTGGTCCGAGCCACAACTCCAATCTCATCACCCATGGACTCAGACAGAGCTTTGCTTTTGAATTAGATGGTGACACGGGGAGTTACTGAAAAACACAATAGGAGATTCTCCTGTTTGGCAAGAAGGAATCACAGTGTAAAGACCAGGAGTGCCTGATGTGTACGGAATTCACCTACACCATCTACTTACACCACCCACAGGGATGAAGGTGCCTTATCAAGCCCTCCAGCTTTGCTGGATGTAAGTAGGACTTCTCCCTTTGCAGCCTGCAGGCTCTTTCTCTAATCCTGCTGCTCTTTGGGATACTTCTTCAGAAGTTCCTCTCTCTCTCATTTCTTTTTTTCTGTCTGTATCTTACCCCAAGTGTTCTCACCAGTCTGACCCACACTTTTGTTCAGCTGACAAACATTTACCCCTCTTTTATTGACATCTCTCTCTGTCTGCTGCTACCATTTAGGCTTGAGTACCCACCACCTTGACCTGACCATCTCTTCACCAGTATTTGAGGTTAGACCTCCTGACAACTGTAAAAAACACAGCCAGAAATCCATTCTTTTCCTTCCCAGATCTCACTGTTTCCAACCATCCTGGTATCCCAGGATTAGCAAAACTTCTTGGCCTTACTGGATTTTAGTCTATTTAGCACTGTCTGGCAGAGGGACAGACAGATGCCTGCAAGCAGGCAGACAGCATTCAACCCAAATGTTTTAAAATCTACATCTCCTTTTCACCTGAGCATGTGTGAGAGGAGGTGTTTGACTCTCAAAGGACTCCAGGAGCATGTGTCCACCGGAGCTGCCACTCCACAGCCATGCAGTAAATCTCTTTTTACAAAACAAGCAGGGTGTCAGGGGCTCCTGTCCTTTATTCCCACCTTTTTCCATGCTTAACTCTATTTGGAACAATTCTTCCTGGCCTCTCAGTCTGTCTTTACTCAGGCAAACTAAAAGCTCTTGTGCCTTCCAGGCACAGTTTTTCTTCTTATCTTATCTTGCTTCTGTCTTAAGCTCCTCACAGCTCCAGTGTGACCATTGGTATTTGATTTAGGCCAGGTTTATTCCCAGCAACCACTCTGTGTTACAGCAGATGGCAGCCTTTCCCCAGATTGCCAGTGGAAGCCTACCTGGATTTCAGACAATACCTGTCTGTTCTTGTCTCCTGGTGTCTGCTCGCCAGATCTGAGCACCTGGATTGAAGAAGCTGGAGATGGAAACAAGACCAAAGTCATCTCCTTGCGTTTGCAGGGCTTGGCACCTCAGCAGAGGCACCATCAGCTGTTGCACCACCTCTTTATGCGTCTGGGACAGTTTCCCTTCCAAATTACATCAGAGTTCAAGATCAAAGCGATTAAAAATCCACGCTCATTCATTTCTTCACCCTGGCAACACCCAACAGAGAACACAGCACACTTTGTGGGGAGTGTGTCAAAATCAGAGTGACATTTCTCAGTGCTCGATTTGCTAAGACGTCTGTGCCATGTTCAAAAGCACCTCTGTGCAAAGGCCTGCAGCAGCTGGCTGCACAAACTGGTGTGGGCGAGGCCTCACATTGCTTCATCTGCTGGTGACTCTTCAAAAGAGCCTCAGATACACTCAGTGGTTCACCCAGCCCTGAAAAGCGAGGGGAGAAAGGATCAGCACACTTCTCTCCTGCCTTTTTATTCCCTGCTCCGGGAGCTGCAACAGGAATGCTTCCTGGGACAGGGTGTTTTGAGGTGGCCACAGGCACGCCAAGCTCCTAATACCCTCTAGATCCTGTGGAAGCATTTCTTCTTACCACCCAGCAACTCCCTTGTCTGCGCTTTGGTTTCATACCTACCTGACTGGTATTAACCAGCCCCAGTGATCTGTTTCACAAGCTCAAGAGAGGTGCAAAGGTGTCTTCTTCTGGGAGGTCGCTCCTGATGCAAACACTGAAGAACACAGATTTATTCTATGTGGGCTCTGCCTTCAATTTCTCCTTTTTATCCTGCTTCTGTTCTCAAAAAATATGTTAATGGCACCCAGATGCTTGTTAACACATCTCATACTACCAACCAGAGACAGGAAATACAGGCCAGATGGGGAGAGAACAGCTTAAACAACGGTTGAGAGAGACAAGAGGAATCCAGAGTCAGCAGGGCCGAGTACAGTTTACTCTGGAGCCTTCACGAAACTAAACAAAAGTATGTCAGCGAGCAGCTTTCTAACCTCTGGGGGACAGCGGAGGTTCCACAGGGCTGGAGAACCTATTATCCATATCTATGGGGACAGCCAAATAGAGCATTAATTAATCTTAAAGACCCACGTGACCCTAAAGCAACTGCTTATGAAAACAAGACGTGTCGGAGCAGCCCCATGGCTCTCTGATAAGGCCTGGCAGCTGGGGAAGGGAAGTCACAGATGTGCAGCATCTTCACTTGAAGAACGTTGGCTCACGTGGCCACCAAAGGAAATGGTCTAGACAATGTTACTACGAGGTGAACAGGCGAGCGAGTTGTTTATGCTCAAGGTGTTAAGTTCATCACGTCCCTTGGTGTGTCCCCAACAGCCACCACCACGGGAACATTTGCTCCCAAAGTCTGACTGGAGAGGCAGGAGGCTGTGTCCTTGTGCATGTACCCCGAGGGATGGGAGACATGTGGAGAAAGAGTTAATTCCATGCAGGAAATCACCATCAGCAAGGAAATGACCCCAATTCCCTACATTATACTCAAGGTCTTGGCATCCACGATCATCTTTTCCTTACGAGACAGGCGCACTACCCACCTCCAGTGCAGCTTTAATGACAGAAACACTTAAAATACTCTTCCCCCAACCAAGCTCTGCTTACGTCTGGCCCTCAGCAGAGCTTTTTCATCCTTCTGAAAGATGCCCCCTTCTTTCCCAGCTCTGTAGAGAGATCTGGCTAGCTATGAATCTCCAGGCCATTATACTGCAGTTCTCCCATCTACCCAGCTGCATTCATTATTAATAGCTCATCATTAAATTTTCATAAATTGAGTACCAGAGGTTTAGGGCTTCCTGGGCACCTTTCCTCCCTTCTTTTCCTTCCAGATCCATTTGGGTGAGTTTGTTCTGCCTCATGCAGGGGAAGCTGTCAGTCAACAACAGACAAAAAGTTCTAATATTTCAATTTCCAAACTCTGCACCAGTGCATAGAATCCAAAATATTTTGCTTTGGGTTGCATTTTTCTTTAAGAACACAAAAAACCCCACCCCAACCTCAAAGAGCAGGTAAGTTCTTGGTCTAAAGTTGCTCTTCAGTTTATGTACAACAAAATGCAGACACACACGGGCTATAAATACATTTCTGCTGTGGTGAGGAACACCAAGCCCAGGCCTCCACACTACAAAACCCACTCTGCTGTGTAAATACAGTGTTGGGCAAAATGGTTGAAGGACTTGGGGTGTTTTTTCCTTCAGGACTGGCACCGGCTCGAGTGAAGCCCCTGTTACACAAGCACTTGCCCAGCTCCAGCCATGGAGCTGCCAAGGAGTGTGGTATGAGCACTGATTCATCCACACCTTCTGCTTCTCCTCCTCCTCTTCGAGAACAGGCAGAGTGAGATTCCCAGATGATGGAAGGGTGATGCTGGCAGGGATGCTGAGTAACACCGAGAACACCCGGAGCGATGGTGGAGCAGAGGTCCTGGCCTCGCCTGCCCTCCCTCTCAGGAAAGCTGCTCTGAACCCACTTTTAACACAAATTAGCAAAAAAGCATTGAGTGTCCATGCACCACCCTGTTGCCTGGCATTTCAAAGACCTTCTGATTGATTTAGCTCCCTCTTAGAAGCCAATCAAGCTAATTAAATGAAGTCAGGCTGTGGAAAAGGGTCAGCAGATGCAAGAGATGCCCATATCCTTCTGACCCATCTCAAACAACGTTTCTCCTCCAGCAATGGTGGCACCACAGGTTGATCCTGTGTTGCCCTGTAGTGGGGACATATCCATGGGTCCCACCACAGGATCAACCTGTGGTGGGACCCATGAATACGTCCCCACTACAGGGCGACACTCCATGGAAGGGCAATCTGGGCATGTGAGACTATGACCTCCCAATTTGAGCCTCCCAACACCTCTGAAGTCCCATTTTAGGTGGTTGCCCAAGCAAAATGGAAGTGGGCAAGTCTGCATCTCAGTCCTACAGAGACTTCTGAAAGCATCAGCCCCCGTGCTGACTGGAGGCACAGGCCAGAGAGAAAAAACAAGAGGCAAATTAAAAAGCCAGGTTGCCTCCGTGTTCCTCAGGGTGAGCAGAACAGATGATGGCATTGCTGGAAGCTGCGTTTGCTTTTAATTGTCCTCGTTCCACTGAATAACTAATTCCCTCCTCCTCCCACACGACAGAAAAAAAAAAGCATGTTTTTTTTGGAAAGGATGAGTTGACTCAATTCCTTCCCTACAGTGCATGACAGCAAGCTGCAGTTTTTAGCTCTGCATCCAGGCAAGTTTAGAATATCACTGCATGCATTTGTTTTGTTTCGAATCTTCTGGGATCAGCTAAAAATATTGTTCTGGAGAGAAGGGGATATGGAAACACCGAAGGCTTCGTGTTCATTCAGCTCCTAAAGTGCAGCCGAGCAGCACGGGTAGATCCCAGCTGTATTTAAGTTATTTTACAGGTATCAGAGATGTGGGGAGTGCTGAGCCTCGGCGAGATCTCAGCATCACCCAGGGAGAGGGGTGGATCTCCTCAGCCCAGAGCTGAAATGCCCATCTTTCACATGGCTGTTTCCTGGGAAAGCCATGGCTCTTCCCTTACCCTTTCCGGCTCACATTTCCAGCATTTTCCAGGAGAGACTGAAGGGAAGCCCTTTCTAGTCTGAGGAACAGGTGACCAGAAAACCCCCAAAACCCCATTTTGCAGGGCCCGAGTCCAGGAACATGGCCCAATGCATTAAAAATCCCATATTCCAATAGAAACACTTCTAAAGAACCATAACCATGGCCAACATGATGAGGAACTGTTGGATAAAGCAACTGCAGAGGAAAAGTGAATCTGATTGTCTTTTTTAAAGCAGAAGCAAACACAAGGATGAAGACAACGAGCTATAAATAAAGACAATGGGGTGATTTTAGGAGTTATTAGTAAAGAACACACATATGGAAGCTTCCCCCCCCTACTGAGTGGTTTAACTGCGTGCTGCACTTTCATCCACTGCTCAAGAATATGAATTATCCCCCCCTACCCACCCTCCCCATGCCACTCACACCTCTCGTGGCACGCTCACAGGAACCCTCTGGAGCACGTGCTGTGGAGGGGAAGCCTCTAATGAGCCTTTTCCACTAGGAAGAGGGAAAACAGACAACTCTGGTGCACAGTACAACTCCAAAGGACTCTGCCCCGCTGGTGTTTCTGAAAGGCACCACATCTCCATCAGCAATCACAGCACAGAGCTGTACGTGGGCAGGGCAGAGGAAGGAAGCCCGAGTCCATTAATAATTTACTCCTGCCTCAGAGCTGTTCAGTGACACTAAATCAGCAGAAGCATCCAAAATAAAAGCACCACGATAGTGCAGGTGTTGCCGTGCTACAGAGGAGCTGCCTCTGCCAGCAGGGAAGTGCCTCTCTCATTGATCTGTAAGGTCATTGTGCCCACGCAGAGGATGGGAGATGCCTCAACCCCCTGCACAGCAGTGCTGGGCCCCTGGTGGGGGTGGCAGGACCGGGTTAGCTTCACTGCTGCACAAGCACATCCTTGCCAGCAGAGCCAGCACCGGCCAGAAAATAGGGTGACATTGGTGCTGGTTCCCATTCCCTGGTCACTCATCTGCCCCCGAGCTCAGCCTCAGGGCATGCAGCCCCAACCTGAGCCCATGTGAAGGCCAACAGAACCACAGAATCCCAGAATCCTAGGGGTTGGAAGGGACCTGGAAAGCTCACCCAGTCCAACCCCCCTGCCAGAGCAGGGTCACCTAGAGTCCATCACACAGGAACGCATCCAGGCGGGGTTTGAATGTCTCCAGCCAAGGAGACTCCACAACCTCTCTGGGCAGCCTGGTCCAGTGCTCTGGCACTCTCACAGGAAAGAAGTTCTTCCTGAGATTCACATGGAACCTCCTGTGCTCCAGTTTGCATCCATTGCCCCTTGTCCTATCATTGGACGTCACTGAAAAAAGCTTGGCTCCATCGTCCTGCCCCTCACCCTTTACAGATTTGTAACCATGGATGAGGTCACCCCTCAGTCTCCTTTTCTCCAAGCTAAAGAGGCCCAGCTCCCTCAGCCTCTCCTCATAAGGGAGATGTTCCACTCCCAGCCCCCCAGGCTGCTCTCACAGGGGCAGCTCCTGTTTGAGGCAATAAAAGCACTTTTGTTTTCTGCTCTCCAAATGTGCCACCCCTTTGCTTGCAGGCAGGGGACAGGACCAGATCCAGAACCCTCAGCACCCAGCTGCTGGTGGTGCAGCAGCACCCACCAGGGTTCCCCCGGCTCCGTTACCATGGGATACCACAGCCAGGCAGCACCGTTGGACTCAGAGCTGTTCTCTGTGAGAAAACAGGGGCCTGAGCTCTTGCTGCTGTGCCTGGGAAGGGAGAGACCTGCTGCTGCCTGGGCAGAGGCCACACTTGCCAAAGAGCCCCTGACACAAGCCACAGGAGCCACCACGGCTCCCGCAGAGATGCTTTCCCAGATCCTTCCCACATCTCCTATAGCCATGGAAGCTCAGAAGCCACATTTCCAGGCTGATCACAGCCCTTATGTTAAAGCTGAGTGCTACAATTAAAAATAGATGAGCTCTGTCAGTGTTTCTACAGAAAAGGACACAGGGATTGCACGAGCCAAGACTGGGGCCAGGAGATTTGGTCCAAGCCCCCAGGAATCCCAATCCATGCGGAAAGGCAGCGTGCAGGTAGCTGCAGGCACCACGATAGCTTTGTACTGCCAGACTGGGAATTATTTTTGGAATGGGGCCTGGGAAGCACCTACTCAGAAAGGGACCAAGCATTACAGGACTCACAGCCCACCTTCAAATACAGGAGGGGCCACTGGGGTGACCTCCTTATGTTATGAAGCCTCCCAGCCTCCTGCAGGTGGGACAAGCCTGGCACAGATGGGGTCAGAAAACCTCATCCCCAGGCTGCACCACACACCTCTGAGCCATGGCACTGCTTGAACCCAGAGGCTGAGTCAGCCAAGGGAACAGATTGCTCCATCTGTGCCAGGCTACCCACCACCTTCCCTGGGAAAGCCCCCAGGAACACCCTCCTGCCCTGCTGGAAGATAACACACCCAGCTGCCCCTCTTCTGCTTCGGGGGGAGGAAGGAAATAAATAGAAATGCTTTATTAGCCAGCTGCTGTGCCAAGCTGCCACCTAGTACCAGTGCTGGAGCCCTGCTCATCCCTACAGCTAAAAGCAAACTGGCTCATTGCATCACCTGCATTGCACAGCACACAGAACCACGCGGAACAGAGCAGCCAGGCACAGCCCAGGAGCCAGCTCTGGATTTCCAGAGGCACTGCTGGAGGTCTGCACAGAATGTTAAGGCTAGGAGAGGGCCCACACCCACCTCTTTTCACACACAGTCACTCACCAGTTCCGCATCGATGTCCCAGGGACCAGTCCTGTCCCCTCTGCTGGGTGCATCATCCATGCCTCCTCCCCTTCGAGCCACCCTCTGAAGGCAGGTGAAGGCCACAGATCTCACTGGGGGCTGCTTTTTGCAGGTACAAGGGCCTGACTGAGGCTGCACACAGGTGGAGCTGTGATCCCCTCAAAGCACACTGCAACCTCTCGCCCTGCTCCCAGGTTTGCTTGGGAGCAAAGGCCTGGGGTGTCCAAGTGCTCCAGTCAGCTGGCTGAGTCAAAGGGGCAATTCTACTCCTAAGCTGATGTTCATTCTACAGTTTGCAGAGTACGAGACCTCCTATTTAAGTTTATTGAAGAACAGAAGCCCAGGGGAGCTCAGACAGGGAGCTGCAGTCAGGGCTGGGCTTTGCTGGCTTGCATGGTGTGTGAAACTGCTCCTCGGCTGCTGCTATCCTGCCTTTGACAGGGGGATTTCCACCTCTGGCATCTGAATGCCCATGTTCTGCCCTTTTGGAAATGGGATTAAGGAGCCCAGCTTGGGTCAAGGAATGTGCACAGCAGGCAGAGGACATGGGGTGGACTGCAGGGTTATCGCAGTGTAACGCTGCCCAGCGAAGCAGCCAGTTCTAAGCCTGCACCTCCTCCTGTGGCAGGGGTGGAGAAGCATAACGAAAGCTTGATGGATCATCTTAATGGGGGAGAAGTTTAACAACAGCTACGTGTTGGGCATGAACCTCTCCTTCCCCTCTGCAGGCTCCACAGCAGCATCCAGCCATGCCCCCAAGCCGGGGCAAACGCTCCGCTCCCCGCTTCTCTGCACCAGCCAGCTCTCAGCTCCTCTTCAGCCACTCATGCTGCTCTGCAGCATCCACCACATCCTTTCCTGGTTCTTCATATCCTCACAGCCAACAAGATCAGGACCAAAGATGTGTCTGGTTTTGTGGAAGGTGGAATCAAGAGCTCCCTGCACTTTTAGAAGAGCCCAGCCATTTAGTCAGTTTTTGTTTATTCTTTTATCTGTAATTTACTCATGGAAGAGCTCCTTTAACCATGTCTTCTGCACGACACTCTTGCCTCTGTTCATGTAGGGTTAACCATCAGACACATTCAAAGGTCACATCTGAGAGAAGCCATCCAAATCCACGACCACAATAACCTGTGAACTCTTCACAGCTGCTTCTTCGTTGTGATCCTAACCCCCACGTGCAGGACAGGCACCTGACGTGACAATGGGGGGTCACCTCCAGCCACCTCTCTCCAAAACAAAGCACCAGACAACCCCAGAATTGCTATTTTTGAAAAGTGTTTACTCACGTAGTTTGAATAAATTAATTTGCAAATAAAAATTAAACTACAGTATAATATAGTTTGAATAAAATGATTAGAACAACTACAATACAGGGGGGGTTCTCGCTGCATAAGTTTCATTACTTAATGCATATAATCTGGAAAAATGGCAAAATCAGTCATATTTCTATGAAGAGGGAGTAACAGCAGTTACTTGTACATGACAGCTAACCAAACTTATAATACAGGTTTCCTGACACATGCATTTCCTGAGTGAACCAAACAATATATATAATTTCTTTTTTAAAAATGGAGAAACGATTGACAGCCAAAGGAAATAATTCATGAACTCTAAGCAGTTCTTTAAACCAAGGGAGTTTTAGAACGGCTTCAAAAGAAAAATGAAAGCTGTGCTATAAACTACAGAAGTTTGCTACTGTCAATTATACAGTACGTGTTTTGATTTAAAAAAAAAAACAAAACAAAAAAATATGAAGCTGGCCCAAAAAAAGCTCAACTCAAGCTTAAAAAGGTCAGGTTGGGTATCTGCCATGAAGCACGGGGGTTAGCAGCAGAGCTGGATGTAGTGCACTGGCCTTTTCTGGGGGTGTGGAGGGCAGAGCAGGGTGCAGACCCTGTGTGATCACCCACAGCCCAGCCCCAGCTCCCCTGGGCAGGTCGGCACCACGGCACCCTGCACGATGCCGGCGCGTGTTCCTGGGTGCCGGGTGGGCATCAGCCCATCTCCAGGCTAGATGAGGACTTGCACCTCGCAGCAGGGTAAAGGCAAGCAGGTGAAGCCCACAGCTCCCACACACTGGTGTGTGCTGGGCCAGGAGAAGGGCAGAACATCACCCCAAAGGGTGTCACAAGCTGGGACCATGGGCGCATCCACCCAGCAAGAATGAAACAAGCCTCATCCTTCAGGTACATCAATGTTTATCCTTGGAAAAACCCTCGCAAATGTCAGTAATGCTAAATAAAGAGAAGTGTTAGCATGAAGGGAGAAAAAAAATCCTTAATCTAGACTA
The DNA here is from genome assembly GCA_013398125.1 of Aegotheles bennettii. Lineage (NCBI taxonomy): Eukaryota > Metazoa > Chordata > Aves > Caprimulgiformes > Aegothelidae > Aegotheles > Aegotheles bennettii. The sequence continues at coordinate 125,015 of VZRW01011368.1, read as the reverse complement.
AGTTGCATATTCAAAGAGTCTGGTAAATACTCGCCTGGTCACCAGATCTGCAGCACAGTCCTACCAAAACCAAGTCCTCCCTAGCTACCTCCCGACACGGCTAAAGCACACCTTTCTGCCACCATCATTTGCATTAGCTTTGTTTAAAAAGCATTTTAACTACTCTAAGAACTCAGTATTTTAGATTAAAAAAGATTTTTCTACCGTTTCCATCTCACGTCCTTCTCCATCCAGAGCTACCCTACACATCCGACCGCTGGATGTAACTACGACCACGCTACTCTCTACACATCCTAGGTATTTTCAATAATAAAGATAAATAGAAAAGAGTTAATATACACGTTATATTTTACAATGTTTGCATCCAAGCTGTAAACTAATGTTCTTTGAACTATTTACCCTCCATATACAAAAAGAAACGACTGTTCAAACACTGAGCGTGTGATTCAAACCCATTCAAGGGAAGGCATCGGAGTTCACTCTACAACACTTCCTTCACCTCTTCAGAAGTAGTTAGTAACTAAAAAAAAAAGCAGGAGTTCTTCTCCTTCTCCCCCCACTTCTTCCATTTCCAGACTTTTCTCAAGAGAGAGGGATCCAACAAAAAAACCCCAAGAATTCTTCATCTTAATGCAAACCAGCAAAGCCCAAAGGATAGGAAAAAGGGTTGGTTTAAAAATGAGACTCGCTTAGCTTATGGGGTCACCGCAGTCCTCGCCACCACGGGCGCTAGTCCAGAGGTCCTTGGAAGATGAGTCTGATGTAGCCCTGCTCACCAGCCAGCTGATGGGCGCAGAAGGGACAGGCCGCGTGGAAAGTGTGAGTACCATGAGGGAGAGGGATTTGGGACCAATATGCAGTCGTCTTTTCCGAGCACACGTGTCCACAGGGGCTGAAGGCATGGGTTGGTGGCCCCGCGTCCACGTAGAAGCCGGCCTCGCAGCCCAGCCACAGCGGCACGTAGGGCCCGACCGAGCGGCACATGGGGCACTCGCGATCCTTGCCGTCCCTCTCCTCCTTGTTCCCCCAGTTGTGGTAGCCGTGCACGTGGCCACAGTTCAGATACACCCACGGCTGCTTCTCGTCTACAACATCTTTCCTCTTCATGCTGGGGAAGGCCAAGGTGTTGAAGCCCACGGGACACTGGGGCCTGGCCGCGTTGATCTCCTGCCTCAGTGCCTCCAGGTGTTTGACCGTCGGGGTGCGCGCGAGCCCCTCCGCCGTGCGCCACAGCAGCGTCGCCCCGCACAGGTCGATCAGAGAGCCATCCTGGAGCTGGTTCGTCTCGTTCTCCACCTTGGGATGGACGAAGGGAAAGAGAGGTGCCACCTAAGTGTACTTGAAGAGCAACACAATCATCGAATCCCAGACTCGTTTGGGTTGGATGGGACCTCAAAGCTCAGCCAGTGCCACCCCCTGCCATGGGCAGGGACACCTCCCACCACACCACGTTGCTCCAAGCCCCATCCAACCTGGCCTTCAACACTGCCAGGGAAGGGCAGCCATAGCTTCTCTGGGCACCCTGGGCCAGGCTCTCACCACCCTCACAGCAAAGAATTTCCTCCTCAGATCCAATCTCGATCTCCCCATAATGCACTTCCATAAGACAAAACTGCCTAGAAGATCCAAAGTTTCAAGCAGCTCCTGTCTGTCCTATACCAGAAATCTGTAGAGAGCCCACTGTCAGTTTCTCCCTCCCCTTTATTTTTAAAAACCTTCTTGACAAGTCTTGTTTAGTCCTCCATCCCATTTTAGACTGCTTTCTTCAAACACACCTTCATACGTGGGTTTCCTCTCCTCCTGGAAAAGTCTGCTGTCAGCATCACTGAAATAAGTGCTCAGGTAGGATTTCTTTTTGCTAAGAGATCCCAGTAGTACCAAAACCAATGGAAGTGTCACCAAGGCTTAGGAATCCAGAGGGAAACTCAGAATGCCAAGGTGGGAATGGACATCCAGGTATGTGCCAATAAAACTAGAATTATTCTTTATTATTTTATAAAGACAGAAAAGTGGGAAAACCTTAAAAGCATGAACTCTAGGGGGAGAATCAGGAGAGCACAGATTGACAACTCAATTTAGGAGAGCAGTCTGGATCTGCAATCATGTACTGGTTTGCAGATAAACTTTCAGTTATTCAGGCTGAGCAAGACACCTTGTATGAACACAGACACATGAGAGGTCACTGTAGCTAATGACAGAGGTGACAGAGGTGACATCTACACTGACGAGGCCGATTCCAGCCTCTGTTTATGCCCAAGCTGTGCCACTCCTGGCTGTGCCAACTCCTGGATGTGCCCATTTTTAAGGGGCTGTATAAAACATTGGTCACTACTCTTACCATTTTCCCCCTCTGCTGAGCAGATCTGGTTTCACGGAGGCTGAACACGTTCCCACACACAGATATCTCCCTCCACACTCCTGGCTTGGAGTCCTCTGTGAATCCGTTCCGAGGATGCATAACAAGCACTCCATTGGTGGTCAGTCCATCCATTTGCCCATCTGATGTCTTCCACTTGGCAGCTTTCTCCTAAGAGGAATTAAAACTGCATCAATGAAAGCTTTCAATTTGGCTCAAGTGGAGCTACGAGTTAGTTTAAAAATAAGCCTGCATTGAGCTCAGAGGAAACAAGGGAGTTCCCTTACCCCAAGAAAGATGTTTTTTGAGGAGTCAAACCCTGCAGCATATATTCTTGCTGTGAAAGGAGGGTTACGTTCGCAGATGATCCTGCAGGCAAACCTGGAGATAGTGCTCTGCACAGACTGAGTATCTGAATTACTCTGACTCCCAGGGACTGTGTCTGTCACGACGAAGTCTATGGGACTCTCCGTTGACCGACCAATCTGGAAAGAAACCCCCAAACCAGACATGTTTAGAAGTTTGCCTCTGGGTCTAGGAATATTCAAATTCAAAACATTTGGAAGCCATCAAGGAAAGATCGTGACGTTCCAGCTTGAAACGTTCCTCTCCACCAATCTAAATTTAGGTCTCCAGAGCCTAATCTGAATTGTTGAGTTATTCCACCTCCGTGTGATCGCAGTTATTCTGAAGGCTGAGCACAGCCAACTGAAGGAAGGGGAAATAAAATGATGTGATTAAGTCAATTCTGAGATGATTTCCCATTGAAGGCCTTCTCATCAGAGAGGTCACAGTCAGGGCAGCTGGACCACCTGCAGCAGTGCCAAGCCAGCAGTCAGACAGAAGAAAAGTGACATTCTGTCACTCTGCACAGCCAGAGTACTCTGAACAAGGCCAGACCAGGTGGAGGGGTAGATGCAGGACAGTTGGATGATGTGAGCTGACTCCAGCTCCAGCGGGGCACCGGGACACGGCAAATCTGCCAGGAAAGCCCAGGTACAAGATGCTGGTGGTGAGGAGGGGTTACATCAACGTGCCCAAAACACAACATCTGACTACATCCAGGTTTCTGCTATAGCTGTGCCACCTTCTCTGGTTGCTGGGAAGCCCGAGTTTTGCAGTGCCACACAACTCTACTGGGTCTGACAGAACTGCAGGGGTTTTGCTGCTTCTCCAGCCAGCTCATCTTGTCCTTTTCCTTATAAAGCACAAGGAGGAGTTATATTCCTCTCCCAAACATCCACATAGCCAGGGTTTAAAGCCCACTTACACACTGCTACCTTTCACTCAGTTCCAGCCTGTTATAAAACATCTGGTTCTATTAAGAGTGATTAACTGCTGGGCAGGAGACCCAGAAGCCTGAGCTGCGTTTGGGTGAAGGCTGTGGATGGAGAGCTCACAAGAGGCTGAAACTGCTTTGTCAGAAGGTTATTTTTCTATTTCTTCTTAGGCAGGAGAACCATCAGCACCCAGGGATTGCTGCCGGCAATGTTAGAGGAGCACACATGCCACAGCGTGCCCGAGGAGAGAACACTTACACAAACAACAGCTTACGCTGCAGTCAGCTCATTACAGCCCTGTTGCTACCTTGTGTAGGTATTTACAAGTTGCACAGCAGCTTTCTCCACCACTTACCAACCTCCTCAGGTCCTGCAGTGGCGTCACAGCTGAATGCTGTGACAGCAAAACTCCTCACCATAAATCAGCAACAACAAAAAAAGTCAAGGCACGAGCAGCCCAGGAGTCGGGAGGAACAAAGCAGACAAAAAACCAAAGCAGAACCCTTCCTTTTGAGAAAAACAGGAAACAATTGTAAGATATGAGTGCACACCACAGCTGCAAGTGTGCTTGTGGTTCCTCATCATGCACACAGGAACTGCAGCAAAGGTGCTCTGAGCTGCCAGCACTTGTCCACACATCTCTTATTGCTTTGGACTGATTACTCAGTTTGTTTAAAGGAGTTTGGGCTATTTTTCACATCAGTTGTGTCAAAAGCTTTCCTGTGTTTTCACATTGTATTTCTTCTACTCTGTCTCCCTCTGGCTGATCCTAAATCCCTTGATAATGCTAGAAGCAAAGTTCCAAGTGCTTGGAGAGGACTGTGCACTCATTTTGCAAGGAGGGACTGGGAGACCGGTTACGTGACTTGCAGACCAGCAATCAAAGGCAAAACCATAATGCTCTGCATTAGTCACCAAAAACACAACTTTCACCTCTGCCCAAGCCTAAGAGAGATGCACAGACACACCACCTTGCTCCTGGGATGGCCTGGGGAGCAAACAGCATCAAACACCTCTGAAGAGTGAAGTGCAGAAAGTGACACAGGCAAACTTTTGAGTCTGGTGAGAGGCTGGCTTGTTACAAACCACTAAAAGCAGGAATACACACACACATATCTGTATCATATTTTACTTCACATACCTGGAACATGTCTGTGTTGCTGTCATGTGTATATTCCACTACTACAGTCTGGGCCCGAGACAAAGTGTAAGATATGCTGTGTTGGTCCTTGTTACTTATTGCCTATGGAAAAAAAATGCCAAATATTATTATTAAACCAGTGCACAATAACTCTGCTGAATACAGCAGCAAAGCAGACAATGTGTATGCAACCAGGCTCTTGTTCTGCTCAATTAATGCACCGAGGCAGATGGTTGTTAGTGACACACCTGTAGTCAAACTTCACAAAAACCAGTCCTGGCCATTAAAAGAGCTGCAGGATTGATTCAGCAACAGACCAAACTGGTCTCTTCACCACACGCTGCAACTGAACACGTAACCACGGCACATTATTAGTCATGCTCTGTGCTAAAACAATGCTGGCCTTGACACAAAACAACAAAACAACTGAGTGCAAAGGCTCAAACTGAAGGTAACACCTCCAGGGCCTCGTCAGCCTGAACTTCAACAGCAAAGTGATGACAAAAACTTAGGGACTTCACTCTAAAACCAGGATCCGAGTTCATACTAAAAATCAGTGATGATTAATAAGACAAAAACCATAATGAGTAGTGGTGGTAAACGGGGTGAAATGGAGAAACCAAGCACAGGTTGCAGAAGCTGTAGGAAAGCAGTCTAGGTTTTAGTTTGTTAGTCTGGATCTTCATTCTCCAACTACCTCCTAGGAACTGAACACTCTCCTAAAAGCACTTCTCAACAGCACTCACTTGAAGACCATTAAGAATTAGCAGAAATAAGTGTTCTTTTCACAGGTTTCCTGTGGATGTAACCCTATTGCAATAACCTTGGTAAGCTTCTCATTTCAGAATACTTTATGCCATTCACTGAACTTAGGAACCAATACTCTTAAGTGTCAAAGCATTTAGGGAATCAAACACTGAACACTGCTGTATTTGTTCAAGGGCCTGATCTCGACACTGGAGATCTCCAAACAACCCCTAAGCATTCTCAAATTCAACTGGCTTTAGCAGAAATGCTCCATTTCTTGTTGAACATGATTGCACATACACCTGAATCACCACAATACAGAAGCATTTCAGGGTAATACTCCAGCTATAGTATTAGTTTTGACATGAGATACAATTCAGCTTCAGTGCCCGAGCCCTTCGTTTGCTGCATCTTAACAGGAACTCCCAACTTGATCACAAGCAGCATAAAATACACCCTGCAAAACCCACCTGTCCTTGTCCTGGGGGACTCCTAACCGTTGGGCCAAGTAGCAAGTGCACACAGAGCTTTGGCAAAGGGGCATTTAAAAGTCAGCTTCATGTGAAGCAAAGTGAGGCCTGAAGCATGAATGAGCACGAAAACAGGAAGGCTGGAACAGATGTGAGCGAGTTTGGAGGGAAAACCAAACACAAAGTGTTTTACACAACTAACCTGTGCCCTGAACATTCATGTTTCAGAAATAAACATTTGTCTTTCTGGACACAGCCAGGACTGGGCACCAGATTTATTCTGCTGAACTGACACGTACCAGAAAGCCTTGGATAAACATGAACCACTCCTTTCGCAGCCAGAACTTCGCACTTTTTACACCATTTCATCTCAGCATAACAGCACCGACTTCCCTGAACTCTAAATTTAGACAGCACCAGGAGCACTCAGACTTTAGACAAATCGAGCTTACCTTTGCTGCTTGAGGGGTGCAGGCAATGTGCACAGTGCTAGGTTTCACCCCATTTGCCTTGGGCCTTTTAAATAGAGCAAACCGACTTTTTCTTCTTCCTCTATCTCCATTTGGGAGAGACCCATTGTACCTATCAAAAAAGCACAGAAAAAGAACAAAGTCCATCATCTTCCTGTACTACTTGGCTTCTCATGAGATACAGACCCATGCAAACTTTCATTCTAAGCACAAAGTCTTCTTAATTAGTACAGCATTAATAATTACAGATTTCCAATTAATCACATCTATTTAAATCTGAGAATTGATAAATACAGTGTTGAAACACCCCCACCAAATAAGAGTACATACACCCAGAGACTGCAGGGCAATGAATGCTGTTCAGATTAATCTCAAAGCTGCTATGGACAAGCAAGAGAGATTTGAGACCCAAACACGAAAACAAGTAAGTTTATCTGCCTACCTGTTGCTTTATCCCTACATTGTGTGTTCACGCTGTGAATGGAAGATTCTAAATACTCCCCAGCCCAGGAGGAGAGCCAATACTCTAGGGAATTTTGGTTGAAATGAAAACCCATAATAGATACACTCTGAGCCTCCAATTTAATCCATTAATAAACCCTCAGACCCTCACTTTGAATACATCAAAACAAACAGGCCAGCCAGCAAACTCGCTTTGCTAAAGTCTTGTTTGCACTTGGATACTATAAAGTGAGTGACCGCGTTCTTATGAAACTCCTCTCATTTTACTCGGAGTCATAGGGAACCTCTCCTTCCACACTACCACATTAGCCACCTGTCCAGGTACAACCTGGAAGCAATTTGGGAAGCCTTCACAAATTGGTGGCCTTTGTCAGGGAACACTTACCTGGGAAGAACACAACAGCCATAAATAAACTCTGATCTAACTCAACCCCTTAGAGCCCCACCTCCCTGCTCACACTGCTGCAAAAAAGTCCGTGTGCTGCAGCACAGTTTGCCAAAATATCACATTATGTGCAAGGCCTGGCTGCCACTGAAAAAGGCAGCTCCTGAAAAAGGCAGCTCTCCCTTCACTCCCTCCCTCCTTCCCACGAGATCAACTCCCAAGGAGAAGCTGATCCACTCACCGTTCAGCTGCACGCCCACTAGATACGCTGCAAAGGAGGAGTTCAGGGAGAGGCTGTGGGATCATCTCTCACAGCAACCTGCGTTTTATCTGCTTTAAGCGCACCCTAAAATCCTCCCTTCCGACCCAGCCACAAACACTTACCCCAACACAATCAATTCACCATATTTTACTGGTGCTTTTGATGGATGATTTTCTTGATCAGGAGAAAACATGAGCTTAGCTAATGACTTCTCAAACTTCAGGTCTCTGATCAAGAGTTGTGGCACGCTTTTTTCATTATTTCCTGTAAAAACAAAGATAACATTCAGTGGAAATGACTCAAACCCATCAGTTACAACAACCCCCCACACCTATGTGACACAGTAGGTACGATATTTAGTGTTTTCCGTATTTTGGTTTTGCCTGAAATAGTTTTAAAGACAGACACGTGAAACCACATCAGTTAAGAGGAACCACCAGTTCACAGAAACACACGTGCACGTAGAAATTTCCGCTATGGCCTTGATAGAACATTCACAGCTTTTTCCTTCACGCCTGTTTTTAGAAGAAATGGCTTAGAGCTTCATTTTCATGTTTGATTCAACCACCAAGAAGTAGAGCCAGACAGGGATTGAAAGCAAACAAAAACCACCACAACAACACCAGTCCATTAGCTGGAGAAGAAGTTTTCATGGAAAAACACCAGGCTTGCTGTGACTTCTGTTCACCCGAGTGAACAATTTAATGGAAAACTAAAAAAAATTAAATTAAAATATACATCTTCCAGTCAGAGTCAGCTTCTGAGTCCCATCAAAAATAACTGCATGTGATCAGTTAAAGGAGACACTAAAGAACGACTTGGATGGGTAAGGAGTGCCCTCCTCCTAGGGAGGCAACAACAAAGATCATGAAGAGAACCAACAGGTCCAAGAGATGGAGTTCAGCAATGCAAGACGTCAACTAGAACATCTTAATACACAGAAAAGTGTCCCACATCTAACACTCAGCTCCCCCTTCATACATTTTTGTTTCACATTTGAAGAAATCCAGCCAAGTTTATTTTGGAACCAGCACATCTGACGGAACAACCACCACCTCTGAGCTGATGCAGGGAGGGTCCAGGACTCAGCCATCCAGAGCTTCACACTGGTTCCTCTGGAGCCAGGAGGAGGCCCATGGAAGGCAACTATTCTCCAGGAAGACCAAGCAACCCATGCTCCCGAGTAGAGGAAGAGGGGACCCAGAGATGCCATGGGTTGTGGTTGGTTTTGAACTCCATGTTCGTCACCAGCCACCCTCAACCATTCAGCTGCTCTTCTGATCATGAGACTCAAACACAACCGGTCTTTGGTGGCTTCTACACAGTCTTCAGATCTTTTCTGCACTGAGGCACCTTGGGAACAAGGTCACTATTTAGTAGCCCAAGTACAGCTTCTGGAATTGCAGCAAGAGCAGCAGTACCTTAATGGTTAAAAGGGAGAACATAAATTCAATGAGCCCAGGCAGAGATTCATTAAACGCTCGGCTGTGAGCTAAAAATACTAGAATAAAAGTCTCTTTGTAATAAATTACCATCATTTTCTAAACACAGAGCCAGCATTATAGGCTGCTAGCAACTGTAGCTAGTGCCAGACTAGCCCTTTTCTAAAATACTGCATAAAAAACCCACTTTCTCAGTAGAAAAAGAAGTCCTCTGTCAATGAGTACATTAAAATCAAAATATGCTGATTCAGATGCAAAAAAATGAATTTTTTCCTTATTTTTATAATATTATCTTCTTTACTTTATGTTCTACATCTATATATTCTAAGGTTTGGAATTTTCTTGGCTTTTAGAAATAAAAGCTTTTAGAAAGAAAAAGACAGCTTGTCTACCAATGGGTTTATTTTTATACAATTTGCTATTTGTAGTTCTCCATTTACTACCCTTGCAATTCTCATCTCCAGCTTCCCCCACAGCAGTTCTCTGTTAAATTAGGGGCATATGGACAAAATATAACCCAGCCCTCCTGAGAGGTATGCAGGGACAGGACAAGAGGAAACAAAATCTGTACGAGAATCCCAACTAGCTATCAGGGGAAAACAATGCAGAGAGGCTGTGGGGTCTCCATCCTTGCAGATGCTCAAACCTCAGCTGCACGTGGTCCCGAACAGCCTGACCTAAGGCAGTCCAGTCTGACTTTGAGCAGAGGGGCTGGACAAGACAATCTCCCAACCTACGTTATTCTAGCAACACAATTAATCTGAGGAAGGCCAGCCTGATTTTATCAAGCAACTTTCGATCAGTCAGACATAAATGACGAGCAACTCCTTTATCAATGCAACAGCATTTTATCCTTGTCCTCCCGAGGATATTACATATTACTGTCCATAGCTTTACTTGGGTTTAAAAGCCCAAACTGCTCTTCAGACAGAGAATGCACATTGAATAGTGCAGTTACCTGACAAAACCCAAGTAGGACCTGAGTTTGCCAACATCCCTCCACACATTTAAGCTCTTCAGCACTCCCATTTCCACCAGGCAATCGTGCACCTGCAAGATCAGAAATCAAACTCTTCCAAAGGCACACACGGTAATTCAGTGCTGCATATTCCCTTCTGTAGTTACATCTCATCCCTTCAAAGGCAAAATCTTTACTTCCAGGTTTAAAGGACCAGAATATCAAAGTAAAGTCTCTGTGAGACACAAAAGATTCGTGCAGCATCTCAAGATGCAGGTATTTGTCTCTCAAGATGCAGATATTTGTCCCTCAGATGCAGATATTTGCAAGCATGGAAGAAGGAAGAAGCAATAAATAACAAGAAAAGTAAAAATACCCAAAGCAATTCCCAGCAGAGTGCTGCCTTGTTTGATGAGGAGTCCCCATCCAGCCCAGGTTTCACAACCACAATCAGTGGTGTTGCTGCTGATCTACACTGGTGTGAGCAACAAGGAACCAGCTCCTTGCATCACTGAGGCTGAGACACAGATTGAGAAATCACTTTCTTTTACATGATGGTTAAATCTCCACTGAAAAGTTCTTCTCCTTCAACTGCTTTTCCCAGAAACCTTTCTGGAAGCTTTTATGAAGATGATTTTTACCAACGCAGTCACCTGGGTAGAAGAGCACACAGAGCACGTGTTTATCAGCCACAGCTCTCACACTTCTCCCAGTTTAAACCAGCAGCTCACCTCTCCTCCCCTCCACACACGTACCAGGAACTCTCAGGGCAGCAAGTTTTATATTTATATTTCTATTCCACTTTCCAGATTAGCAGTGTTCTGCCTACAGCACGGGGAAGGTGCAGTGTTACACTCCCACTGCACTGCCACTCCAGGCGCCACACTTCACCTCTCCAAGGAAGGATCATTCATTTTCTCCTGTCTACAAAAGGGAGTTTTTCAGCACCAAAAAAAAGAGAATAAGCTTCGGGCATATGGAAAAAGTCACTCCTGCCTTTTGCTTTTGTATGGCTTGTGCTTTCCTCAGTCTCTCCTGCCAGTCTTCTCTTTTCTAACCCCTGAACTAGCTTAGCCATCCACCACACACAGTGTCTCACAATAGGGAAGCGTTGAGGAATCAGTCAACAAGGCCAAGTTCTGAAATGAGCAGTCTGTCCTGCACAGGACACCAAGCACGAAACAACTCGAACAGCTACCTGCTGCTGTGCCTTGGGAACAGCTGGGAGATCTCAGTTTGCATTCTCCTCATCAGAAGGAAAGCATCTTACAGCAGGCATGTGCCACCAGTGGGTTGGTCGTACTGGGAAGGAGTTACATGGAGTCCCAGCACAGGAGAAAAGCTGGTGGCCTGCAGGCACTTTCAAAGAGGCATTGACCTGACACACAAGAGCAAACTTACTGCTCTGCACTGAGGCTACAGCTAACTTCTTCCACTCTGAGAAACTGCAGTTTGAGCCAGGTTGGCATCCCCTGTTCCACTCCAGGTTCAGTTCAAGCCTGAGCAGCCCTCAGCAGTTTCAGCACAGTTTGGAGCAGTGTTGCGAGGACAAGCATCCCTGTTCCATGAGCCAGGCAAGCGTTTCAGAACAAGACTCCCATTATAGCACCTATATGAAAATCTGGACGTTGTGACAGTGCTCAAAAATAGCATTCCTGTTCAGAGATGGAAAAAGCCACCTGAGCACAAGGGCCTGACTTCAATCAGACCTCTGCAAACTCCAATCCTGTTACTTTGAACTGCCATCGGTGGGGTGAGAGCATGCCTGGGTGTATTAAACCTGGGAGATTTATGTAACCACTAATGATCCACTCCAACAGACCGACCGAAATCAATCCTGAAAATATCCCCTTGGAACACAAAAGAAGAATAAAAAAATCCAGCATTTTTTCCAGTAAGTAACAGCTGATCCTCCCCAGAGGAAGCTGCGATAACCTCCTACAGGTTACAAATGATGCAATTCAGACTGCGTGTGGGAAGCTGAAAACATTTGTCTTTTAGCACAAGGTGTCTATTTTAAAGCCATCACTGCAATTTGATCTATAACCTTAATTAGCTGAGAGAAAGCTCCTCACCAATCAAACTGGTAAGCGTGGTTTACACCCCCTTACCACCCGTGTCCTCCACGTCAGCCATGGGATGCACCAGTGATGAAGCACACAACCTCACACGAGGCCAAGCTCCTCCACCAGCCACCCCTGCGGCACCAGGGCCAAGTGCTACAGGTTGTGCCTGGTCCATCAGCCGAGCTACCTGTGGGAGTCATTCACACAAGAGCCTGAACATTAATTTGCAGCTTTCTACACGAGCTTTTGGTTGTCCTCACACTCCAGCTGTTACTACAAGCTCTGCATGTTTAGTTACAAAGGGATGGCTTTGATTTCAGGTCACCAATGAAGATTATTTATTCGAGCTGTAACGTATGAAGCCATAAAACAATGCAATAATGGACAGGACAATGCTGGATGTTTATGAGCCACAACACTACTACCTATTTGTACCCTACCTGTACTCAAGATAGAAGCAGGAAAGTAAAAAGCTCTGTGGAATACTAGTGCAGTGTGGCAAAAGTACAGTTTGATACAGAGAACTTTGCAGTCAGGATCCCTCAGCATTTATGTATCCTCTTCACTGCCTTCAGCCAAATTCCACAGCATTACTGATAAGCAGCCCCAACTTCCATTGCAGGTCGGTGACAACACAACTTCCATGCACAGATTAAGGGTTTACACCAAAACAGAGGCATTTTATTTTTAAAAGGGCCGTTAGGCAAATAGACAAAGCTTTTTATGCCTTGATAACCAAGCCTGGGGAGAGGTACTGCCTGATGCACCTGAACTAGAACCCTGTGCCTGCAGAAAACCACAATGACTTCTCGTTCTACAGATCTGAACATGACCACTTTGCTATTTATGAGCCTCTGACTTCCTGATGAGGCAGTTTATGTACCAAAGCACCAGCTAAATAGGTGTTTGTGCCACACTGAAGCCCTGTCACACAGCACACTGGATCACCTTGCAAAAACAGGAGTTACAATGACATTTAAATCCTTTTTTTTTTGTTTGTTTAGACAACACAAATATTTAACAGCTCTACAAGAAATTCCCCTTAGTGTGATTTTCTCAGATAATGCTGACAGTTTCAGGGCATCTTGCTCTGCATCCTACAAATGAGAAGCTACTGATGCTTCTCCAGAACAAGCAGCATTTATTGTACCACACACCTTGACCATCTCTCCCTGCTCGAGGTGGAAGGAGCCCGCAGACACGCTGCCTGTTTTCAGATTCCCTTTCCACCACATCACTGAACTCTTTCAGCTCCTCACTGAAAAGCACTGCATCCGAGGAGCCTGAAACAATGCAACACCAGAAGGGGAAAGGGACAGCATGCAGAGCACTCACCGGTACCTTGGTGTCCTTTCGGCACTCCTGCACGGTAGAGAAGAAAAAAAGCCACCCCTTCAATCTTGCTTAAAACCAGCTGAAATCCACCAAGCCCTCGAGCAGCAGCCAGACTGAGTGCCTCTGCTCTGGGTGCCTCCACTTAAGCCGTGGGCAGTGCCTTCCGACGGGAGAGGGGCTGGGAGAGGGGCTGGCTCTGCCGGGTAAGCCCCACCGCCCCACGCTCCATTGGCTGCAGTCACCACGGCGTCCTGAGGACGCCCCTCCATCGACTCATCCATCCCCGGCCCCAAAAAGGGAAGGAGGAAGTGGAGGGTGTGCTGAGAACGATCCTGCACAGCCCAATTCCCCAGCAGCTCCGTGGATGAGGTTCTGGGAGAAACGCTCGTGTTTCCTTCCCTGCTCCTCTTACATAACCATACCCGTGCACGCTGTGCCTCCTCTCTCCTTTCCTTTATTTTAGTCATCACTTATTAGCCCAGCCAGTTTTCCTCACCTCCCACACAGAAAGTGATGTCTCAATACAGTGAGAATCAAACCGCAGTGACTCTTCAGGCATCGCCATCCCCTGTCACTGACGCTATGGAACGGGACACACGACCCACGGGCAGACACCACCAGGACACCCGTGGCCAACAACACCCTAACAGCTCATCCTGGAGGAAGCACGTTTAGAAAGGCAGATCCGCACGTGCCAGGCCAGGGGCTGAGCTGATTTCTTATTCCACTATCACCAAAATCACTGCATCAGGCCAGTGGGTGGGATCGTTTCAATGTCTGAGCTGTAGAGTGGTGATCAAGTTCCTGCAGCTTCCAAGGTGCCACCCTCTTAGAACGGCTCATACCAACGCTCTGAAGATGCTGCAAGTGTGGTAAGAGGCTGTAGGCTCCACCTTTACATCAAGTTCTACATCCCAGTTGCAGTGTGCCAAGGTGTGCACAGTTACCCTGGCTCCAGCGACGTTTGACATCCCCAAGTCCTACAGGTGACTGCTGCTCTGGGTCCTGCTGCTCCTTCCTCAGCTTGCCAACTTGGTGTCACCAGCACAGATTCACGGACTGGTTCCCCTCACCTGGCCATGGTCTTCAAAGCTGGTTTACCCACTCGGCTGTTTTTCAGCTGGATGCATTTCCCAGCCCCCCCAGTAGGGCCATGCAGTTGTCCCAGCAGAAGCAAGGTGGGAAGGGCAGAAGCATCACTTGGCAGCACGCAATGCTGACCAACGAGCTTTTTGTTCACAATGCCCTAAGACAGCGTAAGGTGCAACCCCACACAAGTCAGCTCCACTGCTGGGAACAAGGTAGGACAGCTGTTTTCTCTCCTTGACCTGCACCCCACAGCCAGCCTTCCCCCAGGTAACACCGTAGGGCTGTCCTGTTACAGGATCTGGTCACCCACCTGAGAAACTCAACCACAGAACATCTTGCTGGAAGATATTCTGGCCAATAAAACCATACACAGGCTCAAAGACCCCTTTTAAATCTCCCATCAGAGACTACCAGACACAAAGGTACCACTTTGCTCCACAGACGTGACTGGGCCACAAGTGCTGAACACAGAGATGTCCTTGGCTCTCTTGTTCCCACGCTGCTTCTGGCCACCAAAAAGGCCATGCTACTGCACCCTGATCTGAGATGCTATGGCCATTACTGCAGCTGCCAGGTTACTGAAATGGGAAAGGGCTGAGGGAAAAATCCAAAACATGAGACAACCCCCAACTGTTTTAACCCAAATCATTTCTGCTGATCAGTTTGTAGGTTTGTTCTGCAAAGCCACCACACCAATGAAAGTGAAGGGGTGGGAATCTTCTGAATCTCTCTCATCAGTACCACCAGAGACTTATCCAGCCACATCTCAAGATTAAGCTGAGCCTTCCTCCCTGCTGAAAACCAAAGGCCTCACTCTACTGAGACATAAACCAGGCTCTGCCACTGGTAACCAGCAGAACATGAAGAAGGCACCATTCACTGCTGGGGAAGAGAAACCCAACCCCAGCTCCCCCATCACCTCCAGGTATATTACAGTTTGTCCTGGCCCATACAGGCTGGCAGCTTCAATACCTTTTGAAAGGGTTAAGGATTGGGGGTTTTGTTGGTGCTTTTTATTCCCCCCCCTTTTTTTTCAACTCTGTTTTTAGGACTGTATTGGCATCACTCAACACACAGCTATGGCCCAGGAGGACAACAGGCGCTCTGTACTGAGGTAATGGACTGCAGTGATAGATTACACAGGTACCACCACATCCAGGTTGGGTTAGTTCCCTCACCCAAGCTGTAACACTTGAGTTGCATGGCACTAGAAGCACAGAGTCTGCAAAGCAGACACATAGGCAGCACAGAGAGCAGCTGGAGGTGGCCGTGCCTTCTGCTGCCCAACCCAGCCTGCCACAGGGAACAATTCTGATCTCTACATCCCATCAGTGACCCACAGCATTCTGGGCTTCCACTCCACGCAAGAACCATGCTCTGCCTCGAGGCCAATGCCTCAAGGGTCACCGGGCAGGCCAGTCCACCTTCCCTGGAGCAGCGGTGGTGTCGACTGTGCCAGCCAAACCATGAAGTCTGTAGCCCAAGATATCACTGCTGACTTCATGAAGCGAGGAACTGCAGGGGAGGTTCTTTGCTTGAAGTTGTTCAAGAAATAAAGGGCTGTATCGTCATGTTCCTCCATCTGACTCACGAGCAGATGCTGCACAGTTCCATATAATTATGTGATTTCTCATGACATTCAAAAGGAGCTTTGAAGAGGAACTCACTTCTAGCTGGATCAGTTCAACGACAGTCTTGGAGGTCCTCGTGTCCCCTACGCGCAGGAAGCCAAGGAGCCTTAGTGGCAAACTCCTCACCCTAGACTTCCCCTCACCAGTGAATTACTGCTGAATTTCAAGGTGGACATTTTAAACATGTCTCTGTTGAGAGCTTTATATAAAATAAAGCCCCCCACAGGCTACGTGCTTGAGATTGCCACACAGAGGGTACAGAGGGAAGGAGACCTGAGGAAACACCGAGAACAGAACGGTGGAAGAGTAGGAACTGTACAGGTCCCAAGGGGACGTGCATTGGTACACTCCATAGTAGGCTGAACATGCACTGTACACGACCTCAACTCTGCTTCCCACAAAGCCAGCGGCTGAGCTTCGATCAAAGCCAACAATACCCAAAAAAAGACAGTTATGTCATGTGTAATTCCAGTGTGAATGCTGCCAGGGGTTCCCAAGCCTAACTCCAGGTGCACGGGGGCAGAAGGAAGGAGGGATGATCATTAACTCACACACCCCATTCATCTTTCATTGCCTTATGCCACATGTAATCTCTGTGCAACGAGTTCCCATGTTGCACAGTTAATAAAGTCATAGTACAGTGTTTTAAGGAGATTATGCGAGGGGGGAAAGCAGCCTGAAGCCAAGAACATGCTAATTAGAGTGTACAATAGAAATGTTAATCAAATAATCTGCAGGAAGAGGAGGAGGGAAGGAAATGACCTAATCCCCTGCACTACTGTGTGCTGCCTTGTGGCAAGAAGTAAGAAAATCCTTGTAAGGGCCGAGCAAACAAAGGTCCATTGTTACAGCTTCAGCTCCCAGAGAACGCTTTGCTGCATCTCAAGTTGCTGCAACGTGAAGGGTAGATGGTGCTTTATGAACCCTTCCACACTGCCCACTCCTGGGAGGGGTGGGAGAGGCTGCTTAGATTCACAGGGCAGCTGAGTACAGGAGATCTAAGTAGAATCTCAAGTTCTTGAGGCACAGCAAATTCTCCTTCAAAGGGATTTGCCAACTCTAAAATGTCACCCAACAACCACGGTGATGTTTAGGCAACTGTGGAGCAATTTGTCACCGAAGGTGCAGTAGCCTAGTTACAGAGGCAACAAACCATCCCACTGGGGAGAGGCATTTCCCGTGACACGAGCCAGCCTCTGCCACCAGATGAACCTAACAAGCCTCTCATCAAGTCCTATTCAATCCCTAGATCTCCGTGTGCCTGCTCTTCAGGTACACCAGGGAAGCCCTCCTTCTCCTCAAGGACAGCACACTACCCTCAATGCTACCCATAGGGAAGAGACCCCATTACAAAAAGCACACACAAGATTCCTCTCCTTGCACTGAGAACAGGTTTCATAGTTAACCTTACTATGAGCTGAAGGAATTTCAAGCAGGAATAAAGAAATACCTACAGGCCAGATTCTTCTCAGTGGTGCCCAGAAAACAGGACAAGGCGCAATGGACATAAAGTGGAACAAGGGAGGTTCCATCTGAACGTAAGAAAAACCAACTTTGTCTTGAGGGTGACCGAGCCCTGGGCCAGGCTGCCCAGAGAGGCTGTGGAGTCTCCTTCTCTGGAGACATTCAACACCTGCCTGGATGCCATCTGTGTCACCTGCTCTGGGTGACCGTGTTTAGCAGGGGGGTTGGACTGGATGATTTTTTGAGGTCCCTTCCAGCCCCCACCATGCTGTGATTCTGCAGGACTACTCACTTCTATCTGCTTGTGTGTTTCCAAGAGGCTGAGTCAACTCCTTTCCTCACTCTGTGATTCTGTGGAGTCCTTTGTAACTTAGAAGGTTACTCAGTCCAACCTTGTGCTTGAAGCAGGAGTTGGCTTCCCAGATCTCAAGCTGTTACTGCAAGAGCCTGGGAGCTTTAAGTACGAGATGGCCTCTCCAGACGTGTGTTCCCTCAGGAAATAGGAAAGGCGTATGGAATGCTGGAGATGACAAGCAGCCTTTCAGACCAGGCTGGAGCTCCGTGTTTGTTCAGACGTCCTATGACTGTTTGATTCAACATTTGCTTAAAATAAAACAATTGGCAAAAAAAATACTGCGGAGAGCTTGCTGTAGCCACACCAAAGATTGTTTGGGCTGATTAAGCACTTGAAAGGGTGAGACCCACAGCATGCCCTGTGCTATACAACAAGCTGCACCAGAGATGTGTCCCAATAAGCAGTTGGGCACCAGCACTACAGAACTCTACTCACAGCAGTCACTGACCAAGACAACAAGGAACTGAGTTGCTCTTACAATGGTTCTCCACCTGGCTGGTCAAGAATGGCCCGAAGCATCAGATGTGCTGGATTCCTAAAAATCCACGACTGAAAGAATGATAGGCAAGGCACCACCCTGAAGAACACACATTTGTTTCCCAAAAGGTCAAACTGATGTGAGCCATCTGCTAAGTCAGAAACATGCAGATGTGGTCGCACAAGGTTGCTGTCTGAGGCAGCAAACTCGAGCGTCCGAGGTACCTGGAAACAGCTATTGTGAAAGAGCCTTTCTGAAGTTCTCCAGGAACATTTCTTGAAAACTCTGCAAGCCAAATCCCACGTCTGCAAGTTCAATTAACCCAGGCTATGCACAAGCACTTCCTCAAAGAACTTCTGAGCTGCAGTTCTGGATTCTTTGAACAGCAGAACTGAGATTCAAGGAGCTCCAGGTATCATGGTTTCCCCTAAGTACAGGCAGGCAGGCCCAATTTGAATACTTCTCCTGCTTGCAACACTTTTAAGGCATCTTCCAGCAGAACTAGCTGAACCTGCACTACCTGAAAGCTTTCATTCCCACAAAGCCAGATGGTCTGACCATGGACTTGTTCAGAGAAAGTTCAGACAGTCGCGAGAAGCATTACCACATCCTTGCCTTGCTGTCAGAGAGGAAAACATATTTCAGGTAGATTAGCAAAAAAAGGACAGGAAAAGTATTTGGTCAGAGAAATTCAGCTGTAACAGGCTGGCTCCCCACCATCACATCCTAGGAAAAACATTAAGAGGGATAAAGTTTCAAAACTCTTCAGCACAGTTTGTATTCAACTCCCACATCACACAAAGGGGTACCCTAGCACAAGGCAAGGCCCTTTCACTCCAGGAGGTCACAAAGCATGGAAGACAAGTTCATCCAGAGCTTCCCTCTGCTTTACTCCAAGTTCCTCTCCACACTTCCACTCTTGCCACTTACCATTCCAACTGTAGTTCATCTGCAATTCCACTAAGAAAGCACTGGGCAACTTCCCCTCGTCTCACCTCTGCACGTGAATGTCCCAGGTCTGTAGCTCATACCAAAATATTCTGCACATCACTGCGGATAAATCCACCACCTTACCTATTCCTCCCAACCTCGGATGTCTTTGTGTCAGGTACAAACCCTGGCCCTTTGCAAACATCACCTCCAGCATTTACATACGAAAGCATGCGACCTACATACCTCCGGGTGGCTGTCAGAGGCCAGCCTGCTCTCTGCAGGACAAGTGTCACATTTTCAGTGCCCCGATAGGACACGCTACATAAAAGGCTGGGTCAGCACCTCAGTTTCCCATATTTCTGATATTCCAGCATGTCTTTTCAGGAATATTTTGAATAGCGGTGCAGGAGCACAGGGCAGAACAAAGGTTACTGCAGGCAGCAACCCAAGAGAACAAGAACTGATCACTCTGCACGTGCAGTAGGTTTCTACCAGAGGTATATGGAAGTATCTTCAGATACATTAAAAGCTGTCTCTTAATAAGGTGAACCAGGCTTTTTGTTAATGCAGCCTGTATTTATCCATAAACACAAAACTAACTCCTTCGAGTTTCCACGTCAATCGCCTCCTACAGCCAGCAATTCCAACAGGACAAAGTTCAAACATCTCCTCCACCCCCCCATGGTGGATCACCTGGTTCCCAGGTTGTTACTGCTCAGGGAAAAAAAATCCCATGCTATTCAATTACACCTTTAAAATCCCACGGGCAGTGCACGATTTAGTGTATCTAGAGAGGAGCAGTGCTTTACTTCCTACACTTCTAATCCAATTTGGATAAGAGGTTTGCTGCTTATAAATATAGACAGGCAGTTCCACTTTTCCTTTACCTCTTCTGTGGGCACCAACACCTAACAGCCCTTGCTTTTACACTGATATTAAGTCATATCACTAATGAAATCACATTAGCAAGACAGCGGTTTGACTCTTAGTAATTCTACCAGTGAGGAAAGTGCTCCTGAAATGGCCTAGAAATGGAAAAGATTCTTAAACCTGAGCTCTGAGGACAAGTTCAGAGCATTTCTCACCATGCAATGCTAGTTTACCTCTTTCCTGAAGAAACACACCCTTAAAGCCATACCCAGGCTAGGATTCTGCTCCTCTGTGTACACCACCTCATACTTCACATGACCTGAAGAAGCCTCAAAACCAAGTGTGCTTGAGCAGTTTCAGACTGGGCCAGATCTGAATTAGCAGGCGCAGGAAAGAAAATCTTCATCTCTTCCCCATTTCAGGCGTGTCTGACATACAAAGATAAATGTGAAAGCACCTTTACACTTGCAGAGCCACCTCTAGCCATTACCTTTGCACTTTGGACCCTTATGCATTGAGAGACAAGCTTTAGGCAGCAAAGAATTACTCATTTTTTGTCAAAGAAAAGTCTTTCCATTCAGGAATTAGGAAACGCAGTTGGGCAAGTAAACCAAGAAGAGCACTGAGCCACAAAAAGTCTCAGTTCTGACAGCACCACGACTAAGTAATCACTAAACAGCACCAGACAATTCAGAACACAGAAGTGCTTCACAGTTCCGAAATCAGTTTCACATGATTTATAGCATGCACTTATTTATTAACCAAAATGACCGGTTAATATCACACCGACTCCTCCCCTCTGAATCTTGATGAAGAGGTTAAGAGAAGCCTCCACTTTAACCCATGGCTTGCACTCCAGATACCCACAGAGGCTATCACCACACCTCCCCAATAAAAACAGGCAAACACAAAAAAAATATCCCTATCTTCTAAAAAAAAAAAAAGTCCTCACTTTAAAACCAACCTGTGAACAGATATACAGCTGTATGATTTTAATCATATTTTCAACCTAACAAAGCAATAGTACCTATGTTATATTAGAAATGAGAAAGTTCTTTTTCTAAAAATACTTGAGCAGGATACAAACATCACAGCCAAAACCACAAAGCTTCAGGCTCCAGACTGGCCCAATGAGAGCCATGGGTTAGAGCTCAGCTCCAGCACCCCTGGGAATAACCCCACGTTCCTAGCTGTGCTCCAGAGAGTTATTTTGCACTGCTTCTGATATTAAAACTAAACACACTGCTGTCTGCTGGGCTGGGGGTTCCAAAAGTCCAACTGTGGGAGCGACTGTGTCTGTACTTGCCCTAGGTCCTTCTTTTAAGAACAGGAGTCTAACACTAAGGGGCAAAATAAATAATAATAAAATAAATGAGATTGCCATCCAACAGCCTCATGCCACCCATTTTTTATGAACAGATTTAAATATCTGTGTCTCCCAAAGTTGTAGCATCATGCTTATTCCTTAACTTTTGACAGAGAAGTCTACCTAAAGTATAAAAATTGGATAAAAAGACAGGCTGCAATCCCCACCTCAAAACAATACCACTGCAGTTGTGCACGCTGAAGCAGCAAGAATTGCCTTCACCTGCAAAAACAAAGGTCCAGAACACAAAAGTTAAGCAAAGATGGAAGAGCTAACACAACAGGGCACTGAAATATTACAACTGAAAAACCCAGTGAAGCATCAGCCAGCTGAAATCAAAGACCATAAGAAAAGCTTTTTGTTAATCGGAAGCAACGTGGAATCTCTTCCCGACCAGAAATGCACAGAATAATGTGAAACAGCTCCAGCACACAGAGGACCACAGCCTCTGACAAAACTGCAGCCTTTCGGGTAACTGCCTGCGAACCCAACGTGCTCCAAGAATGGTTCTTGCTGTGGCACTAACGAAGAATCCCTAATTAAAAACAAAACAAGAAAATGCTCACAGCCTGCAAGCTTAGCCCGGACTGGAATACTGCAACGAGATCCTCTTCCTTGAGTGTCTTTTCAAAGCATGCCAAAACCATTAGTTAGAAGGATAATCTAAATAAGGGCATTGTTAAAAAAATAAAATTACATCATAGCATGGCTGGAACAGCTAGGGAACTGGTCAGGGAGGAAGGATTATTTCCTGGCACAGCAACGCAGCAACAGACCGAGTGCTCTCTTTTTTTATTATATTAAGCCTTCACAATGTTTCACAAAAATAAAACTGAGGTTTGTAGCTCATCTGTTTCACAGATGATCAGCTGTGTCGAGCAACAGGACTTTGTTTCTAGGCACAATGTGCAAAAGAAAAAAATGTAGAAGCCTACTCTGCAAGGAAAAGACAGTCCAAATTCTCGTTTTGTTAACCTTGCCAAACCTGATAGCTGGGCCCAGTCATGCAGGTGCAAGCAAGGATTCAGCTGCACTGAAGCCAAGTGAATTAACCAGAGTAAGCAAGATCACTATCTGCCTCCCCAAGCAAGACTGTGCTAGAGCAGATCTGGGCTGGATGTGTAATTTAATTCACCGCTCTGATTTTGGATAAGCCCCAGACGTTCAGAGTAATTACAGGCTCTGTGTCAGTTATACTGCTTAAGTTGTGTGCTGCTTGTCTGAAGGGATGAAGCACTCAAACGCCAGGTACCTGCCAGCTTCTGAAGCCACCAGCTTCAACCATGTCCTGCAGCTCTTCAGGAACTACACTCTTACTAGGAGTTGCAAGTATTTTGGCATATACTCAAGTACCCGAACATGGTAAGTAAGTACTCTCCGACCCACTGTATTTCATTAGACAAACTCCTTCCTAACAGATGAGACTCTAGAGATGATAAAATAAAGCTCAAACAGCTACACTACTACTACAGCTCCCGACCATAGTACACCATCTGCTGAGCTTCACCTTAAAACACACTGGCAGAGTTAAGTAATTCTGAAATAAGAATTCACTCACGATAGGAACTTGACAGAAACCCCAGAGGCACGGTGGAACACACAGCTGAGCAGAAACTAGAGGGAATATGTAGCATGAATCCAAGTCAGCAAACCCATCTGAAATAAATAATGGAGTTTTCTACACTTAAAAGTGTTTCAGGCTGTTAACCACCAATGCTGACTGCTCATAACCAGCTTCAGGACTCTGGCAGTTTAAACAAAAATAGCAGCCGTTGAAGTACTGATACCTTTGATCATGAAAAGCATGGTTATGATTAGCATCTCGTGCCTATTTGCTCCAGTCCTCCGAGATGTAAAATAAAACTGTAAACATTTTCAAAGCTACACGCCAAAAGCCTTCTCACTATTAACCACACCCATTGCACTCCAGGTTGTACTCTCAATTTCACCAGCGTTAGCTCAGTTGGAAAACTGGTCCAAGCAAGGGAAAGTTGATGTTCTTACAGCACATTGTTACTCTGGTGCAGGCGATGGGAAGAGGAGGCAGCAGCTGCTGCCCTCAAACCAGAGGGTTAAGGAAAAAGAAGCCATAAATGCAGTCACAGACAAAGCTATGGAAAGCAATGCAAGAATTTTCAGCTGACCACATCAGAAAGGTATCCAGTCACTCTGGTGACAACACTGAAGACACAGCTCCCCAAACCTCTTAGGAAAAGCCTGTTATTAAATTCATTTCTCCCGAGTTTGTGAGAAAGTCAGCTCATGGCCAAGCCCTGTTCAGCAGGTCCGGAGCAAAGAGGGTGCAGGGGCTGGGGAGGGGGGACTGCGTGTGTGCACAGGCCAGGGGGCAGAGAGGGAGAAGACATCGCCCTCAGCAGGCAGGAAATACTCTATCAGCTCAGAGCCTCTGGAAACAACCTCCAGTAGAAACCCAGCATCAGGGCATGTGAAAGTACAATCTGGTACAGCTCAGCAACCATCTCTCCAGTGCAGTGGTATAAAAGCTGGGGGTAGCTGCTGTAGAGATGTTGCCCAAGGAACAACTTAGAGCATTCTCTCTCTACTTTAAAATAAAGACAATGTTTAGGGAACAAACACCATTATGGACAGTAACAGCAAGACAGTTCTAACAGTTTGTGTTGGTCTACAACTGATCTCAATCAAAATCTTAAACAGGCAAAGGAAAGGTCTATTTTGAGGGAATTCTAGAATTAGTTTACACCAAATTTTCTCTTCAGATTTTTCACATTGTGACGTTCAGGTGCAAGTACAAAACTTTGTTCTCTTAGAGCAACTGTGTAGAAGTCAACTCACCGTGTCCAAGAACCGCGAGATTGTAACCGCACTTCCACTTGGATTTACGATACATAATCAAGACAACCCCGCTGGCAGAGGGGCAAGGACCTGGAGATGCTGGTGGCTGTCAACAATGGGTTCAGATCAGTTAGCTGCTAGTGCAGACAGGACAACATTTTTCAACACTGCGAGAGAAAGCGAGAGTGAGACCATATGGTTAAGCCCCATCCACATTAGCAAGGAACTAGCATCAGCAATGGAGAACTGTCAGCTGGGAGAGGCAGAGGTGGGAAGTCTACCTGTTGCTCACAGCCACTGCAAAGAATGATTTAGTAGAGCTTTATCGATGTTGGCTCAGTGCCTACTGGGATAAATGCACCCTGAGAAAAGCAGGAACAACACGTCCATGGAACACAGCCTACACCCTTGTGTCCAGTCTGGGTGACGAGCAGCTCAAACACTCGGTTGTTCAAAAATTACTTTAGGAATTCAGTTACCAGTCAGTTGGTTTCAGCATGTTCCAGGTTTACTGAAACTTAAAGACACGTCCTGGGTAAGTCTAAGGATAAAACATGCAGGGTAAGTCGAAGTTTTACATCTCCAGAAGATTGATGGCTGCAGATAAGCACTGGACAAGCGCTGTCAGCAGACACCTTGCCTGTATGCTGTTCAAGACCATGCAAAATAAAGGGATGAAAGAGCTGGCTTTAACTTCAAACTACTCTGAGCAGGGTGAGCTGGACCAGACGATCTCCCGAGTTCCCTTCCAAAATAAATCATTCTATTAATTGACAAATCTGGCCACTGGTGCAGAGGCATGAGCTCTGCATGCAGACAGAAGCACTGCATCCCAGAACTGTTATTTATCACCTATCCTCACGATCTGCAGGAATGCCTGCACTCAGTTGTTACCACTCTCAGATAGCAGGAGCACATCCTGTGGTTAAACAATTTTAAGGCAGCAAAAAAATACCACTGCCTGCAAAAGCAGCAGTGCTGCCTGCTGCCTTGCATTTGGATGACACAGGGTTCTTGCACAGCCACGGTGTCCACAGATTCATGCCCCAATCTGTTCCTCAGTTTGATTTATTAAGGTTCCATGTGTGTATCTGAACACTGGACAGGAACAGGGAGCTGGAACCATCTTTCATGCAGTGGACTCCATGTTCTTTCCAGAAAAAGAGTGAAATCCCATTTTTTTTCAATATATGGACTAATAGTGAGATGACATGAAATAGGGTTTGTTCCTCAGCAGCTCTTAAAAGCTGTGTTTAATCTTGAAAAACAACACAACCACTCCTATTCTTAACTTCAGAGCTAATTTCTGTTTTCTTTATACTCACTCTTCTATTCAACTTATTTGTTCCTTTAGGTAACAAAAGCTACATTCATCACCAAAAGACAGCTTAGTACAGCAGTAATCTTATTAGCATGCACACTGAGTTAATGCTAAGCTTATATGAAGGATGTTAGAAAAATCAGGCTTGAAAACAAACACAGCAACAGCAACACACTAAAAACTTCACATTCTGCCCCAGTTACAAACGCAGACTTACAGCAGCCCTGCATTCCACCTTCATCAAGTTCACTCACTCCCTGTGCATCTCTCCACAGGACAAGCTTTCTGCTACTTTGTTTGTTTGGAGGTCTAGGACTTGAAGACACAAGAGGAGGACAAGCACCACGAGCCTAACTCGGTTCTGCAGCAAGACACAGCACCAATTCCTCTTATGAGGAATGATGGCAAAATAAAAACTACCAAAATACTTTTGGGAAGCAAAAAAGAAGCAGTTTGTCTGCTAGCACTAATGCAAGTTACTTCCACAACCAGCTGCTAGAATAAAACTTGGGGGATGCTGACATTAACACACACTTCCAAAGACTGATCACCATC
The DNA here is from genome assembly GCA_013398125.1 of Aegotheles bennettii. Taxonomy (NCBI): domain Eukaryota; kingdom Metazoa; phylum Chordata; class Aves; order Caprimulgiformes; family Aegothelidae; genus Aegotheles; species Aegotheles bennettii. The sequence goes on along the minus strand of VZRW01011368.1, from coordinate 98,765 downwards.
CCCAAGGCAGAGTGAACTAGGAACTAAAGTGAGCTAAAGTGAACTAAAGTATGGTTGAGAACTGGACAACTGAAGTTAAGACTTAAAACCACACTCAATCCTTCACCATAGGAGTTAGGCTTAACAAAAACCACCAAGTGCCGTGGTTAATCCCACCATGAAAACTAACTAGGAATTCCTGCATACTTCGTTTACAGTAATTATTAACAGGGAGTGCAGAACTTCTTGGGGTTTTAAGTCTCTCTTTACCAAGAGATGCCTCTCTTCCCCATTGAGATGGGTCTTCAAAGAGCTGAGCAACTTTACTCCAGCAGAAGGTGAAGCTGCAAAGCAGAAACCAAACCAGCCTCGGCAGAAGAAGAAGAAGAGGGGGAGAAACCAGGCTTCATGGAGTGCCATGCCCTTCCACACCAGCACAATGGGAGGGAATCCTGCTCTGCTCCGAGGGCTGTGAGCCACCTGGCCAGAAGCCACAGTTATGCACAGCTACTTGGCCCTGAGGGTTGAAAATAAAAGATGAACAGCCAAAATATGAGGCCAGCAGACAGAGCTGTCAGGCAGGGATCAGTGGCCCTGATGACTGCAGCGTTCTGAACACTCCAGCCCATGTTGGTTGGCTGTTTTGCACCAGACCCTGTTCTTCCCCTCAGTTATTTCCTTCCTCTCTTTGTCTACCTACCATAACTCCTCCTCGTGCTTTCTCTCCCCTACTTCTGCCCCTGTTTGTCTCTCCAGAGGCCAAGGTCTTGTGGGCAGACTCCTACTCGCACAGCACACGAGCACTGTGAAAGGAAAGTTCAATTTCTGTGTGTTTACCTGGCTGCAATGGACCTTTCCCATCCCAATCAGAGACAAAAATCTCTGATTTTTATAAAATCAGAATTTCTTGAAAGTCAGTTGATGGACTCTGTTTATAACACCCTCCCCAGACACAGCATAGCAGCCAGAATTGAAGAGAGGAGCTCACAAATAATGCAGTGTGCTGATTTAGCTTCTATAAATGGAGAGTTTGGCCACTGCAGAGACGCCTGATCTACAGCTCTCACTCACACAAACAGTCCCCAGCCACACAAATAAAACTGCCAGGATCCTTCCCCGGATTCCTGCAGGGAAAAGACATTAAGACGACAGCAGATTGGATGGAACAGCTCTAAGAAAAATCAATAATGGTAGCTGTACAATCTAAAATTAAAGCAAGACTGTTTTTGATGTTTTCAGTACACACAGTACATTAAATCTGGCACCAGCCCAATGGAACACGAAGTACTCGTGGACAATGCCTGCCAAGAGCTGGAAATATAGCACTTGGTCTTCAAAGAACAGAGAGCCTCAGAGCATTTCTACTTCACGCATCGGGGGAAAAAAATTAAATCAAGGTGATCTTTGAGGGAACATTTGTATTAAATCTAATTGGGGAGCTTTGTGCCGTACCAAACCCAGCACACGCCGGCTGGCAGGGAATCAGCACCTGTCATTTTCTAATCCATCCCACGTGTGACAAAGGCTGTGAGTAGATGTCCTCCTGTCTCCCACTATTTGCAAACCACGGGGCTTTCCTCCTCAGCATCAGGCCTGGGGCTCAGATAAGCTCTGGACCTGCTCCTTCGTCACGCTGACACATGTGAACATCTGACACAGCGGAAGCAGAACAAAGAGATGGGTCACAGCACACCATCAGTTTTGTCACCCACCTCCTCGTTTGTTGGCACTTCATTAGTTTCCACGCCTCAGAGCAGTGCAAGATTTGATTAGTAACCAAATGCTAATTCACATTTCTGGAGCAGCCTCCAGACATGAGCAATTCCAGCATCAGCACACCTGTGAGCTCCTTACCCATAAGGGCAGAAACAAAAGAGACAAGCCTAAGATTCATGGGGGGCTTTGGAGACACCATTCATCATCCCAACTCAGTCCCCTTGACACCTTCCATCCACTGAGCTCCTCTGGAGTTGGACAGGAGTGCAGAGCAGTTCTGGCTTTGTCAGTCTTTCTGCTATTGTACGTGGGAGGGCTTGCACATCCTTCTCCACATCGCCCAGGGATTCTGAAGGGAACACACCCCTCCTGTCTTTAAAACCAGCAAGAGGTGTGTACTTCTCCCCACAACTGGTCCCCCTTGGCTTCAAGGTAAAGGTGAACTCTTCCCTCAGCTTCTGGATCAGGCTCCTTTCCCTGCTCCTGTTTAGACATTGCCAACTTAGGTTCACAGAATCACAGAACAGTTTGGGTGTGAAGGGACCTTAAAGCTCACCCAGTGCCACCCCTGCCATGGGCAGGGACACCTCCCACCACACCAGGGTGCTCCAAGCCCCAGCCAACCTGGCCTTCAACACTGCCAGGGAGGGGCAGCCACAGCTTCTCTGGGCACCCTGGGCCAGGCTCTCACCACCCTCACACCAAACAATTTCTCCCTCCCATCCCATCTCCATCTCCCCTCTGGCACTTGGAACCCGTTCCCCCATGTCCTATCACTCCCTGCCCTTGGCACCAGTCCCTCTCCAGCTTTGACCACACCACACAGCTTGGTGTCATCTAAAACTTGCTGAGGATGCACCCGATCCCACCATCCATGCCACTGACAAAGCTGTTAAAGAGAACTGGTCCCAGCACCTACCCCTGAGGAACACCACTCGTCACTGGTCTCCACTCAGACATCGAGCCTTGACCACAACTTAAACAAGCTCCTCCCCAAAGCTACAGCAAGTGAAAGGCTGCAGGGAAAACACTTGGAACACCTTCCTTCTGGAGGCAGGAGCTTCCCTTGCTAACTGTGCGTGACTCAGAGCAGTGAAATACGAATAGTGATTTAAATGAGGGAAAAAAATTAAATAGTGTCTACACAGTGGCACAGAAACTCAAAAGGAGTTGCTATATCTAAGTTACAAGTGGTTTACAAGTGGCTTACAAGACCCCACATTTTACTACAGCATCCCAGCCTTCGTCAGCCAGCAGCGAGGGGCACAAGGACCTGCTCTGTGCTCACATCTGCTGCTCTGAAGCCTCAGACAAAGCTGCCACACTGGCCACGGTGCCGGCTGGAAAAACACGCACACATGAATGAAAGGAAATCAACGGGCAAAAATAAAAGCACTCTGCGTTTATTTGTTTGCATGATCAAGCCGAGTTCCTCAACTTGGGCAGGTGGCCGACCGCCTCGACAGAATAATGCATCACTTCTTTTAAAAAAGAAAAGAAAGCCAGGCAGCTGCTCCCCTCCTCACAGCACCCAGGAGGAGCCTGCAGAGCCCTGAACCGAGAGGCAGCAGCTCGGGCTGCACCGGGGGGAAAGCTCTGCCGGATTCACCACGCACGGCACCGAACGAGTGCTCAAACAATCCCCCTGGGCTCCCAGCAGCACAGCAAGTACCTTATTCAAGGGAACAAGATCGTGGAAGAACAAAGATCCAGTGTGATGGATCCACCTACCAGAAGAGTCAGGAGATGGTGTAAACCATGGAAATGGTGTAAGCACAAAGGGTGATCAGCTGTCTGCAGCCTGATCTGCATTACAGCATCATTTGTCTGGCCCTGCTGATCTCGGGGGTGAAGTGCACTGTTATACACACACATACATTTTATATATATGTGTAATTTATGTGTAAGGGTTTAACAGAGAGCTGCAGGGACAGCAGACAGGACAAGGGTAGGCCTTCACACCATGACCACAGCCCTGCCTGACCATCGCCATGCAGAAAAAGAAGAGATGAACACCCAGAGCCTTTTCACTGATTACCCCCAGGAGTTTGGGGGAATCTGAGCTGGGTCCCTCCAGCCCTTTGCTGAAGGGACATTAAACAAACATCCCCCTAACACACATGAATAGCAGCAGTAAGCTGGGTGTCACCACCACATTTTATCATTTGAGTACGATCTTCTCCAACTATCCAGCTTATCATCATCACCACTAGCATTAATTTCTTTTACCAACACAATGCTAATTAAACAGAACCTCCGCTGAGCGTGAGAAGCTGGAAACATCTTCTGGGTAAAACCAGAGATATTCTTTCCATGTGGCTTTAATTCTTTCTTTTGAAGCAGAACAAGACACGAGCATGAAGCAGACACCCTACCTGCCCCCTAAGCCAAGGGTTGAGGCCCCCGTACTCACTTTCACTGTAGAAGAGAAGCTCAAAGTCATCTTCCACCAGCCTTGAAACGCAGCAGTGACCTACAGACACCAACTCAAACACCTATTTGCATTTATTCTCCTCCATGTTGAGCATTCCTTGGAGTATTTAAAGCGGCTCAGGGAAAAAGCAAACCAAAGCCAAACAAAGCAAAACAGGCATTAGTGGGAAGTGGCGGAACTGGCTTATTTTTAGCATTAGCAGCTTATCCCAAGAGGTGTGCTGCTGAAGGAAAATGAGCAACAAGTTCTCTAAAAGGAAGCCAATTACTTCACAGTAAGCCTCCATATGCGATGCATTTTGGATTTCCCCCCTAACCTCATACAAAATAAATAGTTCAGCTACACGGTATGGCAAGAGACGTTCTGCTCACCTTCCCAGCTGAACCTCTGTCAAACCACGACTGAGGCAATATTTATTCTTGTAAAAATTTTGCACTGAGCTACAACTGCTTCAGGTAAGTGGAGAGCATCTCGAGGTAGCATCAGAGAAGATCTCAGTAAACATATTGACACTTAAGAGGAGCCTTGAGATTTCTTAGCAGTTCTTCAGGGATCATTTTTAACATTTAACTTCAATAATTTGTCGTGAGACAAAGAAACTACTAATGAAGTACTCCAGTCTGTATGATTTTAGAATCAAGTCTTCACTATTCAATACTGCTCAACCACTNTTGTCGTGAGACAAAGAAACTACTGATGAAGTACTCCAGTCTGTATTTCACTATTTAATACTGCTCAACCACTAAAAGGCAGAAGGAACTGAGGGAAAGCAGCTGTGTAACCGTGGACATGGTGTCCACACAAGAAGAGGAACTCCAAACACACAACCCTAAGTTTAATTTTGCTAGCAATTTAATGTTGTCTCACAGCTACATAGCCACACTGGTTCCCACACCTGAAGCCTGCAGTTCCACCTAGGTGCTTCGTGTGCAGCCACTGCCAATCACCTCCTGGGCAAGGATGACCAGCTGGACGGAGACCTTCCAAGGTGGATGTAACCCAGAGATGTCAGTTCAGCTGCCCCAACCCAAGGAAGAACCAAGACACCCATGTTGTTGAGCCAGGCTAAGGGGTTCCCATCCCAGAGGACAAGCTGGCAGAAGGGAGAGAGAAACCAATAGAACAAGCTCCACCAATGCCAGTGGCAAATCCTAGCAGTCTTCACAGAAAACAACTCAGTCCATTCAAATTTGATCTCAATCCTCCACCTCGCCCATGGAATAAGGAAAATCCCAGCTCAGGAAAGAGTACTTTGTGTTTGTAAGGAAGCCCAAAGCATTATATGGTTGTAGAAACATTGTATGCTTGAAATACAAGCAGATGAATCCATTGGAAATGGAAGCAGAAACTCCTCAATGGTGGTCTGCATAACAATTTTGGCTACACAGGTTTTTGTGCTTTATTGGTTTTCTGGGATTTTGGGGTGTTTGGTTGGGGTTTTTTTTCCATCTTCTCTTCAAGTCTGAGCTCCAATAATCTACTCCCCAAAGAACCTTGCCCAACCAACCTGCTCCAACTCCATTATCTTGCAAGCATCTACAAAGTATTTTTTGGTATAACCAGCTCAAAACCTCAGTCAATCCCCCAAACAGCATTCTCTAGTGGTTATTCTTACTATCAACTATCCCAATAATAATAATAAAATACTCTGTACATCAATTCCGATCTAAGTCTATTTAACTTCAGCTTTTTCCTACCTTCCTTGCTTCTCATTTCTGTGCTACACTATAGATCTGTCTCCCACACAGAGCCCTCAGCAAACGTTGCAGACCCATGAATGGAAGTTCAGCGTTCAGTGACAAAAGCCTTTCTGCCCAAAGCACCGTGCTTATCTCCCCGAACACCAAGTCTGTGAACTAACAGGCTGACAAAAGCACTCCCTCAGCAAAAGCTGCCCACATGTGGGACTTTGATTAACTTATGTCAATGAGATGCTGCAACTGCTTCCACCAACACACACATGCCCACTCCATCAAACAGAGCCCTCTGCACTATCAAAAAGCTTCACCCTAAGGGAATGCTCTTCCCCCTTCCAAAAACACATTCATGCAATTAATCAGCTGCAAACAGAATCAGCACTGAAAAACATCTGGTTGACATCGTGTGCAGCCAACATCAAGGGAGATCAAGAGCGCTTTGAGCCAGCACGACACGCACCCGAAGTCTCCTCCAGCACACTGTGCTGGTGATCAAGGGAAGCACTGCAACGCCAGCGTGGATCCAACAACTCCTATTCCCAACTGGAACAAATACAATTACGGGGCCAGAGCAAGGGTTTTTGACTGCTCCTACCCGGACAACTGCCACACACCTTCAATTAGGACAGTAAAATTAAAGGACACTCCAGGTCCTGAAACCACAGCCAGCAACACACAGCAAAATTCAGTCCACTGTGCTCTCAAGTACAGGAGATTCAAGCCCAAAATTCAGCATTTATGCAAGCACGTACCATGGGTGGCAGTCAAGTCACCGTGATTGAATTCAGCAGCATGGATTAAGAAACAAGGTCAGCAGATTAACTTTTATTACCTATTCCTGCACTGGACTGCATTCCTGCACGGCAGGGACCTGAGGCCACCATCAATCTTTAACCAAACCCTTCCACCCAGACACTGTGTTCAGCCTGAACCAAACAAGCTGCTGACTAGTTCAACACTCGAGCCCACATCCTGGAACACCACCTTCACAGTGTTTACACCCAGGAGCAAGGCTGGCATCAATGACCACCTACCTTGGGTGCCAAATGCCAGCAGAAGACAACAAACTCTTCCCGTAGAGCCTGTAGTCAACTATTTGACATCCATTATATTCCAGAAAGGTCATTGTGAGCAGCCAGCAACATCTGGTGCCACCAACCACATGACAATGGTCACCAAAAGAAGTCCACAGCACAGGGTTCACCTGGGTAGCCAAAGAGCCATGCACTCCCTTGTGCAAAGCATGAAGCACCCCTTCCTACTTGGAGCAAGATCTCCTTATCAAACCAACATAAATACAGGGTGCTTGGAAAAGAACAGACTCATCATGCAAAGCTACAGTTTTCCTGCAGAAAAAACAGTGTCAGTAATTTTTAACACTTTTAGAAGAAAGCAGCAATAGGGTAGAGCTTGCTTTTCTTGGGGTTTAAGGGTGATTTCTAGCATGCCAAAGAACTTTCTTCTTTTTTAACCTGGAAGGCTGGTTTCTGAATACATCAATTCAAACACTTTAAACGAGAAACACCATCACAGAATGTCAGGGGTTGGAAGGAACCTCAAAAGATCATCCAGTCCAACCTCCCTGCCAGAGCAGGACAACCTAGAGCAGGGCACACAGGAATGCATCCAGTTGGGGTTTGAATGTCTCCAGAGAAGGAGACTCCACAGCCCCTCTGGGCAGCCTGGCCCAGTGCTCTGTCACTCTGACAGTGACAAAGTTCTTCCTTATGTTCACCGTGAACCTTCTATGTTCCAACTTGCACCCGTTCCCCCACAGGGGACTTGTGACTATTAAGCTCCACATTCACTGCAAAACATTAAGGCCAAAAGAAGATACCACGTTGCCACCACACTGCTCCAGCCCACTGCTGCAGAACCTGCAAGGGGGAGAGGGAAATCCACCCCACCCATGGCACACAGGGAGCCACCTCAGCTCTCCCCAGCTGACAGGACTCACACCTCATGGGATTAGAACTAAACTGCTATTTTACCTTCTTCCCCACGAATCTCTCCATCCAGGAGCCCAAGTGGGGATGGAACCTCGGTAGAATCAGGGAACTACAGTAGAAGCATGAGATTTACTGGTGTGTCCTCTTAACCAGTAGCTTGAGAAGAATCAGAAACCAGATCAGATGGAAACACGCTTACTTTTTTCCACCGAAAACTCTCAGCAGCATTTAGTGGCACTGAGCCTACTTACTACACCACCTCTTCGCTGTCACCTTCTCTGACAGTTTGTCAGCACCTCGGTGAACCTGGAGATTACGGAACGAACGTCTGGGAAGCGAAAGAGCTGGACTTTCTCCTCTTTATGCCACCTACAGTCAAAACTTTTACGATCTCACCAGGAAGACGCACAGTGCCCAGCTAGCAACAAGTACCTCCAATTACTGGCATCCTGCAGGAATTCCTGATCAACTGTGTAATTTTGCTTACAAGCACGCACTTAAAGGTGACTTTGATTTCTCATGAAACACCCTCATTCTTCCTCTTTTAGCTCAGGGCAGGGATTAGCATCCACAAACAGCTCTGGGTTTTCTGCTTTCCTGTATTCCAGAGCTCCTGTCTGAGAAGACGTTTTATATCAAAATAGACTTGTAATTAGTCCCTTCCCAATGAATAAGAGCTTTAAGCACCACTGGCCCCGAGCAGATGATGCTCTATTTTGCATCCACAAACACGCAGTCTCTAGCTATGAATTCTGAAGCCATCCTGCTCTCCACACCCAGGTTCTTTATAGAAAGCAGTATTGATAGCAGAACACCAAACGGCTGTAAGCAGGCAGACTTCACACCGATACCAAAGTTCTGCTTTAAACGAAACACCAGTGGTTACTCAAAATTTTAATTCCCAACGCTGTGTTGAGAAATGCCCTGTGGTGTTTAGCAAGAACGGAAGCCTCCATCAGATGTGCTTCACCAGATCAGACTCAGCACAAGGCAGGTGCTCCTGTGGGCTTAATTCATCTGGAACAGGAGACATTTGAGCTTAAGGTACCTATATAAAACCAAAACACATCACTACAGCTTCCTGCCTGGCCATTCACACGGCTTGAGAAGGAGTAAGGGCGCTGAAACGAAAAGGGTTTAATTTTCCAACGACGAGTGCTCAATTTTCTACAAACTGGGGTTTTTCTTGGGGGGAGGGAAGGGAGAGAGGAGAGGGGGAAGTGTCCCGTGCAGACATCTGAACTTTGGCACTACATTACTCATTCCGAAATCGCCGGCCTAAAGCCTTGCAGAGCCACAGGGACCGCACAGCGACGGATGCGAACGAAAACGTGGGCAATCTGCTCAAGCTTTCGCCTCCACTAACCCACCGGGTGCCTTGTGGCATGAAAAGCCACGGAAGATGCATCATCAACAGGTCATCTGGCTGCTGCTTTGTGAGGAAAAGAATAAAACACGCCAAGCCGCCGAACAGAAACCGGAAACGGCCTTTTTTTCCCCCAGCTCTGCCCCCGCCCCCCACGCACGTTCAGAATGGAAAAAATCAACCCATCGTCCTTCGGATGCTGAGCTGAAACGCTTTGTGATCTCACAGCGTGTTCTCCAGGCAGAGGAGTCCCGGAGAAAATAACCAAGTGGCCTTTGTAAGGCCAGGAACAGGAGCGTTAGGGCTGCTTTCTGCTCGCACGGGTTCTAGAAGCTGCATTTTGCAGGGGTGAAATAGCTGCAGCTTTTGAGGGGGTGGTTAAAACAAAGGGGAGAGGGGAAGAGAAAAGAAAAAAAAGCTTTCCGTGTAAAAATATAATTGTTTAAAACATCGTTATTCCTTTTAAGAAGCAAAAAAATGATTCAGCCAAGCACGCAACCACTGCGCCTCTAAAAATCTTCTCCAGGGCTGTTAGAAGGTGAAATGTCCCCTGCCTTTGGCTCCTGTGAAACAGCGTGATTTAACTAAAAAAAGGGGAAAAAAGAAGAAGAGGGAGAAGAAAAACCCGAGGAAAGCTGTGCTGGATGGCAGGGCTGCTCACAAAGGCTGAGGATACTGAGGATATGGGAGGGAACCCTCGCAACCCCCCCAGGTGGGGTGAAATTAAAAGGGCACAACTTATCTACCGGCTACCTGGGTGCTCCCAGGGTAAACCTGGAGCAAGTCTGGGGGAGTTAGGTGGGGGGGAGAGGAAAATCCGAAGGACCAAGCCGTCCCTCCAGGGTTTCGCAGGGTAACAGCACCCCCCCCATCCCCCTTTGTTTTGCTGCTCCCACGCAGGGGCTTCGAGATGGAGCCCGGGGGGCTCCTTCCTCCCCCCAAAAACCCGACCACCGCCCAAACCCCCCCGCTCCAACCCAGCAGGGGCTCGGGTCCAGCCACCCCAACACTTCTTATTCTTATTTTTATGTTTTTTTTGTGGGGAAAGTGATGTTTTCCCCGAGGGCTGGCGGCTGACAAAGGGCGCCCGGCCCCGGAAGGGAAAAAAAGACCCCCCCCCAGTAAA